>VDFB02179234.1:73941611-74541611 GCA_007258455.2 Sequoia sempervirens
AGAAGGACCTTAGCTCATTGGAAACTTGTTGCATCTTCGCAATCTCTCGGTAGCAAGGAGAGAGGTTTTCATTCGGGTAGCGATAGGATGCCACGTACCTTACAACTGATCCTTGAGGCGGGTGATAGGCTGGCTGGCGAGATTATGTTATTGGATGCTGCTCTTCATGGTTTTTCAAAGCGGTGGATGACACTTGTTGCCTCAGGTATGGTTGGGACCACTGCCATCATTACAAAGGGTGCGCCTGCAACTGAATGACCAGATGCTGTGTTTTAGCTCATTGCTGTTGTAACGGCATTGAGAATCTTCTGATTCTGGCATCATTGCAGGGGATTGTGAGATCTTTTCTGTTACAGCTCTCCAAAGCGGTGGGGATTTTCTCTCTAGCTATATATACTCTCTCGGTTGACGAGACAAAAAAACAAAGAAAGGTCTAAGAAATTTTAGAGAAAAGGATACTGGTTTTAGCAAGAGACACTAGGCCTCTTTTACATGTTTATTTGCAAGAAACTTTCAGACTGTGCCCACTGTTCGGCCTTTCTATTTTTCATGTTTTGATCAAACTGTAAACTATGCCTTTTATTGTCTTAAGCATTTCATTTGACAAGACTTCTATATATTGAATACAAGCTTGCTTATCTAAATCATGTCTAAATAACTCTTCTTAGTAGTAAGGATGTATGCAATATTATTTTATGTCAACAAATGAATTGTTTATGCTATAGCTTTAAGTTTCTGATGTTGTGGAACATAACAACAACATTCAGGCCCTTAAATCTATGATTTATCATGCCCTTCAGTAAATTTTGGCGCATCACCTTAGATTAGACTTTGCTTCATTATATCTGCTTTCCTTTCCCCTTCTTCCAAAACCATTATAGAAGAAGCCGACTTTTAACTGAGGTCACTCAAGCATGAAAGGGTCCCCTAACCGAAGTTTTATAAGACATCAAGTATTCTAATTTTACGCCAATAAAGTTGTCTTGAGAGACACTAGCAACCCTTGTTTCAACACTTTTCATACTACTTGAAGGTAAATAGTTGTCAAGGGTATGGTCCATACTTAGTGAACTAGTGTCAACATGATGAGTGATGGAGCTAGATAACCCAAGATCCATGATGAGTGTATTATTGTGGGCTGACATGAATCTCAAACTACATCTCACTATAGCAATAGGACATAAAGTTGAAAATTTGATGCAAAGGATAATCACTGAATGGAAGATAAATGCAATGAACACAAGATAAATAAGATGCTTTAATTCCAATTCTTATGTTTAAAAATGTATTTTAAATGAAACCAAATTAAGCTAGATCTAATGAAATGAATGAAACAAAAAAATAGTAAACTAAAATAGAGATCTGATAACAACAAACAAAAGCACAAAAATGAAGTTTTAAATGTTGTAAAATGTAGATTCAAACCTGATTTTGGACTAAATCACCAAAATGGGCAAATGAGTTGTAAGTAGTGTTTCTGGAAGGTTAAAATAGTGAAAATGAAATAGCACAAAATTCCTAGACATCTTGAAAAGCATGTACAACAACTAAATTGCCCAAATGGGTGAATGAGTCCAAGATTAGAGTTTTTAAACCAAAATCATCAAATTCTGAGTTGATTTTAAGGTTTCTAGGTTGTATGGTCAATTGACTATTTACAAGTATATTTTTCCAATGAAATTGAAGGATGCAAGATGCAAAAATGCAACCTATATGCACTTTTCACTAATGCAAAATTTAGAAGCCCTAAATGCAATTCAACTAATGAAAATCTAATGAAAAGTTAATGCAATCTAGATCTAGGATTACAATGTTCTCCAAATCAAAAATTTAAGGGTCCAAGGGTTAGGTTCACCAAAATGAACCAAAGGAAATAGGTGTCCACCTTTTAGGATATGGAACTTTGGGACCTATTTCCCACTTTAGTTCAATAGGAAACCAAGATCTCTCAACCAAGTGACTCAATTGAGGGAAGGAATAGGGGTTTCCACGTGTGATTAAATGGGGCTTCACATTTAATTTAAGATTCAAAGGAGAAATGCAAACTCTTATGCATAAAAACCTAAAAACTTGAAGGTATTAAATAAAATTAACAAATAGCATGAAAAAGAAAAGTACCTAGAAGAATGGAGAGATCTAAACAAGGTCTGAAAACCCTAGAAATTTATGTTTTAAGGTGCAATGGGACTAATACACCAAGCTGAGTGATTTAGTCCCACTACAGGAATCTAGGTAGAATCTAGAATCTTCAAGTGATTGAGAAGGATCTACACAAAGATACAAAAAAGGGCTATATTTGGATTCATACACCTAGTAGGGTGATTTAGTCTCATTACTAGGGTTTGACTGATATTTTTATAGCCTCTAGTGATCTTCTATAGCTTTTGTCTTATCTGATCTCTAAGTTCCAATGTCTAAATTCTAGCCTGTAGGTGAGTTTCCATGAAGATGACAACTTCTTGACAATTTTTACAACTTAATCTTCAAAGAATCTTCAAGCTTCAATTAACCTATGTCTACAAACACATATCAATAGAGAAAAATGTTGTTTTGTTAGGAAATGGGGGTTTTCCTTTGTCAAACCCTAGTTTTGTAATTAAACCTTGAAATAAAATAGAAAAGTATGAAGGAATGATGAATGAGTAAATGCAATGTTGCAACTCACCAAATCCTTGAAATGAAGGTTGAAAACTTATGTGAAATGGCTCCAATGGATGTGGATCTTGACTCTTGATTGAATGATTGAAACTCGACTTGAATGCTTGCTTGAATCATGAAACCTACATCACAAATGTTAGCTCACAAACACACATGATGCATGAGGACTTTGATAGGATGCTTGAATCTTGAATGTAGCTACAAATGCTTGATGATTCACTCTTGAATTCTCTTGATCTCATAAACTTTCCTTAATGCTTTATCTCAAAATTTTCTAGGAGAAATTATGTTAAATAACCTTGTATTTATACTTGTGTATGCCAAATTTCTTGAAATTATAGCACTACAAGTCGACATCAAATATACGATAATCAAATCCTACTAAGAATTTGATTTAAAATAGGTTCTGGTTAAAGCGAGACTCATATACGAGGTTGGGCATATGAGTCTGAGTGGCTTAAAGCCAGGACAAATTTTGAGAAGTGTCTTGCTTAATATAACATTTAGAATCAAGTCCCGAGACCCAAGTGGGACCCATACGCCCAAAGGAGTGTATGAGTCCCAGATCACTAGATGTGGAACACATAACGTCAAACATTAAATTATGATTTTCTATTTGTCAAGTGTCGAGATTATCCTTAGAGAAATGCATTTAATTAGGCTTCTAGATGCAAAATAGGACCAATTAAGACATAAATGAACCAAATTTTAACATGGAGGGCCCAAACAAGTGTGAAAATGTAAATGGATACACTTTTTTACACTATAGTAAGTAAAAACATGTGTTGAATGCCTCCACACTTATTAATTCCAAGGAATATACATGTTGGACTTGTGGGGTTTCAAGGCTTAAAGGAACTCATAGTCGACTCATGACTAGATTGTTAATTTATTTTGCTATATATAACTTTGGTTTTAAAAAGAATAATGATAAAATAAAAGAAGGGTGTGAGGATTTAAGAATATAAAGATAAGTTGATAAAAATGGGTTAATATTCTATAATGGTAGGGTTCCTTTGTGATTATGATCTTGATAAAATTTTAAGTAAACAATTGTAATATTTATATACCCAATTTTAATATGACAAGAAAAAAATTACCTTATTTTAATACTTGAATATATATGATTTGTGATAAAAATAATTGTAAATATAAATTTTTAACTATAATCATATATGTATAAATACAAATTTAGATTTATATACATTATAATTAACTAATCATTATTTTCCACATACTATGTAAGTATATATATTTATATAAATACTTTATTTATTAATTATCAGTACATGTACTAAATGGAAGCAAAATTTAAATAAAATACAAATTAAAAAACATATAGGAAAAGACTAAATGTAAAACCTTTTTATGTAAAGAAAAAAGGAAATTTTTAATTTTTAAATCCCTTACACAGGCCTACTCAGCTGGCTATGGATGGCCTATGCAAGCACAGGCTGACCCATACGGGGCGAGTCTATCAAGGGAAGGTCTCGGCCTCCCTTGAGAGGCTCCGCCTTTGGTAGGGGTCTCTACCATTTAAAAAGAAACTATAAACCATTAAGGAATGGATGCCAGTTGGTAAAACTTTTCAGAAGTTTATGAATGCTTGTGGGTGTTTTTGATCGTCTATGCATCCATAAGGTAGGTTGGAAATTTAACGCTTCCTACAAAACTTCCATACCTGATAGTCTATATATAAATAGGAAAATGAAAGGGGCGACTTTGCATTCAATGTACACTTTATATATTATGCCAATAGGGAAGCGAAATAGTGTGTGATCTTCAGTGATCTCCAACTTGTAGATTATGCAAATAGGTAGGCCATTGAATGCATCCATAAAGGTTGGAAATTTGCTTCCTCAAAACTTAATAGATAGTCAAGGTCAATGTACACGTCAAATCTCCAAAGATTATGCTAGGTAGGCCTCTTCCTTTCAAATCTGAATTTTCCAAAAGGAAAATCGAAGGGAGAGGATCGAATATTAGGATGCATTAGAGTTGGTTAAGATTAGTTTTTATTTTGGGAAAAATTAGTTAATTTCAACTATTCTTTTAATTCTAATATCTTTGTTAAAATTGTAATTGCGTTGGAGAAATTCAAAGATGTACTTGGAGATTATTAATATAATCTTGGTAATCAAATTTAAGGTTAGTAATATTTTTAATTTGAATTTAAAATTAGAAGATGAAGTGGATAGAGATTACTATGGGTATTAATTATATTGTTATATAGTTGTCATTTTAATTTATTAATATGTTTTAGACTGCATGGATTACCCAGTACTCCTTGTTTCCTTAAGTTCAAATCTAGCGAATAGGACTTTAGATTTTCACTTTAACTTTCTTGGAGAATTTTCACATAACTTTAATTTTTTTAATCAAGCTTAACTTTAATTTTTTTAATCAAGCTCAAACTATTATTTGGGGTTTCATACCTATTTTATAGGAACTCAACATGCAATGGATATTTAGAATTAGCTTAACTATATTGTTTTTTTACTTTTAGTGTATTATACTAATCTTAGAGAAATATTAAATTGGCAAAGAATATAATTTTGTTTTAAATGATATAGAATAAGATAAATTCTTGATTAATAATTTGATTATGATTGCATTCTTTATGATTCTAGTCTTGTTGTTTAAAGAATGATACAATGAATATGTTTTTGTTTCATTTATCAACTTAGAGTGAAAGTCCGTCCTTAGGTGTTAACTAATTAGTGTTAACCTTAGCCTATCCTGCATCTATCTTAGCTTCATACTATGAACATGATTTCACAATCTTTGATTAAAAATTAGTACAACCTCATCAAGTAATTTAACCCTAGGATTAAAATATTTTTTGAGGTCCAACTAGAGATATAGTCACAAGTTTTTACTATCACTTGTCTGAGAAAATTTTCAAATGAGTCTATCTCCTCATGATAAGTCAAATACCTTGTCTACTAACGATATTATTATTATGATTTCCAATCATAATATTATCATTGTTGGTGTAGGATATAGGCCAAGTAAATGGTATTAATATTAGCATTTTGTGTAATTTCAATACTGTGTGGTTATGTCAAATAATCTAATAGATGAGTAATTTTGTAAATGTTTATTAGATTTTTAGTATAAAATAATATTTTTATTTTATTTTATTTTCTTTGTCTTTAGATGTAGTCCAAGCTATAGATTTGTAGGATTATGCAAAAACTTAATGTTACATCGTAGCTAAATAACACAAAAACTTACCAATTTTTATTAATAATTATTATAAAATAATATTCTAATTGTTTTTATTTTCTTTATCTTTAGATGTAGTACATGCTATAGATTTGTAGGATTATGTAAAAATTTAATGTTACATGATAACTAAATAACACAAAAACTTACCAATTTTTATGACTTAATATATTATTAAATTAGTAATAGTCTAAACATTACTCAATTAAAAGCTCATGATCATTCATAGAGCTCAAATGATAGGTGTATGTCAGAGGTTAATCTCTCCATCTAATATTACTGATTATACATAACATACTTAGTTACATTTATATTGACACTTGGCATTCTCCAATTTACTCTAATATATCTATGAATCTAATCAAATGAAACTAAGTGAAAAACAAATTATTATATTTTATAAGAAATTCAAACTGCATAATTTCTGACACTGTTCATTATTCCATTTCTTGCCGACGAAAAAATTGCTTAAAAGCATTTCCTAAGCACAATATCTTCTATATTAGGATCATTGTTTGGTACCTACGGAGGTGATTATTTTCCTGTCCAAAATGATGCTTTCAGCCACCACTTCCTCCAGTCGGAGAATTACTATGTTTGTGTCTTCGACCACTTTATGTTTGTGTTTCTATGGGGTATCATTGCTGATTAGCAGTGCCTACGGGCTCTCAGGAGAAGGCGGCATACTTTTACACATAAAAGAGTCACTGCATGGTGGTGGAGGTACAGATTTTCTGCCAGACTGGTCCAATGCCTCTGCTTCATCTGATTTCTGTAATTGGCAAGGCGTCAAGTGTATATCAACATCAATATCCCGTAACGTCATTTCACTCGCTCTTCCCAGCCGAAACCTATCCGGCCATCTTTCTTCTATGATTGGGAAGCTAAGCCTTTTGGAGGAGCTCGACCTTTCTGCCAACAGATTAAATGGACATATTCCTCCTGAATTGGGAAATTGCAGCCGCCTTCAGCAGCTCAATCTCTCCAATAACGTTTTTAGTGGTGCCATGCCGTCAACTCTGGTCAACTGCAGCTTGCTTACTTTGCTTGACCTTAGTTCAAATAATATATCTGGTTTGATTCTTCCAGAGTTGGGAGAGCTGCCAAAACTGTCCGAGCTTCGCTTATATGCTAATAATCTCTCTGGAGTAGTGCCTGCCTCTATCGGCAAGCTTGTCAATCTTGAAATCTTAAGAGTAGGGTATGGCAACCACTTTACAAGCTCCTTGCCACCTGAAATCGGGAACTGCACCAAGCTTAGGTATATTAGCTTTCCCTCCTCCAATCTGAAAGGCGCAATCCCATGGGAAATTGGCAAATTGCAAAAGCTGGAAGAGACGTTGTATCTCTTTGATAACCAATTGAACGGTTCTATTCCTTCAAGCATTGGGAATTGCAGGGCCCTAGTAGCGTTTGTTGTTTTTAAAAACAAAATAGAAGGTCCCATTCCAAGAGAGTTTGGCCTTCTCAGGCGCCTCCAGTATCTATGGCTCTACAAGAATCTTCTCTCAGGGCTTCTTCCCGCTGAATTGAGCAACATGTCAATGCTGCAAGAGATAGCTGTGCAATCCAACAATCTCATTGGAAGTATACCAGAGCAAATTGGTAGGTTGAAAAGTTTGAGTTATGTAGATCTTTCCAACAATAATCTTTCTGGCAGGGTTCCTGCATCCTTGGAAAATCTTACAAGTTAGGAAATATTAGATTTGCAAGGAAACCGATTCAGCGGTACCTTGCCCGAACGAATTGGTTTTCTACCAAATCTTGCAGAGCTGTACATCAGTAACAACAGATTTGAAGGTCAGTTGCCTGCATCCCTGGGAACTTTCAGCAATCTGAAGATCTTGGATGCCTATTCCAATCGTCTAAGCGGGGAATATCCTCCTGGAATATGTAAGAAAAAGCAACTTTTGAAATTGGCTCTTTTTGACAATTCTCTTGTAGGAAATATCACCTTGCTTTTGAAGGATTGTGTTTCATTGACAAGAGTTCGGCTTCAAAATAATCACTTCACAGGCCATATTCCTTCAGATATCTCAAAATTGTCTGATCTGGCTTAGCTGGAGCTGTCCTTCAACAGACTTCACGGAGAAATACCTACCGAGGTAGGCCAACTGAAGAACCTGACTAATCTCATTCTTTGTGGAAATTACTTAAGTGGAGCAATTCCTCCTCAAATTGGGGATCTCACAAACCTGGGGAGGCTCAATTTGAGCAACAACAAACTCAGCGCAAATATTCCTTCACAAGTTGGAAGTCTGATGAATTTAGAAGATCTAGATCTCAGTCGGAACTCACTTGAAGGTGTTATTCCACAGCAGCTTGGCAACAATTTTTCCTACCTGGTCATCTTAAAGTTAAGCTCCAACAATTTGAGTGGAAGTATTCCGCCATCTCTGGGAGATTGTTCAAGATTGATAGAGTTAGATCTCTCGCGAAATCCACTTGAAGGATCGATTCCCAGGGAAATAGGAAAGCTGGTGCTTCTGTCAACTGGCTTGGATCTCAGTTGGAACAGGCTATCTGGTTCTCTTCCACGAGAGATTGGAAATCTGGTGTCTCTTGAGTCTTTAGACGTCTCCTGCAACCAACTATCTGGTCAGATTCCACCTGCTTTGTCAGGGTTGGTACTTCTTTCCAAATTCAATTTTTCATTCAATCAATTCACTGGCCGAATTCTGAAAGCTTTCTCTAAGTGTCCTGCAAGCGCCTTTGATGGTAACGTCGCTCTGTGCGGTTTGCCTACTTCTATCTCCTGCTTGGAAAGTAGTAATAATACTCGTCATAACAAGAGTTTGGGGAAAGGGAGCATGGTAGGAATTGTTATTGCCGGGTTGGCTTCTGTTACGCTTGTAATAATAGGCGTTGTATGTTACCGGAGAAAGGCAACTGCAGAAGGTGGAGAATTAAACGAAGAGGAGGACACACTTAATGGATCATTCAGCAATGTGGAGATGGATGTCATCGGAGGTTATAAACACAGGATTACATATCAAGAAATTTTAAACGTCACGGAGGATTTCAGTGATAATTATCTAATCGGCTCTGGTAGCTTTGGGAGAGTGTACAAGGTTCTTCTGAGGGAAGCTGAGAGCAGCCTGGCAATTGCTGCAAAGGTCATGAGATTGCAGGAAGATGGGAAAAGTAGTTTGATGCGAGAAATAGAAGCTCTCAAATTCGTCCGCCACAGAAACATTGTACGTTTTCTTGGGTTCGTGTGCAAAGGTCATGAGATTGCAGGAAGATGGGAAAAGTAGTTTGATGCGAGAAATAGAAGCTCTCAAATTCGTCCGCCACAGAAACATTGTACGTTTTCTTGGGTTCGTGTATTGGGGTAGCATCGACATGGACATTCTGCTCTTCGAATACATGGCAAAGGGTTCTTTGGGAGAAGCACTAAAATCACAAAGGCTAGGGTGGGAGATTCGATTGAATATAGGTTTGAGAGTGGCGCAGGCGCTCAAGTATTTGGACCACGACTGCACACCTCCAATTGTACACCGTGACCTTAAATCGGCCAATATTTTGCTGGACGATGAGTACGTAGCACATGTGGCTGACTTCGGCCTTGCAAAATTGATCTATTCAGAAGGCCAAAACAGTAGCTCCTCCGTTTATGTTGGCAGTCATGGCTATATGGCTCGAGGTTCACACAATTTTTTTCTTATGGATTGATCTTTATTGTTTTCGGGGGTTTTTTTCTTTTAAAAATTCGCGGATCTTTAATACTAATAAATATTTATTTGTTATTTTGTTGTAGAATGCGGCTATGGAGTTAGGTCTTCCCCGAAGCAAGATGTGTTCAGCTTTGGAGTTGTGCTATTTGAGCTTGTTACTGGCAAAGAAGCCATCATGGATGCGGAGCGGGGAGGAGGAGGAGGAGTAAGTAGAAGTTTGGCTGAATGGGCTGCTATAATGAAAAGCAATGAGGGTCACGCTGTCAAGGATTTAATAGATCCAGAGCTGCTAAATGATTACGAAAAATGGGGAGATGAAATCGAGAAAGTGTTTGAGATTTCGCTCCTCTGCACTCGACCGTCTCCGAGAGAGAGGCCATCCATGCGAACAGTAGTGAACTCGCTTTCACCTCCATCGACATTGGTACTGGAAAATGTCTCTGTATAAATAGTTAATAATTGAATTTCTATGTCAGACGGAGTGCACTGCTCACAAGTGGGTGCACATAAAACCACACGTTAATCGTCAATATCTCATAGTTATTAGTCTTTCGGTTTCCATTAGAAGTTATTTTTAGTTTCTCAATTTAGAGAAGCTAAAGAACTAGCTATCGCACTTTAGGTGTGCAATGGGTTACACTGAATAATTGTATGGAAGTATTTTATTTTGTGTTGACATATTGGTTGAAATATAAAATAGTTTAGATAATCTAAAAAGACAATAAATTAAATAAATTAAATGCAAATGATTATTTGTCTTGTTTGATTTTGTGTAGACATTATTTGTCTTATTTGTCTTGTTTGTTTGATTTTGTGTATGCAACTTATTAAAACAACACATTAAAAAACTTAAATGGAAATATTATGCAAATAAAGAGGAGCTTAAATTTATGTGATTAAAAAATGTAGAATAAGGATATATATGCAATGATCAAAATAAAGTGTTTTTATAGAATGTTTAATTTGCATTACTAGAATGTATGTAATTGATTACAATGGTATAGCGAAATTGTAACACGGTCACATTGAACTCCAATGTATTTGTAATAAACAAAAGATATATTTAGTATTTGAAAAACAACTAATAGAAACAAAAATGTTGAAGTTGAAATTCAATAAAAATTATTAGTTACCTTTGGTTGAGTAGTTTGTGGGTCTTAGACAATGAGAACATAGTGTAAATGAGCAATAAGAGGAGCCTATAGTAAAGCAAGAAGAGAGATACAATTTACAACAAATAAATTATATAAATATTGGCAGTGAAGTAAATAAGAAAGTGACATACCTGCAGTAGTTCAAATGCACTTTAAGTGTATAAGGAGTTTGAATTTGACATTGCTTTCAATTGATTCTATTTTCTTTTTCGGTGAGCAACATATGGGCTTTGTTGCATGTGTGCATTTTGTTGGAATGTGAAGGTTGGGTGTATGCGAAGACTTCGTAGATTAGGAATTCTTGAAATAGTTGTGAATGTCAGGCCTTGCCATTCTATGTTGCCAATGTTGATTGTGGCCCTTAGATGTGTTAGTCCTTATGACTTGTGTATTTTCAATGTCCATGCCATTTTAAGTAGAATTTGACGACAAAGCCCCTAGCTAAGTGAGGTTATTGGGACATTATTTGGATTGTTATGGTCCCAAGGTGGTCCAATGTAATGCTTGAAATGAACATTAGTAGTGGGGTGAGGCCAGTATGCTGCCATTCATGGTGCATGTCAATGTCACATCAACCAAGCATGTCTAGTACATCAAGCTGTATAGGAAAGAATGGGTACAAACTTAAGAGAACCTGCCATTCTTCAGGGTTGTTTCTTTGCAACACATGGTCAATGCTTGAGCTATTGCTAGCATCTGATGCTTCAACTGGACTTGGATGTGTGCGATGAATATGCCATGGCCCATATGTAGAAGAGAACATTTCCCATTGTGATATAATTTGATGTTAAGAGGACCCAAATTCAATGTCAATATTCTAGAATGGGTGGTATAGAATTAGATCACTCCAACAAAATTCATGAAAGCTTTTGTCATCTCTTGTAGGGGTGCTTGTGAACCTAGGTGAGACGCAAATAATTGCTTTGTGGGGGCACTGCTTCCATTGTTCATTTTTTTTGGATGCTTTAAAGGTCCATTTTTGGGCCAATTCAATGAGGGGCATTGCCTCTAGTTGAATGGGGCGAGCCATGTAGGCATCAATGTATGTAGCTGATGTGGTAATCGATGTGGGTGAGATTGATACACGTTGAAATTTGTGGTGATTATCATTTAAAGACACAAATTTCCTACTCGATATGGAGAGGGGTAATTTTAGTAAAAGTGGAAAGTTTCTTGGGCACTAATATCATGATCAACAAGGCTATCGATAAGTAGTTTTTGAAAGCTATTGGGGCAAGAATTTTTTATTCTAAATTGGTTGAGATGTGAGATAGCATGGCATGATAGGTTTTAGATTTGTGCTTAGCTTTTGCTACATATTTTACAATATATTTGAGGACAACATCAATTAATAGTATAGCCTGGAAATCTACATTAGCCCCCTAGATAGGTAGGATAGATGGGTTGTGAAGGTTCAAGCGATCATCATTGTGAGCTGGTGTGTTCTTAGGGTGACTAGTCTTGTCATTTGAAAGGCTTGACTTATCTTGCATGGACCATGGTGCTTCATAACATCATACAGTAGATGGCCCTTTCCTCCTAAGGCATGTTAGCAAACTACACTTTGTGTGTCATTCAATAGAGTTGACCAATTCACAATAGTCAGTTGAAGGGTTGCATGACAAGATCCTTGTTGTATCTAGCAAACAAATATCATCAAAAAGAGAGCAGTGAAATGTTTGGCTTCTCAAATGGAGGCTACGTGGGTTCCAAGTTGCGACATATCTATCTATGTAATCAAGTGCATTCTATACAAATTGAATGTTATTCCATTCTAATCTACTAATATTAGGTGCTTGTTCAAGCCTTAGAAAACCATGGATGTGTGTAGATCACCTGTGTTGCCATTCATACCTATGCAAACATGATATTTAGCAAACTATCAAGGTAAGAGCCTATTGTAAAAAATGAAGTAATGATTTATAGTAAACAATCAAAGTACACATGTATTGTATGAAAAAAGGAAAGAAAGGTCTTACCTATACCAATATTCAGATGGACCAACAAGTTTTTCCAAGACCTCTTCCCGAAATGCAGTAAACTTACGGTGCATGTAGATTGCAATAAGGTGTGGATTTTGTACAATGTTTTGGATCCTCCATCTAGAAGCCATAGAATGATTTGTAGGAGGCTTGGTAGGTATGATGGTATGTAAGTCTAGCCATTTTGTATCTGTTGCATTAAGGGTGAAGAAGAGTGAGGGGCAACCAATTTGAATTACCATGTCAGAAAGTTCCCCTCAATGTTGGGTCCAAAATGGACATGTTCCATGAATTGACAAACTAAATTACATGAGTTGATCTACAAGTTTGTCATCTAGCATGTCCTTCAATCTTTGGCGTAGGTCAAAGACTGTCAAGGGCAACATTTTTTATGACATGCTTATAATGACTTAGACTTCACAAATTTGAAAGGGATTTGTGGATTCTCTTAGTGTTGTGATTTAAGTTGAAGATTCAAGTGTTACATTGCATGATTGGGATCATTAGGTACTTTTTATTTGTCTCCTAAAAGTGCATTTTAGTCATATTTACCCCATCCACACATAAAGGAAATTTGCAGATCTTCCATGTAATTGACTCACCTAAGGGATGAAAGTTGATTCTATCTTGGAGGATCTCATTTCTGGTGAAACATTCCAAATTTAGTATAAAACCTATGTGTTTTGAATTCCAACCTATTTTTCTTTGTTTCATGTATATATGTGCGTATACATGTACATATTTACATGGACACACATTTATATATACACATGTACATATACATATGTGTATATTTATTTGTGTGAATGGATGCATGTATACATATAGAGAGAATTGTTAATTTTTAATGTTAATCTATCATATTGAATTTATATATTGATTCTCAAGATATATATTGTGTGAACTGGAGGAGAGAATATTCTCTCAAAGGTCATATTTTTATATGTTTATCATAAATAGTTAAGATATAAAATAGAGGTCTACTGAAATTGTTACAATTTTTAATAAATTTAATAAAAAAAATATTAAAAATATATCTATTATAAATATTTATTTATTTTTCATATACTAAATACTCAAATCAGCTAAACGAAAATATATATATATATATTAATAATAGAAGTGGTTTGTGAGAGATTGATTTTTAGAAAAGATCTTTTAGTTATATGTGATGTGATCTTTTATGTGATGTTCTTGTCACATATTTTGAAAACAAAACTTATCATAGATAAAAGAGACAAAATCCCTCTTTAGACTATCTAGAATAAGAACATCAAAGAAGTAATATTTAATTACATTAAAATGAATCATACGATAGGTTCACCAAAATTAGTTTAGATTAACTTCTTATTCTAAATTTATGTTGAGATTATAGAAAATGAGCATTACACAGTAGTAAGTGGTTAAAACTCATATTTTCTACGTAGGAAAGATGAACACCTATGTCAGAACACACGATTCAAATGAAGCCAAATCCTTTATCAAGCTTATTCAGGTAACTTGCATTTTAGGCATAAATGATGTTTGGTTACACCCAAATAACTGGTGCCTGAGAAAAGGGGGTTTGTGGAAAAAATAAAACTTCTACATTTAACAGTAAAAGGAACAACTAGAATCTATCAGTACCTCTTGTATATATCCACCACAACAAATTTGTCAGTGAATTTCCATCAGCATACCCCTTCAGAGTCTTTACCTTCTACAGAGAACTATTTTTGTCATACAAACTCTCTAATGCATATACAAATCCCTTCCATCCCTCCCCAACACCCTCCTTGCTCAGTGCAGGAACAGTCCATTCAACCTACTCCTTAACAAACCCCACATTGGAAAACAAAAGTTCAGTAATAGGCAGAATGGGAAGCAATTGAATACCTAGTCTGCATTCTCTCCATTCCACAGGAGCAAACCATAGCTTGTTGTCCCTCTTATTTGCTCACAAGATACCCGTCAAGCAGTTCTCTTTCACAAAATCGGACTCATAAACAGTGCTATTTAAAGGAACATGCCACTAGGCCTTAGTAGACCTCATCTCCAATGCAGCCAAGGTGGATCCAATCCCAATAAAATATGTCTCTGTAAACTAAACCTAACAGTGCGGTAGAATAGTATGCATTCATAGCCTCACTGGTGCTTTCCTGGTTTTTCCCATTTGGGAATTCTGTTAGTCCACTTGCCCAAGAATGCAACTTCCATAGAGCAAAGCTCCTCAGACGAGGATATGCCATCTATTCCCCAGGATTAACAGTCATGAAATATTTCACAATGGAATACACCTGGGGCTTGAACCTCCTAGCCCAGTTGTGATCAAGCTTTGCAAGCAGTGCAATTGCATAGCAAAAGTACCCAAAATGATAGTGATGATCATTATGCATGCCTAACCCAAAATCAACACTCGAATATTGGGCACCATTTTTGCTTATCAGCCCACCCCACTTGTTACCATACACAAATCCATTCCCTTCAAAAGTATCATCCAACCAGGTTGTTATGAAATGCTCAAAAAAATCTCTTACACGAGGGATCAGGCTATAACAATTTATTTCCTCCGCTATGAGAGCCAACCTAGCACCTCTAGCTATCTCCTTCCCATAGAAATAAGAAGATGTGGTATTGATCGGCTCCAGGTCTGCAACATCCTACTCCAGAGAAAAGACAACTATTTGCATTTCTTTGTGGCTCTAGAATCTTTTGATTGAATACCAGGTTATGGGTATGGGTGTCTCCTCTTAAACACACAAATCCCCAACTATACCCATGAGGTCTCCATCCATGCTTCTATAGTTGAATGATAACCTTATCATGCTTTGGGACTATAATTATTTGTCTATGTACAGTGGGAAATGTTAAGGATTAATATTGTCTAGAAAATGGTAGAATGTTTCTAGAGTCTTCCATAAGCTAGAACATTCCTGGAGCTGTTCTAGAAAAGAACATTCTAAGAGCTGTTGTAAAAAAAGAAGTTCCAGATTTTAGAATTATCTAGAAAACTAGAAGCTTCCAGGCTTCAAGGACATTGTAGCTATATATATGTGATTGTAGTCTTTTAGAGCCAATCTTGATGTTAAGGATTAAGATTGTCTAGAAAATGGTAGAATGTTTCTAGAGTCTTCCATAAGCTAGAACATTCTTGGAGTTGTTCTAGAAAAGAACATTCTAAGAGTTGTAAAAAAGAACATTCCAAGTTTTAGAATTATCTAGAAAACTAGAAGCTTCTAGGCTTCAAGGACATTGTAGCTATATATATGTGATTGTAGTTCCCCTCTTCTTTGTATTTCCCTCTTCTTTGAATTTTCTCTGTATTATTCTAGCCAATCTTAAGGGGGGATGTTAAGGATTAAGATTGTCTAGAAAATGGTAGAATGTTTCTAGAGTCTTCCATAAGTTAGAACATTCTTGGAGCTGTTCTAGAAAAGAACATTCTAAGAGCTGTTGTAAAAAAGAACATTCCAGGTTTTAGAATTATCTAGAAAACTAGAAGCTTCCAGGCTTCAAGGACATTGTAGCTATATATATGTGATTGTAGAGAGTTGATGGGTACAACATCCAGATTGTTGGTAGACACAACATTCGGATAGCTGCTAGACACAACATTTTGGATGTAATATGCAAGCTAGAAAAATATAATTTTCTGAGTGATTCAACTCTGTTTTCCCTGTGTTTTCTCTGTTCATTGTTGTTATGTTTTTGCCCTGATATTCCTTGTTGATTAAATTGTTGATTATGTTATAGTTTGGGCCTATTCTAATAGGAAAGCATAAGCAAATCCCCCCGCCCTCTCGTCTTCCACTTATAGCCAATCCTGAAGATGAACAGTTTAAGGAATGGAAGATCTGTTAGAAGTGTGAAATAATAGGCTAATCATTCCATTTCAGAAAGCAGGTAACATGTATATTATAGGCTAATTTTTTAGGGAGCACATTTTCATTAATGTCTGCTTTCTACAGGATACTAGGTAGACATTTGCAATCATAAACTAGTATACACCCTTTTAAATGACAAAAATTAAACAAAGCTTGCTGAATTTGTATCCACTCCTCCAAACTCTTCCTGGTATTGACCTTCAACTTCTCCAATTTGGTGAGTTGCTGACTGGAAATAATGTTTGATGAGGGGTTATAAAGTATCTTTATATTCATTCAGCCAACTATTGATGTTTATCTAGTATAGAAAGTTTGTACTTTAACTATTTTGCATTGCTTTAGAGTGATCAAATCAGAATCACAATCTATAGTGATAAACTACGAAACTCCTCTTCTCCACGCAAAGATAGCTGACCCGGATATGAATGAAAAGTTTGATAGAGAATTAATATTTGTAGAGAAAGGGCGTGAATGGGTGTGATGAAACTAATCATCTCCCAACCTCTTAGACCATAGATTATAAAACTTAGCTTCGTTCATTTCAAATTGGATACACCTTAAGTAAATTATCCGTATATTTTATTTATTTTTATTTATTTTATTCAAGGGGTAAACGCTTTTGGGGCTATGAACCAGAATACAACCATTCCACAATACCACCCCATTGGGGTTGAACCTTGGTGGAAAGAACAACAATGCCACCTATAAACCATCACACCATGCTAATACTGGCTAAATTATTTGTATTGACTCAACTTTATTATGATATATTTTACTCTGTCTATATTTCTAGAAATACAATTTAAATATATTATTTGTTTTGAGGTAGCTTAGTTTTTGTTTTATAGCAACTTTTCTTTTTCTTTTTAATTTTCTAGGAATGTGTATATATAGCAACCAAATAACTTAAAATATAAGCAAGTTTTGATTTTATAAATTTTTTTTTCAAAAATAAAATAAAATGTATTATAAAAGATTTATTTATTTATTTATTTAAATATTTTTTTGATATAAGTATATTTTTCATTTTATTGTTAGTTTAAATTTTCTTAAAAAAAAATGAAATGCATTAAATAAGTAAATGTCAATTATGGATTTCAAAGAAGGTAATTTAAATGCATACTTTTCTACATTGGTCTTATTTATCTAGTCTTGCATGCATTTAGACCTATACTCACCACTTATCCCTATTCTTGTGTGCATACAATACTAATCAAGTTGGATCATCTACTAAATTTTAATAATTAATCATATCCTAGTCCATAAGCCAATAATTGGATAATCATCCAACTTTATTATTTCACCTTGGTCATGTATATAGTTAGAAGATCATCCTCAACATAATTATCTTTGTGATTAAAAATTAAAATCAACCATTTTAGTTTATATTCCCCCTTTTAAACATTGGTGCCAATCCGAATGTGCTCAAATCATCATGATTGGTGTTATATTTTCTTAGTGTGAATAATTAATCTATTCAATATACTTATGTGTACTTAGGTTGATGAGGTTAGAAAACATCTTGTCTAACTAACTGTGCAACCTCTTAAGTCTCTAGAGGTTACCAAGTTATTTGGTTAACCTCATGCACATACCTTTTGAGGTTGGAAGACTTTCCATCTCACCTCAAATATCACTCAACATTTGGCATCAAGGTTGATGACTTGGTTGTAGAGGTTGTTGGTTTGCACACTCTAAGTGATCCTAAGGTTAAAACCTATAGGATACTTGTCTACCCATTTGTGCCACATTCAGAGGTACTTGTCTGTCCACCTCATAGGTTGATTGCTTCTTCCTTGCCTATATATCTAAGGTTTTATACTCATTTTAAGTTGGGTCAACTTAATACAATATTTTGATTGTTCATTATGATTGCATTTTATCTCCTAGATCTCCTAATTTATTATATATTCGTATATAAAATGATATCAAACTTGTATTCATCAAATGGTACTAGTTGAATAATCATATAAGTTAATGTGAATCAACAAGAAATAATTCTAAAATTAATTTCCAATCAATCCCGAACGATTATCAAATACCTAGAGACTTGTCATGAGAAAGAGAAATAACCCAAATTACTAGTCTCTTGAGAAGGGTTGTATTTAGAATATGATTAGATTCCCTTTTCTTGTTAAATATTCTAAAACACACCATTAACTTAATTAATTATTTTTAAGGTATCAAATGTAGTGGTTGAAGCTAAATTCTTAGATTAAATCCACTTTCTCTTACTAATTTTCTATCCCACTTAGAAGATATGGAATCTATATTAATATAAAATCATAGACATTCTCATCTAAATTAGGAAAACATCCTACTATTTTTAAAAAAATCTTTCTTTTTTATAGATCCTTACTAGCATGTGTTTTTAGTTTAAGAACATAGTTATTAATTGTTTTTTATCATAATAGAACTATCATTAGAGATGGACATATCACATCCCTTACTTCTCACACCATTTACTATTTTATCACCTTCAAAAATCTCCTATCAAAATAGCAGTTAAAAGATTAGTAGCCTAAATACTTAAAAACCCCTCAAAGGAATTGATGGCATTCAAGATGTCAATTCTACTAGGAACAAACTCGTAAAATCCTTTAGTATAATCATAAGACATTAGTGGCTTGAAAGCAGTCAAAATTTATTGAGGTATACCAACATGTCCTAATTTTAGCTACTATTCAAAGGATTCTTCTATAAAAGGTTATTTTCCTTTTTATTATCTTTCTTGAGGAATATCAAAATTTTCCCCTTTTATTCATTCCAATAGATGTAGCATGGGAATTAGGAGTGACCAAAATTTGAGTTGTTATTTCAATAGGTTTCACCTTGGGTGGTTGAAAGCAAAGAATATTAACATTTTCTAGCATAACTTTTATTATTTCAATAGAGTTTCAATTTTGAGCTTGCACCCCATTATAGTCAATGTCATTTTCATTATTTTTTCCTCTATCATTTTAATTTTTCTCTATCTATCTCTCCTAAAATCCTTCTCTACATTATCTTACAACTTTTAATAGAATATTCTCCTTCATGAAAATAGAATTCAAAGCCACTGCTTCCTATATACCTTCTCATTGCATAAATGAATCTTTTAAATCATTAGAATTGAAATTACCAAATTTTATATTATATTTGCATAGAATTTCATTGGTTCTCTCATAACCCTCTTTTCTAAGCTTTGTAAAATTATAAAGTTGATCTTGGGAGATAACAATATCTTTCTAAATGAATTTATTAATTTTTTTATATCCCATGGGATTAATTCCACCAATAATTAGATGAATTGTAATTTATATAACATTTTGTGTTGTAGGGTGGAATCAAATAATAATGGTTTCGAATTCTCTTAATCTAATTATAATTGTAATAAAAAAATATCTTATAGAGATGATAGGCATTGGAAAAAAAATAAAATTTAGTACCTTGATATTAATAGAAGACACAATGTATAGAGGTTTGTGACTCACCCATTTGAACTTGCATATACAAAATTTAGAAAGCTTATGGTATGCTATGAACGGGGATAATGGGAAGATCGATCAAGAGGGAAAAAGAATAAGATTGTTAGATAAAATCACAAAGCAAGACACCATTGATCAAATTACACCCATTATCAATGAATTCATTAGTAAAATAAAATGAAACTAAATAGGAAATTAGAGCATAAATGAAATCTAATCTACTTTTTACCTCACCTAAAGATTGCTAACCCTTACCCCATTGTTGACAATGTGAGATTATACCTTTTAGATATATGTGGATTGCTCATGCTAGAAGCATAAACCAATTTTGAAAAATCTTGAAATATTGATGGCTATGGATGCTAGATCACTACAAAGCTCAAATTCCAAAGAGAGAGGTCCTTTGAATGAGGGGTGAATGCTTTTTTTATAGATATCAAAATATTTTACTGATGATTGAGACTGAAATTTTAGATCAATGATTGAGAGTGATTGAAGCATGGAGAGGCCATGCATTTTAAGGAAGAGTTTAGTTAACTGAAGCTCTTCCCTATATTTTAGGAATATATTTTGGAGGAAAGTTATTTGAAGTTGAATTAGGATTTGAATTTCAATTTGGAATATTCCGTTTTGAGAGAATGTAATCCATTTAACTGTGGAAGAAAATTAATTAATTAAATATTTAGGGAATTATTTAGTTATGTGGGGAGAAGAAATGAATAATGATTTTTATTTAAATAAATAAAAATTATTTAGTTAGGTGAATGTGAAGAAAATTAGAAATTAATTAAATAATCAAAATTATTTAATTAAATTGGGTGAGGAAAATAATTTAATTAATTAATTAATTAAAAATATTTAATTAAAGGTGGATATAGGAAAAAATAATGAATTAATCAAATAATTAAAATAGATTAATTTAATCAAATGATCAAAACTTATTTGATTAAATGTGATGAAAGGGAATGATGAGGGATAATGATGAAAATGATGTATTAGAGGAATGTGTGATGTGCTAGACATTTTTAGGTGTCTACATTTTTTCCCTCTTTGAGTCAATGCTCTTGTTACATTGTTTCAAAGACATGCTACTGATTTGAAAAAAAAAATGATGATGTTGTACTATGCCATAGTAGACAAAGGAATGATGGGATGACAATA
Organism: Sequoia sempervirens; assembly: GCA_007258455.2. Lineage (NCBI taxonomy): Eukaryota > Viridiplantae > Streptophyta > Pinopsida > Cupressales > Cupressaceae > Sequoia > Sequoia sempervirens. The sequence goes on from VDFB02179234.1 coordinate 73,962,802, forward strand.
AGTTGGCTCATCAAGAGATTGACTAGATGTTTTTGGTCAGGCTCACAATTAGAAGATGGAATAGGATTAATGAAGAAGAGGATGAAAAATATGGTTAGGGAAGTGAGGAAACTAATTAGGACAATTAGGGCATGTACAATAATGGGTGGGGTGGAATGGGGATAATCTAGGGTTTTTCGGGTCTATCTATAGTCCCTTGGGGGTCATTTTGAACTTATTTCCATCATCCTAGCTTATATATCTCAAGGCCCTTTGAGAGATTTTTTTAGCAAAGCTACTACAGAGATAGTTGGCATTACACACATATGTCATAGTGAAGATTGAGTTCATTAATTCTAGAGCCCAGCTGGAGCAGTTCTCGTTGTATATGTCTAACCATTTCGAAGCTAGGCATCAATTTGGTCACAATAAATGTTAGGCCTATGTAATTAGTCAAACGTGTTGTTCTATGATCGATGCTTTTGAAACTTGACATGAAGCATTTGAAACCTAACACTGTGCATTTGATGGTGTCGTGATGCATTTTCCATGTCATGATGTGTTTGTATTTTGATTTACATTTGACTATTGTAGAACAACATGTTTGAAAAATGGCTTGCAAATGAGCTTGGAAAAGTAACACATTCAAAAAATGGGTCGTATTTGACTCCAAGTTAAAGTGACGCTTTTGTAGAAAGATCAAAATTGATTTTTTAGGTTGTATTTGATTTAGAGAATTATAAATTTTGATATTTTTTGTCAAATTGATATTGGTGGCATTATATTTGTAGGTTCTAGATCCGATCTTGTCTAGGGATTGTCGACCTAGAGTATTAGATCAAATAACTCATGTTAGCAAGATGTTGCCAAGTTCCTAGATGTTGTCAAGTTTTTTCATTTTTCCTTCATGCTATAGATTTGAGTGAATAAAGTGTTTATGATTGTCATTGTTGAGAGGTGGTACAACAATACCTCGTCATTTAGGTTTCAGACTAGAGAGATTATCATCACCATTTAGGATGTATGGAGGATTTTGAGGATCCAAATTGAGGGTGCACATTTTATCTATGATACAAACTTTGGTGCAAAGGCCTTAGGTTGAGTGTTAAATGATGAGTAGCTTGATATCGTAAGGCTCAAATATGTATGGATTTTACTTTAATTTATTAAACTATTTTAGATATAAAAAATCAAGATTCAAATTAAATTCTTTTCCTTATATTGTAAGTGTGTCTCTAATATGGTCCCCATTCACTAGGGATTATTTTCCTTTTTATTAAATACATGATAGCCTAGAAACCTACTCCTACCCAAAGTTCCATAAGCAAATAGAATATTTTTAAAAAGGTAATTAATTACACATACTCTTCCACCACTAATAATAAGTGATCCTTTTTTGGTAATGGGAAAAATATGGAGGAATACGATACTATTGATTCTAACATGAGAATCATATTTCTAGAGGAAGTATTCTTGAAGATCAAGAGGACATTGGGAAGATTAATTTTGGTAGATATGATAGGTCTCAATGGGTTAAGATTGAAAGATGTCATCCTAGTAATAATCAAGCCTAAATCCCTAAGATTGGGACTCACAACTTAAAAGAGAAGACAATAAAGAAAGAGGATTATGCTATTGGGAAGACCCATGGAGTCAAGGTTACTTTTGATAAGAGATAAAGGAAAGATGACAATGTGCAAAACATTCATAAAAATATTGAGAGATTGTAGGTTAAAGACAAAGGGAACTTGGCTAAAAATCCTTTTTGAGACCTTAGTGGGATAACTCTTTCAGGCCATTCTAGATCATTATCATAATTTTCCTAAGGAATTTTCTCTCTTGACATTAAACTTGTATTTTTTATAAAATAAATATGAAGTTCTTAATCCAATGCAAAAACTAATGGATACCCAACATTCCCATACAATGTGGTGCTTTATGGAAATGAAATAGTTAATATAAATCTTTTTTAACTAACAAAGAGACAAAGGGTAAAACATAGCTATGGAAGGATGAGAAAATATCATATTTTTGAATTGAGAGGCCTTGCATTATACTAAGATGAGGGGAAATAACTATAATGGGCTAAGAGAAAATATGTTAGCATGGTTGTAGAATTGGAACTATGGATGGAGGAATATAATAATAAGTTGGTGTTGATTGAAATAGAATTGAACATGGCATGAAGGAAAATATAAATAAGGATATCCAAGTTAGTGAATTTACTTTATATAACACTTCCATGGGAATGAAAATGCTTTACAAAAAGCTCAAAATAGTTCTCAAGGCTTAGAAGCTAGTAATGAGGAAATACAAGTTGTGAAAGATGGACCTAGTGCTAAAACTAGAAGTAGTAGGAAGATAATCAATGAGGAGGAAAATAAGTAATTTTCTAACTTCCTATAGGTACATGAAATATTCTATCAATAGGAGCTTGATGCCACAAAAATATTTGAAATCGTTTGGGTTTGGAGGTTTTTATTTGTAGTTATTTTTATTGTTTGACTTGTAGCATGTCTACTTTTTTCTATTATTTTTCTAAGGTTTTCTTATTTTATTACTATTTGTAAATGGTTTTAGGGACTCTTCATATTTTACCCTTTCTAATAAAATAATACTCATGTTTTTTTTTACTAACAAGGAAATTAGTGGTAATGAAGCAATAATCATAGAAAATTAACATATAATAACCATGCACCTTTTCTAAGACAGCTTCAAAGTTGAAAAAACTCAATCAAAGTGTGAGAGATATTGAGAGGAAATTTGTGGATCTCACAATCATATATAATGGATAGGGTTGATGCAATAAGTTGGTACCACAAAAAGTTCAAAAAGTGGAAGAATTTTTCTTGATTTTCAAAATTTATCACAGTTTAACTGAAAAATTTAAAGCATTTCCACATTGAATCTTAAAAAAGGTCGGTAATATGAAATTTATTATTTTGAATTTAGTTTTGAAATATGAAATTATTTATAATACCTAGATGATAGAAATTAAATTTTAATAGGCATGTATAAAAGCCACTTTTTAAAATATATAATTTTACCATACAATGCACGTGTATGAACATCATAATTTGACCTAAATAAAATTATTTTTATAATTAATTTTGGGAAAAGATGTGTAACAAACTGAAGAATAATGGTCTGTTAGTTGTTGTTTCTTTTTTGCTTTCTGGGCATCTCACTTCTCGGGAGTCCTCTCATTGGGTCTCTATGGGAATTTTGTAATGGATATAGGCCCTTCCTTTCTTTAATATAATCAAAACAAATTGAAGATTGATAAGGATATTTTTTATATAATTTTTTTAAATATATTTTCTATTAATTTTTATTGGCCCTAATTGTTTATTTTGACAACCAATGCGTATGAACACCATAATTCAACCAAAACTAGTATTTTTTTGAATTTTCTTTTTCATTGTGTAGATAGTTGTCTGAAGATTGATGCCATATACTTTTTTTACAAAAAAAATAAAAGATTAAAAGTTATTAAAAAAAACCTGATATTTCAAGTTTATGGACCAATTTTTTTAGAAATTAATTAAAAATAGACAACATAATCCAATCATAAAAAAATACATATTTGAAAACTAGGAATGATGATCTATAATGAGTTTTAATTTCATTAATTAATTTTGAATTTTTTTTCCAAAGTTAGACTTTTCTCTTGACATTGCCTTAGTTTTTCAGTTGTAGGTCAAAGGCTAAGGGCCAAGTTACCAAACCTTTCTCAATCCTAAAACAAAATCAAAATGTGGGTGGGAATTTCAATTTTTTTAGAATGGGTGCACACTTTAAAAAGAGTACCTGTTATATTTTTCAAACAGGTGCATGTTTTAAAGTAGGTACCCATTATATTTTTAGAATAGGTACCTATTTTAAATGGGTACTCATTATATTTTAGAATGGGTACCCATTTAGGAACATGATATTGATCTAAGGTGTAGGATCCCATTCCTAAATGAGTACCCCTTTTATAAAATGGGTACCCATTCCTTTTAGTATTTTTTGGGCTAAAACTTCCCCTCTTAATGGACCCAGCTTCTTGCACTTATCTGTCAACCCACTAGGTGTTAGATGAAAAGCATTAATATTTAGTTCCCAAGATTCTAAGTGTAAATGTTGCTCTCTATTTTAAAATCTCCCACTCTAAAAACCTATAAATTTAAATTTAATATAGGATTTTTAGTCCCTAATATATGTGTAACATTCTCTAAAATATTTATTCAAACATTTTGATATAATATTTATTCTCATAAAAATACAATAAAATTATGTCCTAAAATCACTACAACATATCTATGCCACACCTAATATGGATATGATCTACTCACCTTCCCTACTTTACATCTCCAATGATATATTCTTATAATTTAATTCAATCAATAGACAATGTCATTCATTCTATTAATTATTAATAATATAAACTCAATCCAACCAATATTTAAACTTTGAAGATAACAATGGTTCAACTACTATATCCATACACCTTAGTTTCATTCAAACACTCTTGCATGGACATGTGAAATGAGTGACATCATTTTATTTGAAAAATGAATCATGCTAGTCTTATACACTTACCAAAATTTAAATTCAAAACATTCCTAAAAAATTCCAAAAATTGAAATTACGTGTTAAAACAAACATAAAATATCTAAATAAAATATTCTTCTTGTATAAAGAAACTTAAGTTACCAATGGCCTATTACCAAAATATAACACTTGTTTATAAAAATAAAGTTCTAATAAGCACATCGATAGAAAGAAGTTTCACATTTGTGTTGGCTTGAAAAATATACCTACTCAATGAAATAAAAATAAACTTTTTAGCTTGTGTAGATTCTTCTTTGGCTATTTCATTACTTTCAGAGTTTCTCATTGTACATAGGCTTCAAAATATACTGTCTTTGATTCCATTCTTCTAAAAGAACATAGTTCAAATATAGTGCATTCTTGTGTGTAGAAGTACTTGTAAAGCTTACAAAGATGTACCAATCCTTTCCTTCTATGGAATAAGATTGAATTTAAAATAGAGATTTTCCCTCAACTAATAATATCCATAGAGGTCTAGGTGGTTACATAATAGTGTGTCCTCCTTTTATTTAAAGCAAGACATTAAAATTAGTATTTTTAACCAACATTTCACCTTCTTTCATCTATAGAAACTAAACTATTAAGAATTTGAAAAAGTTGTTATTTTTTTAGTTTTCATTTGTAGATTCTAAATATATAAGTATTCAAATTAAAAATAATAATTTGTATAATTTTGGTTTAAATTTAATAAATTTTTGTTATAGTTAACAATATTTTTAAAATGTAGCATTTATTCAATCCTAGGACAACTTTTTTAACCAAAAAGATAAAATTATAAATTCTTAACCAAATATTAGTAACACCAATATCTATTGCACACATATTTGTTCATAGGTTTTTGTTGTATATTTTATTTATAATTAATTTTTATGTGAGATTAATTATAATATAATAATAATTTTATTCCATAGAAAATAACCTTTTGTTTATTGCCAAAAGGATGACATCAATATGTGATGTGTAGATGTTTTTCATATTTTTTTCTCTATTTTTTTTTTTTTAATTTGTGGAATAGACACCTTGATATTCAATGGAAAACCTATATTCTATAGAAAGTAAAAATTTATATAATATTCAAATTAATTATGTTCAAAATTATACTTTCTAGAAATATTACTTTAATGGATACAATCCTATAAATTATCCTATCATGTTGATTCATTTTGGTAATCCAACCCAAAGTTTGAAACAAAAAAAATTGAAGAAAGTGTGATGACCAATGTGGAAAGGCCATTCCAAGGATTGTCATTTGAGGGAAAATAAAAACAAATGTCCTCTATGTAGCTAAAAAAGTAATTAAAAAATACTATCATTCACCTTTTAATTTTAGAAAATAGAAATTTAAATTTCTCTTTTGAATGAATATTTACCTTTGTTTGAAAAAAAAATAGAATAAAGGTTCTTGCTAAATTTCTTCTCTTCCATCCATGAAATTATCTAATGTCCCACAAGTGGGACACACCATTGTGGGTCTACCTATCTCCTATGATTACTTGACAATATTTTCTTGTTGTAGAAGAATTTTATTTATTTCAAAACTTTTCTCCAAAGCTACTAGAAATTAGATACCTTGGCTTGACGTTAAGACCAAATATGGGGTTTGTATTCAATATTGTTAATCATCTCAAATTATAATGGGATATATTCCTTCAAAAAAGGCTCATAGGATGAGCCATAATGTCCATTTCAAATATACCTTTAGTCATGCATCACATGGCTCTTTTCAGCATAACAAGACATGGTTGGTCCCCACAAACATGTGACCAATGTATATGTTCTTAGCATCATGGAAAATGTACTTCTAGATGGCTAGATGGTGATGGATATCCTCCACTAGTTCTTGTTGTTTCTCTTGTGTGTGCTATTCTCATTGATTAATATGGGGTTTGTATTCAATATAGTGAATCATCTCAAATTATTATGGGATATATTCCTTCAAAAAAGGCTCACAGGATGAGCCATAATGTCCATTTCAAATACAGCTTTAGTCATGCATCGCATGGCTCTTTTCATCATAACAGTACATGGTTGGTCCCTACAAACATGTGACCAATGTATATGTTCTTAGCATCATGGCAAATGTCCTTCTAGATGGCTAGATAGTGATGGATATCCTCCACTAGTTCTTGTTGTTTCTCTTGTGTGTACTATTCTCATTGATTAAGATGGGGTTTGTATTCAATATAGTGAATCATCTCAAATTATTATGGGATATATTCCTTCAAAAAAGGCTCACAGGATGAGCCATAATGTCCATTTCAAATATAGCTTTAGTCATGCATCGCATGACTCTTTTCATCATAACAGGACATGGTTGGTCCCCACAAACATGTGACCAATGTATATGTTCTTAGCATCATGGCAAATGTACTTCTAGATGGCTAGATAGTGATAGATATCCTCCACTAGTTCTTGTTGTTTCTCTTGTGTGTACTATTCTCATTGATTAATATGGGGTTTGTATTCAATATAGTGAATCATCTCAAATTATTACGGGATATATTCCTTCAAAAAAGTCTCACAGGATGAGCCATAATGTCCATTTCAAATATACCTTTAGTCATGCATTGCATGGCTCTTCTCATCATAACAGGACATGGTTGGTCCCCACAAACATGTGACCAATGTATATGTTCTTAGCATCATGACAAGTGTACTTCTAGAAGGCTAGCTAGTGATGGATATCTTCCACTAGTTCTTGTTGTTTCTCTTGTGTGTACTATTCTCATTGATTAATAAAAAGACAAAGCAAAAGTCAATGATAGTACCATCATTGACTAAGAGCCCATCCTCAATAATAAAGACTTTCATTATGATTTAGATAAACAATAGAATAAAAATCCATACCCTTATCTCATTAAAATTAAATTAACAACTTTATTGTTGTACTACATTCATTCCACCACACATTTTCTTTCAAATAATAACAATCATGTATTGTTTTATAAATCGATGCCCTCTCCTGAACCATTCCCAAGATCCGACCGACATCTACCAACTGCACTCTCTTCCTCGCCTTGTCTTGAAAGCACTTGCCACAACTAAAACTAGGCGGCTTAATTAATTAGCTACTCTAGCAGTGGATAATTATGGGCCCAACCCCGGGGCTAGTAAGTTCCATCGCTACACACATGAATTAACCAGCTTGCAAATTAACCAGCTTGCTAGAATAGGCTAACATAGGATTAAGTAAAAAATAGCGATGGATAACTATGGGCCCAATCCCGTTCCATAGTAAGTTCGTCTCGGACAGGGAATGGCATTTAAGTATTCCCACCCAGTCTAGTTGTTAAGACGTATATGAGACAGCGACCGATTTCATTCCGAGGGAAGAGGAGCGGGGATGGAATAGATGCCGATGCTCTCCTACCATAGTATTAAAGGCGGCGGCTTCGATCACGGACCTATGAATTGGAATTGTTAAAGCCATCGACCCGCCCTATTTGAATTAATTCACAAAGGATCGACCGACCGTGTGTAACAGTCATTGAACCCCTGCCGTGAATCCGGTTGATTGAGACAGAGAGCTGAAGCTGCGTTCCTCCGAGGGAAACCAATAAATATACTTTCGAATTCTATCGTACAAAGAGAGTCCTCTCTCGTTACAACTCTGACTTGGAGCTCTTGATAATTATAAATAAATATATTAAAATGAGGTAATGTTACCAGTCAAACACGGCAAATAATGTTCCAAATTGTTGAAAAGACTATAATGAACTTCCCATAGAGTGATACATGTTATATATACTCTTCTCCATTCAAAGAATGAGAATATAACAAATCTGATTCCCTCTGTATTTCTTTCAGACGGAGATGGCTAGACAATCGGCCGCCATCTTTTTAGTTATGTTCGCGTTAATACTTGTATCCGACTGCCGTCTCCTTGGTAAATTTTTATTTGTTTGGCCTGTAATTTTTTACGCATTTTAAGGTTCCTGTGACGGTGTATTGATATCATTTTGACTACTGTACTGCATGTGCAGATTCTGATGCCATAGATGCAGGGAAGATGACGTTAACAGAGAAGCAGAATAACTCAAAGGTTTAGAATACTATGAGCGTAGATTTCCATAACCCAGTTTTTTCATTCCATATTTCAGAATAGTAAAGTGTTCTCACAGGGAAAAAAGCTTTTTCATTATGGTGTCTTTGTGATGAAATAGATGCGAAAGAGACGAACGGAAGAAGAAGCTTTCCGTCGCAGGAAAGAAGTGGAAGGCGGCCATGGGACCAGGCAAAGCGGAACAGGTCCTGCTTCAGTTACTCCAGCTACTAAATCTCCAACTATAGTCACTCAAACTTCATCTGGTAGCATCGTAGTCCATGGATAGCACACAGAAACGCATGACTTATGGATAGGACTACCACGTGGCAGTAGATCATTATTGTGAATTTGCATGTTATCAGTTCCTGCCATTGGCAGGGAATCTATTGTTTTCACTTGTATTTTTATTAAGTTCCTTCTCTAATGCTTGTTCATTTTTTACATTTTAAAATTGAGCACAATATATTATGTAAGAGATTTTAATGGCTGATGTTTGTTTCTTGCTCCCAGACTTTTAATTAGAGCCAATAATATTACGCAAAAATAAAAAATTAAATGGCTGATGTTTTTATTAAGTCCTACCGTTTATTACTACCATTTCTCTTGGGAAGAAGTGGATTTGGTTAAAGTTTAAAAATTAAAAGTTTGTTTTTTTTTAAAAAAATTATATTAGTCACTTTTATAAATGGTGAGAATGGTAAATAAATTTTTTAATTTTATTGGTTTATATCTTAATTTTATTTTTCTTAGAAATGATTGTAATGTAATTTTTTAATTGATTGTTGGAATTTTCATAAATGAGTTTGTAATTTTTTAATTTGTAAACATCAATCAAATTACCTCAGTCGATAATAAGTTATGAAAAATAAAAAATAAAAAAAAATTGTAATGTGCTCCTTGTAATTTGCTGTTCAATTATCAAAACATTTAAAAATTTAAAATATTAAGAATTGCTTAATAGAACTCATGTGCTTCAACATCCTCTAGAGTTGCTCCTACATGTGCCTTTTCCAATTCTTGTTGCCACCTTGGATTGAACAAACTTGTTAAGGATCTTGCATAGGTCATCTTTTGCTCTAGAAGAGTGATTGCATTAGATGTGAATCTCTTCAACACTTCTACCTTGTGCATCTCTTATCAAAAACATCATAGGGATAGTGGGTAGAATGTACCATATTCATTCACATATAAGGAAGGGGAGCATTACTCTTCCTACATGTTGGTGTTTCTATATACTTGAAGCTTCCACTCAAGATACTAAGATACAATATAGACCAATTTTTTTATTTTTTTATTGTGATATGAAAGTGGCATTAAGCAATCGAAACAACATAACTATTTGAACAAGGTGGCATAACAACATGCAATCATACACTTAACATGTATATCATTATAGAATGCATGATCACACAAATGAAAGAACTTACTCTAGGAAAGGACACCAAAGATGACATGAAAAATGAGGCATAGAAGAGAGATAGGATTCTCAAAAACATTGGATCACCCTCCTCACACCTCTACTAGACCACCATCTAAATTCCACTAGATTATGACAATTAGCTTCAAACAAAAATTATCTATAATTGAGTGTGTACTTAAAAATTAATTATAAGTCCTAGTTCCCCTCTGAATCCACCATTCACCTTGCCAAAAATAATAGAACTGATTCCAACATTGATTCCAATGAATTGTATTCCCAAATATTATAATATTTCCATGACGGTACCTTTCCCAATCCTTCATCTAAAAATGCTCAATCTCACAACACATTAGATTATCTTATCTAATTTGTTGTTTCTCGTAGAGCATACAATGGTCTCCTTCTCTATTGTCTTAACAAATTAGAGATTTTCATTTCCTTAAGGAGGCACATTCAGGTGCCTATGGGGGCGAGGGGGCATTTTGTGGTCAATCTTTGGTTCAAAATTTACTCCATATGGGTTTCTACTGGAAAAATATGGAACAAGATTCTTTTGCTTTTATCAAAAACTGCACTTAGTGTCAACAACATAACAAATTGATTTGACCTCTTTCCTAGGAACTTCCTAGGTGGCCCCTTGGCCATTTTCCACGTGGGGTTGTACCTGACTGGAAAAAATTCTTCTCTTTCTCAAGGACATAAATTCATTCTCACAACTATTGATTACTTCACGAAATAGGTTGAAGTAGTTCCGCTTCATTCCATGACTGTTGAGGTGATTTGTTGCTCTCTTCTCAATAATATCATTTCCCATTTTATTCTTCCTTCATCTTTGGTCGAACACTCCTCCAGGTGAAAAATTAAAATTCTGCTCGAATTGGTTAGGACATTACATATTTACCAAAGTCTATGGATTAGGTGTATATAGATTATCTATAATGAATGGTACGCCTCTCTTGAAGAACTTATTAATGCTATGCACTTGTGTAGATTTTATGCCTAATTTCTTACCTTCTCTTATCGTCTCATGTCTGAGTGGCATGTTAGCATTTTCTTTAAAGAATGTTATGTTAGATCTAGTTAATATTTTTTGGCTATTTCATATATATTTCTTTTTTCATGACAAACATTTGAGCATCTTGAATTATTTATGTAGTTTTCAATGTATGGAGTATTACTCATGGTTAACATACAATTCATAAATATGTGTACCATGTTAATTAAATCATTACATTGTATTTAGTTTAATATTATTATGTTGTTTAATTAAACCATAGTTGTATTTAGTTTAATAGGTGTATACATGAAACAATTGCATGATGTATTTAATTAGAAAAGTTACCAAGATGTTCAATTAAATCCCATGATTTATGCAATACATGTATTAATTAAATCATTGTTGTATTTTTTAAATAATCTAATTTGATTGTTTAACTAAATCATAATTGTATTTAATCTATTGATAGATGTTAAATACAAAATTTAATTAGATATTTTTTGCATTTAATTAAATAATACATCACATTGTTTCAATCAAATCACAAATGACATATAATTAAATCATCTCATAACATAAGTATCGATTAAAAATCTTAAAATTCACACACACACACACATACGTGTTTTGATACATGATATATAAAAAATTCACCACCATAGAAAAATGTGGTGTGTCATAATGATACAACAATAATAATACACTGGGTGGCTTATCACTATATAGACTTATTGTTTCTAAACCCCTTGGGTCCTAGTGGAGGCTATGCAATAGATGGATGTCCATGTGAGGTTGTGGATTGTGAGTGGCTCCTAGATCTACTCCATGTCTACAATCCCTCTATCTCACCCTTGAGCTCTACCACCTCTACCTTAATGTTTGAACATTGTTGCTACAGTTAGTCTCTCTTGGACTGTAGTTGGTCCATCCTCACCTATAGTCACCACATGAGGATGATCCATAGTGGGTGTTTTTCTTGATCTACTCATCTAAAGGTCTATGAGATCCTAATCTGTCTTAGTTGTGATCCAACTAAGCTCATCCAATCCTTCCTTATATGTGGCTCTCAACTATGCCATGAGTTCAAAAATTTCCACATTTTACCTCGTAGTCTACCGAGGCATGTAATTTTCCTGCATAGCCTCCTAAGTCTACACAATAAGGACCATCTCTGCTATGAATCGACCTGTAAATTCAATCCATGCCTATGTTCCAACTTAGAATAGGAAAAAAGTATGATATCATACATCTCATCACATATATCGAAATCAAAATAAAAAAATCTAGTGTTCTACTCAATAGAAAATAAAAATAAAAATATTCTAGTTTGTCACCTAGATCACAAGCCTTGTAGTAGGGATTGACTGGAGTAATCATTGTCAAGGTTGGGGGAAATACAATGATTTTCAAACTTATATATCCTTTCTCATGTTGAATTGGTACTCCATTTTTTGTAGGTAGTAGTTGTGATACATGAGGATGATACATAAGCCTCTCTTCATGGGAATCACCACCCTCCTCTCTTTGCTCTTGTCCCCTACCTATTAATAGTTCTAGCTCCTTCTCATCCTCATCAATATCCTCCTCCTCTACCTTATCTCCTTGATTTTCCCATGACTTAGGATCATTGGTGGGGTGGTATACAAGAAACATGAGGGAAAAATGAGCAATGAACCATGAGATGTATGTAAGGATCACACCCATGTCATTTGCAGTGGACACAAGAGCAGTGTCTCACTTCTCATCATCTGAGTCTCTCATAGTGATGTCTACAATGGTAGGCTAGACCCCATCTTTGATTCTCACTATGCTCTATCTTGACCATACATAGGTTGGTCATGTGATAGGGACTCCCTATATGCAATTGAACTATCTAGTCACTCAATAATAATAGAAAAACATGACAATATTCTCCAAGCGAGAGATGAAGAGCTGATCCCACTACATCCTAACCATCTATTGAGTCTCCCTACCCATATCCTTGTAAGGGTTCCACCGGATGTCTACAAGCTGTATCCTATAAAATATGATTCACCAATATAGCAAGTCTCCACTCTGTCATGGCCTCCTTGGCTTGTAGACATGTTCCTAAGGGTATGTATAGATAAAATCAACTAGATATATCATAGTCCACATGCATGTAATATGCTTGAATTCCCACACTTGAAGAAGCATGCAAATCATTAAGACCTATGTCTCATAATATAGATAAGGTTTTAAATCATAGTACAAATGTGCCAACATGCTCCATACCTAGGTATAGATGATCCTCTAGCCCTCCATCACTTGAATATTATGAACAAGCCCCACATGAAGGTGTGATCCTTGTCCATCTGATGCTACAACAAGAGAGATAGTAGTGATCAAAATGTGACATATCACAAGTATGACCACAACACCTTGAAGCAACCAACATATGTAGATGTGCTTGGTGGTACTTGTAGGAATAACATGAGTGACATAGAACATTTGGCTAGTTAAGACATAATCCGTTGGCTAATGCTCCTCAATCCTCAAGGTCTCGCCTCACATGATGAGCCATAGGATCTAATATGCATCCTCTAGTGTGGCTGTCATATCCCCCATCATAAGATGGAAAGTGGAGGTGTTTCCATCCCAACACTCCATGAGTACCATCAACATCATATCATGAAATTGCACTATGGGAATAGTATATACCTAGTACCATAATCTAAAATCTCAAAGCACTCTCACCTTTGTGGTAGTGACTATTTGAGTGTGTGCCTGCAACAGTGTAAATATTCCTACCCACATGCTCCCATGTATTTGGAGGGACCTGTGATCATGTCAAACAAAATATCATTTGTTCCTCTTCACTTGGAAGCTGAAGTCAATGTAAAAGTATTCAAAGTTTCTACCAAGTTCTAACAAAACTAGCACCTAGGACACTAGTGCACCCCCAGAACCCCCAACACCCATATTAGAATTTGGAGTGTCCTCAAACCCTAATGGTTTGAGGGGATCATTTTGCATGAAAATGCATGAAAAACAATTTTATTTATATACAACAAGAAAAAATGAGACTTACCTCATGGGCCCAGATGCCTTGCACAATGTGATCCCTTAGTGCCTATAGTCTGGGTGGCCAATATAATTGTGTATGTGTAATTCTCACTCCCATGATTGTGTGGACCCCTACAAAATTAGAAAATGTGAAAAATTAAAATGAATTGTAAAAATTTATTTATTTTTTAGTACATTTATGTAAAATTGTTTAGTCATGTTTTCAAGATCACTCTTTATTCAAACCTTCATAACTCAGGCCTCCAAACTCTAGTTTTTGTGTTATTTGTTGTACTAGAGTCCTAGTTCTACCCTCTATTTTCTCAAATTCTTTGTCTTCTAGCTTGATTTTCTCAAATGACTCTATCAAAGGAATTTTCATAAAGTTTATAGTAATCTATAGTGGAAAGATCATCACCTTGTTTCTACATCCTTAAAAGCAAGGGGAAATAAGACAAACATATATCTACCCTCGAGTTCTTCTCTATATCATTTTCCATCTCTCTTAGAATTTTTTTGGACTAATGAATCTTCTTTCCTATTGCAAGATGATTTAGGTTTTCTAACAAAGTGATTTTGCAAGATGTGGTTCCTAACACTATGCTATTATAGGTTACTATATGCTAGGGGCTTCATTCATTCATGTGGTAGAATTCTGCTCCCTCTATAGTATCCTTTTGGGTATCCTTTACATGCTTATTTTTAGCATTTACTTTCCTTATATACTTTATCTTGCATATGCATGTAGTGGGATATTCCTGCTAAAGTGGGGGATAAATGTGGCATCATAAATTGTGCTCCCTCATGGTGGGTGATCCTACAAAGCTAGTTTAAAATTTCTCAGAGATTCTAATTTTTGCTGAAATCACATATTTTTAGAAAATATAATGATTTAATACTTAAAAAGTTTCATTTAAAGCATTCCAATTAAAGAGGGTTTGATCAAACTACCTTAGATCAAACCCCCTTGGATAAAACCTCTCTAGTTTTAAATCATACCTATAATGAAGTCTCCTTTACACCTGTCAAAATGTTGATAGAAAACCACTTTTGATTTACCTTTTGGGGGATCAAATGAATTCATTTAAAATTTATTTTTTGTAAGTATGTAGTCCTTATTATAAGCTTCCCAAAAAGTATAATTTTAAATAAATTTAATATTATTATTATATTTATTTTTTATTTCTTGTGAATGTAGGTTTTTCACTGAAAATCAAGCTCTTTATTCTACACATGTGAAAAAAGAGCAGATTATCAAAAAAAAATTGAAAAATTTGAGTGCACCAAATATTGAATTCCTTGATCCAACAAAAAAAACAATTGAATTTTGATACATACAAAAAAAGTTACGCATTATATGGTCACGTTATTTCTGAATTGTAATTGGTTTGGCTTCGAAACTTGATTAAAGAAAAAATATTCAATAAAAAACTATCTAACCAAGTAAAAGCGCTAGATATCAAAGTTAAAAATCTCAATTTGAAATAATTATAATTTAATCCTTCATGGAAAAAAATTATGCGTTATACGGTGAGCGTCACTTTTTAAAAATGTTGTTTTCTAAAAAAAAACTAGTTTTCAAGGGAGATGGATAAAGAAGTGTAATTTCATTCCAAAATTTTTGAAAAAACTATATTTAGAATTACAGTCAAAATCTCATGAAACTCTAGTTTGCATCATCTTCAAATTACTCATGGTTTAGCCGCTATAGGTGCCCGAAAGTGAAGATTTAGTTAAAAAAATTATTTCAGTGTCTAGTTTGGCCAAAAATTATAAACCACTATTGTGGGATCACCCTGGTGCTAGCATAATTTCATGCTCTATTTAGCACTTTCTTTAGTACACATTCCCCTAGTGCATTTTAGAACCATTTCTAGCCTTTTCCTTACCTTTGACTCAAGAGATATGCTTTATGCTACCCTAAAACCTTTTGTTGATGATCCAAGGCCCAAAATGATCGTCAATGTTAAGATCATTGTTAAATTGTAAGACAAGGGACATTTTGTGAGTTTCTCTCATTTGGACACACAAAAAAACATGGAAACTAGTGTGACACACTAGTATCCTACCCATTTGTGAAAGATTTTGGGGACACTTCTTAGGTTAGCCTTTGCTTTAAGTTATAGGACCTTGATTTTGACATTTGACTTCCTGCTTGATCAGATTTTAAATTCAAGCATTAGCATGTTGACCTAAACCTAAGGTCATTCAAATGTTTCCTATTTAAGCTTGCATTTTTGTCATTATTACATATGAAACAAATACTACGGTGAATACCTATTGAAATGAACACTTGCTTTTGCAATTTACACAAGTTATACTTGAATTATGAACAAGACTTACTATCTTGGTTGAAGCTTCATGAGTGTTGTAGGATGATGAGAATCACACACTAATGATCAGCTTTTAATTCTCAATCATAGTTTGGTATGGTTCTTGGTTGTTCTGGCATTCAAGCTTTGACCACTTTGCTCCCCTAAGGTGAAGTGATTTATCATGTTTTGTATCCCTTGAGAATAATTTTTCTCTTGTGTTGGATCTCACATTATCTTTTTTTAGGAATATATGAATCCACTTTAACACACTTGAGTTAGGTTTTATTTTTATTTTTTTTGTTACTTTCCACAATCTTAGAAAAACTTAAGATTCATAACACACACTATTATCTTATATCAACTTGGCTATTCATGGAGGTATAAATACCAAAACAGGGGTTTGAGGTCAAGATAAACTCATATATAGTACAGACCTAGAACAAAAGAGTAATAGAAATGATGGAGAAAATGATCACAAAGGTCATCACTGAGATTTTCCTATCACAATGTTGTTTAGACTACAATGCAGTGTGCTAGTGTCTATGTGGCGCACTGGAATCCATACTAGTTTCCTCTTGGTTTCGGTGATAGGTTCCTCTCTGATTGTCATTTCCTGATCTATGACTGTTTTATGGATTTTACAATATTTTTATATGAAATTATTAGTTTGTTCAAATTAGGGTTGAACTACCCCTTAGGCTAATCAAATCATATAATTTTCAATCAATCCTCTTTACAACAAAGGAAGAGAACCCAAACATCTTGGCTCACCTATAGGGTTTTCAATTAGTCATAAAAAACCTTGTTGGTTTGCGTTCCAATGTTTGGTGGAGGAAAAATTGATCTGGGTTAATTTACTAGTGAGTCTAGATCACTTTCTTTTTCACCAAACAAATCTATGCAATATAGCTAGTGCAATGGAATGCAAAATAACTAAATGTTCTATAGAGTGTATGAGATTGACTATCATGCTCATGATTTATTAAATCATCAATAATATTAAATGGATTATCATAAAATTTTACTTCAACCAAAACTTTATTGTTCACTGTAAATGTTACAGTGTTGAAGCCATATATTTCATTCCCTATTTTGAAAGGATTGAATTTATGATCATGAGCATGATAGTCAATATAATACAAGGCAAGAAAATGGTTTCCAACTCACTCACTTTCCTCCCTCTATTTTTTTCTAGACTATTTTTCTACATGGGACAAAATGGTTTCCCACTTACTAGCATTCCTCTTTAGATTTTTGAGACCATTTTCTAGATGGGACAAAATGGCTTTCAATCTCATTGCATCAACATATCTTGGAATGGAAACAAAAATTTGAACGCCCATACACACTTTCCCTTCCATTGGTCTCGCTCGATGTTTTTCTACATGGGACAAAAGGCTTTCCATCTCACTTATGTTCATCCAATTTGGGAAGTTAATTCTCTCCTGTTTACAGACTATTGAGTAGTCATAAAGAGATTCTTTTTCCTTAGGTTTCATTTGGTATCAGAATTTTTAAATCACTTTCAATAATGTTAAATTATAATTGAATGATTTTAAATTTTAGGTAGCTTTATTAAGTGTAAATTTATAATAATTTTATTGCTATGTTTGAATGTTAAGGTTTGCATGGTTATTATTATTATTTTTATAGAGATATGTTTGAAGGGTTAAGTTATTGAAATATTTTGAATTTTTTCAATTAATTTTAGGTGTGTGTTAAATAATAATTTAATGATTTTCTAGTTGTATTTATTTAATATGAAATCATAATAATGTTAATATTATGTGAAAAAAAATTATGTGTCAAATCAAATATTTCTAATTTTTAATTTGACAAATATTTTTATTTAAGGGTTGTTTAAATTTTAAAATTTCAAAGTGATGTTAACATCATGCGCATTGAACTTCCAAAATTTCAAGGTTAGTAGGGTCAACTAAATTCATTTTACAATTTGGTGAGTAGATTTATGAGTTTTTACAAATAGTGATCTCATATTATAGAAGTGTAATAATAAATTTTTCATGTTCCTATTCAGTTGGTGTTCATTTTATCAAAATTTCTTGATACATGTACATACATAGAAAATAGAAAAATCTCATGCAAAGTTAAGTTTTTTCCCGAACCTTTTATCTATGCACACACACACATATCTCTATAAATTTAGTCTTACACCATCCTTATATATGGTTCTATGCATTTTCCTTATCTACCCATTTATCACTCACATCTAATACTACTACCATGATAAAAGAACAAAACATTATGGTCCTAGCTTTCAAGATCTAATAGCTAAAAGAGAAAGTGATATAGATCAAGTTGTTCCTAATTAGCATCAAAATGTAATTCTATCAAATTCAAGTGTGAGCTAAGTGTTCTTGCTAGCCAATATCCCATATCCTATATTCCCTCACAAGAAGACTTAAGAGAGTGAAAATTTATTTCATGATGTTGAAGGACCTATTCACATGAATGTAGACGATCTTGAAAGGACCAAAGATGAGTTAATGAATTTACTTGACAAACATAGAGATAGATATAATGAATTACATGCTCAAATGGCTCACTAGAAATCTCAATTTTTTCAATGCCTACTCCCAATCTAATACTTCATCAATCTAACCCAAATAAATTAGCTTATTCATAAAAAAATGATCCACAAAAAAGGAATGTGTGAAGATTTTAGTTACGTAGGTCAATATTAGGACTAAAAAATTTACCCAACAATTATGAATTCACTAATGACAAAAAATTAGGGAAAATGAGATGCTTTTTATGTTTCATTAGAATATTTTATTCTAATTTACAATAAAAGACATTTGTGTTCAAGAAAGAGGAGAAGAGTGAAACAGTTTTCAACCTACTTGTGTGAAACCCTAGCATCGGTGTTTAAAGGTTTCAAAAGAAATATCAATGCTGATAGTATAGGTGATTGATATTGTTGAGGATCTCATACCAAAGTACAAGAAGTTCCCATTCAAGGCAATGGACATTGATAAAGATGAAACATTTTCAAAAGTTCCTACGGATGTGGTATACTCTAAAGATATAAGAATCTACATCCATGTCATGTTGAATCAAATTGATCACACTTCATCATTTTAAGTGGTCAAACATGAACTCCTAGATGATAATGGTGTATACAAGTATGCATATACATGTGTGGGAGTGAAAGGGTTAGATATCTGGAACTAAATTTTGGACTTTTACAACTACAAAGAATGGGTAATGATTATTCTAAGTCACACTCATGAAGAATTTATTTGGCTAGATAAGCCCTACATGTTCACAAAAGAAGAAATTAGGGTAGTTACTAGTATTTGTTCCATCAGACCAATCCTGGTGATGAATTATACCAAGAATGGAAGGGTTATTGAACTTATTTAGAGAAAAAATTGATAAAATAACCCTAAATTTGAAAGATATCCATGATCCTAGAGTCTTTTATGCCTCTATGGGGATTGCTTACAAAATTTACTTCACAAATTGACAAGGTTTTTCCACTGCCACTATAATTCATACTCAATATTAGATGGTAAAGGAAGGTGCTATCTTTCATATTTGTGAGCTATTGATGGAGAAGTTGATGGAAAATTTGAAGAGGACACAAGAAAATAGATATAATTTCAATTTTGGGTCATTAATCATTTTCCTTACATTCTATTTTTTTAATGAATTACTTGGTTTTGTAGGTAATTATGGAATAAGTTCTTTCTGATAGCCACTCAAATCAGAAATCACATAAGAGGTTTTTAGGATAAACAATCATACACTACCTTCTACTGGGGATTCTTTAAGAATATACAAATAGAGATGCAAGAGAGAGAGAGAGAGAGAGAATTCAATCTGATTTGGCTCGAAAGTATAAGAATGCGGTATAATTCATGATGGACAAGGATCATTGCTATGTGGAAGCTTTAGAACCCAAAACCTCATGGATTCCTACATTTTTTTATGAGGTTGCACCTTAATATGTCCAAGGATATATGGAAATTATACTAAAAATCAAAGATATCCTAAAGTAGAAAGATTTGGTACTTATAAAGAAATCATGGGTAAGATTTTCCAAAAGTATTTAGAAGAAACTAATGAAAATAGAGTGCATAAGATTTTTATGAAGTGGGACATTATATGGTAATAGAAAATGAATCAACCATCCTTTATAAAATCTCCAAAGAATATACCTTTAGATTCTAAAGAAAATGTTGTAGACAAGTTGCCTAGAAGATCAACCAAATAAACATCTACTACTACCACTCCTCTATAGCCCACTAAATCTACACAAACATCTATTGGAAGAAGAGCTACATAAGAAACTCCATAGAAGAAGACCACAAAAACTAGGAATACTAGGCCTAAGAAAAATGAAAAGATGAAGGATATGGATGAGGAAGAATTAGAAGAGGAGAAAGAAGTTGAAGATGAAAGAACCTCCAAACTAAAAAAGAAAGGGAAGAAGATAGAGAAGGAGAAATTAGAGCAATCTACTTCAAGTCCATATGAGTCCTTTGATTTTGAAGCCATTCTAAGTGGAATTTTTCAACATGGTCCATTGGACAAAACTGTGATGTTCCATCTAAAATTCCATTTGGAACATCAAAAGACCATTGCAAAGGATATTATTATGTATATCCTCAAGAATAACATGTATTTTAGTGATATAATTAACAAGGCTTTGAAAAGCCTAGCTAAGGGTTTGAGACAAAGAAGAGAGAATGCAATACAAATTTATGAGGAGATAAATAAACAAGCAATCAACAAGGTTGGGTCCTCAATCTCCCAAAAAATAAAGGAGAAGATAGTTCAGAATCAAGCCAAGGATCTTCACACAAAGAAAATTATGTATCTTATAATGAGCATGGATGATGATGTGAGAAAAAATATTTTGAATGAGATAGAAGTCACTAAGAAGATCATTAAATAAATACAAATTGATGTTGAGATGAATGTATAAAAGTCTCCAGGTGAACAAGAAACTTTCAATACATGACCTCTCTAGTGAATACAAGTGAGCAAGTTGTCTCTGAGCAGCAAGAACAACAAGGTGTCTCTAGTAAACAAGAAATGAAAGATGTCTCCAATATGGAAATAGATAAGGAAAATGATAAAGAAATGGAGAAGGAAGATGAAAAGGAAAAGGAAGAGGAAGATGAGAAGGAGAAGAGTATTGAATAAATCTCAAAGAAGTCATATTCCTCTCAAGTAGACTCAATCAAGGAGTTCTTGGCCCAAGAAATGTAGATTCAACTAGTGGTGACCTCTCAATTATTTCATGAACTCTTACTTTTGATGGACAAGTCAATTTTTCTTGTATGACTACCTTGCATAAAATGAAACTTGGAGATATACTCCACTCTTGAACAAGATAAGATTTTCTATAGCAATAGGTGGAGAATGTTGATTTTTTGGAAGAAGCAATAAAAGCGCTGGAAGAGAAACTATAGAAAGTAAAAAGGGATTTATATTAACCCCTACACAATAGATGAAGAAACTAATGAAGTCCTTTGATATTTATTCATCTCATCTAGAGATGTAGGTAGAAAAAGGATCAATGCAAAGAGATTAACAAATGTGTTCAAAAAGTGTGACAACACTTTGGCCAAGTTGAAAACATGCATCAAAGACATTCAAAAGTGCTTGGACGAAGAATTTTTTTTATATATTTTCTATCTCAAATAGCTTGCTACAACAAAAAGTATAGAGGATGATATTAATTCAATTGAAATAAATATCACTAATGTGGTTGCAACATCTAATCCTATACAAGATAGTGATGGTTCCATAAGGGAATAAATGGAAAGTCTTCACTCCTAGATAAAACAACTACAAGATCAAATAGAGCAATTCAAAGGTTAGGTGAAGCAATTGAGAGAAGTAGTAATCCCAAGGTTGGATTCACTCACTAGACTTCTAAGAGAAGATAATGGTGTGTTTCAAAAATACAAGGCACAATCCTCTTTGGAGGAATTAGAGGATACATATGAGCAGCTAACTTATCATGTCTAGACTGTGACCACTACAAAGAAACATTGGGACATTGGCTTGATCCACTCAATTCTATTTACAATAACATTTTTCCATCCACTTGTGAGTTGTGTTTGATTTTTGATGTAAGATATCTTTCCTTTTGTTGTTGTGTGTATAATTAGAGTAGATATAAGGATATTTTTCTTGATGAAGAAACTAGACTTCATATTAGAGGGATTAAAAGTTGTATAGATTAAGGGGGAGTCTATAAGTTTTACTTGTATAGATAAAGTTTTGTTACCCTTTTCCCTTGATATCAAAGGGGGAGATAAATGTGCTTCTAAGGGGTAGTGTTTGTGCACATCACTTGGTGTTTCCATCAACGAAAAATGGGAAGATTACATTGTAGATTGATAAAATTGGTTTTTCGTCGATGTTGAAAGTATGTTTATGATTGTATATACTTTAGAGATTGTTAATGTGTTAAGTATTCTAAATGTGCAAGTCAAAATTGCAGTGTATAGAAGATTAGTAGTTAGATTTTTTTCTTAGTATGATTTGGAAGTGGGTACACATGTCTAAATGTGTTTTCAATGTGCCTATAATGATGTCTTACCTATTTGGTGTACCACACTCAATGACAAGTTGTAGAAGTTTCTAAGGAATTCATAGTATATACCTTAAGGAAGATACTTAGTGTTTTGGCTTGCATCCTTTCATCGAGAAATATTTAGTATTACAATTCACAAGATAAGTTGATGGAGATGTGAAGGTGTTATATCCAATTTTTCATATCAATATACCTTCCACAATGAAAGTTACAAGTGATAAAGTACCAATTTGTGATATGGCAAAGCAAAGCTATTTAGGAGACTTGATTGAAATGCTCCACATTCCATCGAATGTGAAGTTTTTGCCAAGCATTTTTGAGGACATACTTATTGATGTCTAATGCATGCAATATTTAAGGCTCAAGTGATTTGGTGCTTCACAAGTTCAGTTTTCAAGTTAGAGAATGTTACAACTTTGTTTCCAGATGCCTAATCTTTTATAGAACATATGTTTGGATACTTGTGCTAGCATAATATTGTGAACATTAATTGTATGATTTTATGTGGACACTCCACATGTATCACATTTTCTATGGTATGAAGCACATGTAGATCTTTATTGCTTTTAGTACTTAGTGCACAAATATTTCAAGTCATTTTGTTAAGTAATTTTGTTAAAGCTGACTAAGGTATGTTCATGATGTACACCACTAATTCAAGAATGTGCAGAATCCAAGGATTGTTCAAAGATATTGTATCAGTCATCATGACTCATTTGGGAGAAATGTAAATAATGTTTCATCATATTTTTATACCACCAATGGATATGAAGGCTGACATGTTGCAAGTTTCATATTTTCTTGTTTATGGTTGACTTAATTTATATTTTGCAAGTGTGTGGATTATATATATAGAAGGTCAAGGATGAGAATAGTTTTATGGAAGTGAATGAAGATGGATATGTGCATGATCAGAGTGTTACAAGATCCACTATAGAACTAATATGCAAAATTGATGACTATTAAAGTTGTTGAAGCCATAAATAATTCATATTTCAGTTGTTCCTTTCTCTATTAGGGAGTAGTAGCTTCCTTGGGTTGTAGCTCTAAAACAAATTTGTAAATGTTATTTACTTGTGAGGATAGATTAGGAAATTAACTCCTCTGAACCAAGATTCGAAACCTACATAAACACAAGAAATCCTATTCAAATGCAAGTTAGTATCGTGATTCCCCAAGAAATCCATTTAAATTGCAATAGAAAGGAAATGAAATGAAGAACATAAACAAGCATAAGAAGACGATATTAAATCCTATTCAAATGCAATGAAAAATCTTAATCTCTTGGGGGAGTTGGTGCCAATTTGATGTGGAAATTGGCCCTTTCCCAACTCCTATGCACCCTTTGTTGATTAGTGATGAAGAGTGATCCACTTTGTTGATGATTGAAGTGTGCTCCAAAATGAAAATCTACATAACCTAGCTAAGATTGGATAAAAGTGGATGAGAATTGCTAAGGATTTGAGTATAATAACTTTGCTCAAATTGTGGATGCTAAAATGAAGAATCAAGCCTCTTATTTATCGATTTACAAGTTGGAGAAATGCCCAAAATGAAGCAATGTGGGACTAAAATTCAACCAATGGCAAGGTGCCACTTGTCAAGCTGAGAATGGTTGAGGGATGTGCACATTTTGATGAAGGTGCCCATAAATGAAATTAGTGAAATGACATATAAGAGGGAAAAGGAATGTCTTAAATGCCACTTGGCTCAAGGAAAAAGGACTTATTAGGTGAAGTTAATGTCTTGTTGGAAGGACAAAGTCCACTTGGATTTTGAATTCAAATTTGAGAGAATATTCCTCCATTATGCCACATGTTTAGTGAAAATAGGGATTTAATAAATGAATTAAATCTATTTTCATGTGCATGTGGCAAAAGCTAGAGGATGGGACATGGATTAGATTAAATTAATCAAGGGTTAATTAATTTAATGAGAGATTAGATGATGTGACAAATTTGACTTAGATTTATCGGTTTATTTAAATCAAAGATGAGAAGAATATGATTTTAGACTTAGTTAAATAAATATTTTGATTTATTTAGATAAAGGGGGTGATGTTAGCTTAAATTAAACAAGGTTTAATTTATTTAATTTAATAGATAGACTTTAGAGATTTAATGAAACAAATGGAATTATTTAATTAAATATGGACATAGGGTTAATTAGATTAGGTAGATTGATTTAATTAACAAAAGAGGAATACTTAATTAGATAAAATGATTTACTAATTAAGAGAGGAAAATTGATGAATTTAATCAAATAAAGGTATTTGATTAAATGGTTAGATTGAGGGATGATTTAGGATGAAATGGTGTTAATAGTTGGGATCAAGTATGTTGATATATTTTCCATGTCTACATTTTCCCCCTCTTTGAAGCAAAGTACTTGTTACCTTGGTTCAAAGAATAATTGTCTCGATCAAAAGCCAAAAAAAATTTAATTTAAAATTTTTCCCACTATTGCACCGGCGAGAGAAAATATGCCAATGTATTTCCCCCTCGAGAGATAGGACAAAAATCCTGATTTTTGGGTGATCTCACAAAAAAAGAGGACAAGCTGCTTAACAGTTCAAGAAAGATTCTGGGAGGCCAGGAAACATAGAAAATAATGAAAAATTGCCCTCTGACAGACAGAAAAAGGATCGAGGGAATAAAACCCAAGCAAAATGGATAAACGGGGTCAAAAAACCCTAATGTTTAGGCTTAAATAGGCCTCGAGGGGCCACTTCCAATTCATTTTCACATTTAGCTTTAGGAGATTCTAAAATTTTGAGCTTTGATACCTTGGTGAGATGGTGCAATGATAGCTCCTGATGCACATTTTCAACCGAGTCTGGATGCATCAAAGGCTCCTTGGTATTGGACCATTGGTGAGTCAACTTGAACCAATCTTATTTTTCATTTTTTGTGCTCATTTATTTCTTTTAAAACTAGGTCTCTAGATGTGGTGCCATATTGCACTGCTCGACACTTTTAAATTGTGTCGCTCAGCCTCAAACTACACGGCAGTTGCAAATAGCGACACTACGGTGCAGTTAGGAGTTTCAGGGTTAAAATTCAAACTCAGCCACTATTGCTAGGTGCACCACCACGGTGCACTTTAGAATTGGGGTTTCTTGCCAAAGCCCGATTCTATCACAAACTGGACTGCCATGATGTAGTTTAAGACTTTGAAAGTCCTAACGACTCCATTTGAAGTTTACAAACTGCACCGCCTTCATAGGTAGTGATGCTGGGGTCAGTCCGGGATGTTGGGACAAACCATAATCAATTTTTTTTTTGATGAATTTTTAACACAATGAATTTTTTGATGCAGGAAGAGGCGAGGGAGATCTACTCATGCGAGCATAGGTCCTGAGATATTTTCATCCTTTTGAGGTATTTTTTTGAGCAAGAGCAAGAGTGTCTCGGAGAGATGGGACTCTTATACATTGCCTATGCACCGCCCGTGCAGACACACCTAGGCATGATGACAACACTTGCTGAGAGATGGTACAGTGAGACCTTGTCATTTCACCTTCCGACGAGTGAGGCCACAGTCACATTGGAGGATGTGTGGTAGATCTTGAGATTACCCATTCATGGTGAGCAAGTGATTTATGACATGGTTGCTAGGAGAGAGGCCTGCTATGCCATCCTATACACTATCGAGATTGTATTATGTGAGGGTTAGATCGAGCTAGAGTGCTACAGTTCTCTCTCCTCACCCCATTGTTTAGCGATTGCATCCTTCATATCAGGTCTTCTTGCCTTAGATCAGTGAGGTTGATATTTTAGTCCTAGTTTGGGGCTTTCTTAGAAGTAGATGGTCTGACAGTGACCAACGCTTTTTGCATGGGGACCAGTTCTACTAGTATCTCTTTACAAATATCTTCATGAGTTATCTTAATTGGATGGTAGAGCACTTGGAGCGAGAGTCACACTCCTACATGGGTAAAATTACAAAGTTGTGTCACACTTTATAGAGGAAAATTGGCTTGAAAGTGGTGCTACATATGCATTTATCTAACAATTTTAGTTGGAAAAGTTGTGGACATATATAACTTATCTAGAATGAATCTTACTAGATCATATGTTTGACCAAAATTGATTTTTAGTTGGAAATACTTAAATTTAGTTGTGCTCATAAGTTGCCCAAAAGTGTGACATGGCTCTGTGCTTTTACCCACATATCTGGGCATGGGAGCACATCCCTGTACTTCATCCAAGAGTTGTTTTAGTTCTGATGGAGCTAGATGATCCAATGGTATGGCATTACAGAGGGGGGATTTCTTTTATGCACATAGGACAACATGAGATTCCTCGTTGGAGGAGGGTCCTTAATGATTTATGAGTATTTAGATGATGGTCGTACCTTAGATAGCCATCTTGGTTTGATGACATGCAACAATTATTCTTTGCTTTCCAGGACTACTTGATGCAGGGGCGAGAGCATACAGTGATTGGGATGTACTTGTCGGGTAGGGTGCAGCATCAGTTTGGAGAGCCACAGGATATGCTCGATGATCAATACATGGCCATCTTCATGAGGATAGTGAGTTAGGGATCTTGGGGCTAATACATACCTTCCCACGAGGCAGTTCAGAGCTTCATGCAACTAGTGGCCAGGTTGTGGCTATACGACTAGGGTCAGGTAGATCCAAGGACTATGCAGGCCTACAAAGATTGGTTTAGGCTACTATTGAGGCTTACAATTCTAGGTACACCCTTTGCTAGATGGAGAGTGAGAGGCAGGGGGAAGGATGAGGTCGGGGAGGAAAGGATCAAGATCAAGGAGGTAGAGGGCCACCACCGATTCATCAGGTTTAGGATTGGGCAGTGCAGGATCAGGCAATGCAGGATCAGGTGGTGGGAGAGCAAAGGCGGGAGTAGGATCCAGGACACCACGACAGGGTCCGGACATTGCCCAAGGATGGGGAGTAGGATGAGCCCCATGAACAGCCACCACCACAACTAGAACCTAGGGATGGATAGATTTTACAACTACAGGCCTAGGTACAGGTATTGATAGTTGAGAGAGATCAGGTTAGGGGTGAGTAGGACAAAGCCATTTTGTAGAGGTAGGTTGTAGAGTCATAGGCAGTGGCAGAGATGGGTTGCCAACAACAGTTAGAGCGTATGGCTGCCTCTTCCTTCTAGACCACAATATCGCTTCGATCATATAGGGAGGCCGTCCGAGAGGCCGATTATTACAGGCTGCATTACCATCAGGCTGTGTCGAGAGTAGGATGAGTTGACAATTTTTCACAGAGGACCAACCATAGACCTGCATAGGGCCACGAGGACAGAGTAGGTGGCAAGGCAGAAGCTAGTAGGGCTAGGCCTTGATTTTGATCAGAGACATAATTCTTTTTATGCCCTTTAGGCTCATTTTTGATAGCCCCATGGGCTGATTGTACTTATTGACATACATATATACATTGATCTGATTCTTTGTATCATGATAGTACATTTGATGATATATGAGATGTTGATTTTGATCTGATTTTGATATGCAATGCATTTATGATGTTCTATCCTATGTGATGCGATGTGATATATGATGTTATGATGTGATGGATGTATTTATTTTTCAGTATCCTTTTATGTACCTTTTTATGATGATTATGTATGGATGGTGCAAATGTTATGCTATGCATATGTTTTGATAGTGTATGTGATAGCATGATGTTATGTGTGTAAATGATATGATGGATGTAAATAATGTTTTCTATGGATGTAAATGTTTAAATGCTTATAATAACAAATCTCTATTATGCCCCTAATGGATGGAATGCAATCTTTTTCCTTATCTTTTCTCAATATTTATGGTATGATATGATGGATGTAAGTAATACAAAAGGTTTTAATGATGAGATGCTTAGAATAAAAAATCTATATTATGAAAATGATGGAAATGCAATGATATGATCTACTATTTCTATATGATATGATATGAAGTATGCTGACAGTTTTGTGGATGTAGGATGGATGCAATGATGATTGATGAATTGATTAACTATCATGATACCATGTTAGTGCAAAAAGAAAGAGATAGAAGAAACTAGAGATTCCAACATGACATGAGATGATGATGATGATTTTCTTGCCAAGGAGTTGGGAATTTCAAAGGGCTAATTACCTTATGTTTGATTACACACATAAGTGTGATGCATCAAGGTATAAAGAACCAGGATGGTGTTGCACTTAGTGTGATGGAATTTGACTCAACAATCAGATAGGATTACTCCTATTCACATCTGACATACGAAACCGTATTCAAAGTGTAGTTCAAATATTTCAAGCATCTTGGGAAAAAACATAGGAAAGCAAGCCTTCCCATGTGGTCAAGATACTTAAGACACCCTCCCTACACCTAAACAAAGCATGCATGATCGAGGTTATATTACAAGAACACCCAACAAGTGTAGTAGATAAAAGATAATGATCGTTACCCCATTCCTTAACTCTCTAAATATTTTGTTTATACATCATCAAGAGGTCCTTGGAATGAGTGCAATAAGATAAATCAATAGATAAATATAAAGTAAACAAACAATCCAATGTTCTTCAATACCGCTAGCCGAGACTAAACTGTGGTGATGCCTAATGTTGATGTCCATTATAGGAAGGATGCTTCCTAGGACATGATGATATCAGATGATTTGATATGGGAATGATTGGATGATAGGCTATTGACACAAAGAGTTGATCAACTTCTTTACGTACTGACCTAGACTTCAGATTTTGACATTTCGAGTTTTCACTTTTGAACTGCTAGACTTGTTTCCGATTGTTTTTCCAAAGGTTGAGGATGATGATTGATTTATTATGGATGATGTTATTGTGGGTGAAAGTGAGATGGGACAAATGGATTTTTTTTAAATATTTGGATGCTTTTTGAAGTTTTGAAATGTTTTGAGGTTTTTTTTGGTATATTTTGAGATTTTATGAATGTTTTGATTTTCAATTTTCAAATGTTTTGGGGTTTTATGATATTTTGACCAAGAGACTAACCTAAAGACCTATCTTAGGGGCCTCAAGGGCTGATCAATAGATTAGCCTTACCTATGTTATACACGCAGAGACCACGTAGTTCGACTAACACAAACTCAATTATTGATGAGATATGAACAAATGAACTACCAGTTTATTATGATGAACTCCTAAAGGACTGACCTACGTGTCTCGAGGGATGATCAAAGATCAACCTTTCCTATATTCAAGGCTTAGAGACCCGTAGTTCAACAAGACAACTCTGTTTTTGAAATTTTGACTGAATTTTTGACCTGCTTTTGGGATTTTGATATGATTTGGATTTTTTTGGATTTTTTTGTATTTTCTAGTTTTCTGATGTTTTTAGATTTTTTGATGTTTTTAAATTTTTTGATTTTAAGACCTCAAGAATATACATGAATCTGATATGATGAGAACATGCCCCCAATGTGATGCAATAGTCTACTCCAATAAAGGTAGGACAAATTGACCTTGGGAATGGGCCAAGTAGTACTAGGAGGGATCATGATACGAAAATAGGACCAAGCTATGATGCAGACATAGGTGGATGATAGATGGAGGTATGGAATGCGATGGATGATGAAAGCATAATGGATGGATGATGTAGAACAAATCATGAAGATCCTGGTGGATGGAAAGTGCTTATTTACACAAAGTGCCTATTTTCTAGGTTTTCACCAAGGTACTTGCCCAAAGTGCCACCGAAGTGGTTTGCACTAGAGGACAATTTTTTTCTTTTTTTTTTTTAATCCTTTCTAATTTTTGGATTTTTTGTTTTGTTGTCACCAATACACCATTTTCCAGGTTTTAATTAGGGTGCCATTTTTAGGACTTTTCTAATTTTTTTGATTTTTGGTTCTATAACTTGAAAGATTAGGCATAAAACTTTTTGAGATGGCATCTATTCATGGGCTCCTGAGAGGTTCCCCTTCAAGTTGATAAAATTGATATGCCCCTGACTTATAGCTTTCTATGATTAAAAATGGTCCCAACTAGTTGTGTTCAAATTTTCCTTTGCTATTTGGATTTGGGACGTTTTCCTGATTCTCTTTAGCATCAATTCTTTGACTTGGAAAGTCTTTCTTTTGATCTTCTTGTTATAGCTCCTCTTGATTTTGTTGTAATAGACTTGCAAATGAATTAAAGTGTCTATATGGTGCTCATCTAGGAGCTCCAGCTCATTCAGTCTTGATACTCAGATTCTTCATCTATGATGAGGTTTTGTAGTGATATTCTCGGTGATGGGATCTCAATCTCAATGGGTAATAGGGCTTCTGATCCGTAGACTAGGGAGAATGGAGGGCACCTGCTGGTGTGTGGATGCTAGTTTGATAGGCCCAGAGGTCAAGATTTAGCTGCAGATGCCCATGACCTGCGTCATTGAATGTCTTCTTGAGGATCTTCAAAATGGTTTTATTGGTAGCTTATTCTTGGCCATTACCTTGGGGATAATACAAAGTGGAAAAGTGATGTTGGATCTTGAATTTATTGCATAGGTCATGAACCTCCTGATTCTTGAAAGGTGTCCCATTATTTAAGATAATAGCTTGGGGAACACCGTATCGACATATTAAGTAGTTCAGGATGAACTTTGATATCTACTTTCTAGTGATATATGTCATGGGGATGGCTTCCACCCACTTTGTAAAGTACGAAGTCAAGTGGCGGTTATGATGAATTTGTGACCATTGGATTAGGTGGGAGTTATTTTTCTGATGAGATCGATCCCCCATTGTGAAAAGGTCCATGGTGTGATGATAGGATGAAGATCTTGAGCTGGAGCATGGATGAGGTCGCCATGCTACTAACATTGTAGGCACCTTTTGACGTAGTCATGTGCTTCTCTTTCCATTGTAGGCCAATAATACCCCATCCTCAACAATTTCTTGGCTAGGGTCATTCCACTTGAGTGTGAACCACAAATACCATTATGTACCTCAGTTAAAGCGATCAATGCCTCTTCAACATTTAAACAATGTATTAGGGTTCCTTCTATGCTCCTACGGTAAAGGGTGTTTCCTAGGATGACAAATCAGGATTCTTTCTTGACAAAGGTTCCTTTAAGGCTTGAGGGTAAGTCAGCAGGTAGGACCCCTATTCGCAAGTAGGTATAAATGTCATGGTACTAGGGATCACCGGTACCAATGATTTCACACACAAATTCGAACTCTGGTACCTCGAATGTAGGTACGAGAAGTTGCTCTACCAAGAATTAATGTTTTTTGGACATTGTGAGGGATGTCCAGTAAGGATCGAATCATTGCCATGGTGTCCGCTGCTCTATTGTTTTGCTATGGGAATCTACTCAAATGTGATATCAATGAATGATTCTTTGAGGCTCTCTACCAATTTTTTGTATGGAGTTAGCTTATCATCCTTTGTTTGGTACTCATCATTCACTTGATTTATTATTAGCTTGGAGTCTCCATATACTTTGAGGGTCACGATGTGCCACTACACTGCTATTCTGAGACCTATGGTTAAAGCATCATATTTTGAAATGTTGTTAGAGCAGGGAAATGAAAATTTGTAGGATCTAGGTATACAATCCCCCTGTGGAGTGATGAAGAAAACACTGGCTTCTGATCCATGTTGTGTATAGGAGCCATCAAAGTATAGTTTCCAATGGTTGACTATGTTGAGATTGAAGATGGATTCATCTAGAAACTCTAATATGAGTGGATTCTCTAAATACATGGGAGCTTCTACAAGTTGATCTATGATCACTTGGCCTTTTATTGCTTTCTGCTCCACATATTCAATGTCATACTTTGATAGTATCATGACCCATTTATCCATTCTTCCTATGAGCATTTCTTTTGATAGTAAGTATTTGAGGGGGTCGATTTTCGCGATGAGTTTGATTTTGTGTGCCAACATGTAATGTCTAAATTTTTGTGAAGCAAACATTACTGCTAGACATGGTTTTTCAATGAATGAGTAGTTTAACTCATGCCTAACCATTGTTCTACTGATATAATAGATGGCCTTTTCTATCCCATTTTCATTGTGCTATGTTAAGAGATATCCAAGGGCTACTACTGTTGCTGACACAGAGGATTAATGGCTTTCTGTGGATTGGTGGCATAAGGACCAAAGGCATGAGTAGATATTTTTTTATTTTGTGTAAGGCTTCCTCGCACTTGTCATCCCATTTATACGCTACTCCCTTGTGAAGTAGGTGAGAATATGGGATTTGTTTATCTGCCAATTGTGCTATGAATCTGTGGATGGACTGTAGGCTTCCTTGGAGGCCTCTCAACTATTTTAATGTTTTGGTGCTTCCATCTCAAGTATTGATTTTACCTTTGTAGGATCTATTTCAATACCTCTCATAGAAATAATGTATTATAGCAACTATCCTGACTATACACCAAATATGTAGTTCTTTGGATTCAAACGGACCTTGTATTCCTCCATCCTATAAAAAATAACACTCAAAGTTGCTATGTGATCTCTCCTCTTCCTAGATTTTTCTAGTATGTCATAAACATAATCCTCAACAATTTTGTGGATCATGTCATTTAAGATTAGTTTCATGGCTCTTTGGTAGGTGGCCCCAACATTTTTTAGGCCAAATGGCATCATATTCCAGTAGTAGGTGCCCCATGGACAAGTGAAGGTTGTTTTGTGTTGGTCTTCTTTAGCAATCATTATTTGGTTGCACCCAAAGAAACCATCCATTAGAGAAAGCATTTCATGTTCCACTGTCATGTCTACAATTATGTCAATGTTAGGCAACAAAAAATCATCTTTCAGACATGCTTTGTTTAGTTCTCTGAAATCCATGCAAATTCGGATGCTCCCATTGAAATAGGAACTAGATTTGATACCCATTCAGGGTAGTCAATTGGTAATATGAATCATGCATCAAGTAGCTTCCTCAATTCCATTTTGACTAGCAGGGTGATATGAGGATGTATTTTTCTTATTTTTTGTTGGACAGGCTTTGCTTCAGGATATACTGCTAGATGATGGACCACAATCTTTGGATCAAGGTCAAGCATGTTGGCATAGCTCCATGAAAAATTAACTTGTCTCTCTCTCAAGAAGGTTGCTAGGATCTCTTGTTCCTCTGATAACAATGATTCTGCATAGAATGTGATGTGTGGGGTCTCCTTTGTTCCCAAGTTAACCGGATTGCATTTTTTGGCTAGGACCGCTGATTTTTCCTGATGTAAAGCTCTGAGAGGAAGATTGAATCCCCCATCCTTGGGCACCTCAAAGAGGTTTTCACTGTCAGATGCATCCTTTATTTTTACTATTTTTGGGTCACAGAGTGCCACAATGTGGTTTTCACTCAAGGACTTAGAGATTATTCTCACTTTTTTGGTTTTAGGGCTGGGGGATTCAATCATTTCCCCATTATATGCATGTGTATCTAGCTCAATGATGAATCTTGATTTGTGATCCCCATGTGGCATATTATCCCATAGTCCCATGAATTCTGAGAGTGCCTCATCATTTTTTAATGTGTCAAGAATTGGTGGTCCTTGTTGGTCATAATCGATGAGTTGTAGGTAGACTAGATGGATTTCATGGTTTTGATGGTTAGTCTCATAGGATAGGGTGTTATTCATGAGAAGGGTGATGTCCTCAAAAAGCATGCTTAGGTTGATTATGATATCTTCATCATCACTACTACTATAGACATCAGTTATGTCAAATGTGAAGTTGTCTAAGTGTAGGCTAGTAGATATAGAGAGTTGTAGGGCAACTATCGTTTGCTGAGGAGTTTTGACCTTTTTAACTAGGGGATTTCGACCACATATGGTTATACTCATAGGGGTGCATCCAAGGCCAAGATTTCTCATTCACGTCTCAAGAATAATAGGTATTGGAAGCCCATTTTCATTTTGCCCCAGTTTCTGGTTTTTGTCATAGCCCATTGCGAGCATCATTTGCAAACCTTTACTGCTGTCATCCATAGGTAGATTAGTTATTGGTCTATTATCTTGGTATAGGAGATGAGATGGGTCCTCCTTTATGACTTCTTGGTTGAGATCTCCCCAAATTATGAAGTTGGAATATCCTTCAATGTGTGTTTGGGATGTGGAGGCTTCATTTGATTGTGGTCGTCCTCGTGATTTTGGAGATTGTGGCAACTCTCCAACTACAAAAGCATTTTTGGGAATCATGTAGTTTCCACAAACATTCTCTTGGATGATGAATTTGATATTAGAGATGGTGGGGATGGCAGGAGCGGTGGATGTCTCTATCACAGAAGTGGAAGCGAGAGTGGCTAGATCAATGTATGGTGTTGATGGGACTTCATTATTTTTAGGTACTTGAGGAATTTTGTAGTATTTTTTCTCTAGGTTATTGCAATAGGAGAATGGTTCCAGATCTCCATGGATGGTGACCTCTTGTCCTTCATATTTGAATTTGACACATTGATGGAAGGTTGATGCTACTACTTGCATTGCATGGATCCACGAACATCCTAGGAGAATGTTATAAGGCAAGTCGAGGTCCAGGACTTGACAGGTAGTTTCCAGGATAGCTGTCCCTACTTGAATAGGGAGTTGAATTGTTCCTTGGGACACTCTCTCTTGATCATCATATGATCTGATTGTAATACCTTCGCCTCTATTGATGGACTCCTCTGAGATTTTCGAGTTCTTAATGAGCTTGAGGGAACCAATGTTCAAACCTGCACCTCCATCCACCAAGACTCACTTGACTTTGTTTTTCAGCACTAGGACCTCTAAATGTAGTGCATGATTGTGAGATGGTTGAGCAAGAAATTCTTGATCAGAGAATGTAAGGAGATTTAGGGTGATGAAGTTTTTGACCATAGCTTGGAATTGTTCCACATCAAGATCTATGAGGACAATTGATGAAGCCAACACTTCTTCAAGGATTTTCTTATGGGAAGATGAACTTTTTAGCAACTCCATGATGGAGATTTGTGTTGGGGTTCTTTTCAGCTGATCAACGACATTGTAACTACTGGGAACAGATCTAGGGTTGGGTGTGGGTGCTCTATTTAGCTAAGATGACCCTATAATGGTAATTTTTCTGCCTCTTGTGGTGACTCCACAATCATCATGGGCTCCTTTGATGGTGATGGTGGCACAATATCCATCCAAAGATGTGATGACATGGTTGTACACATGATTCACATTTTTGAAGGTACCTTTCCCCTTATCAGTGTTATTGTTTCCTTTATTGCTATGGTTAGGCATTGGATTCATGTATATTTTGAGGTTTTGATTTCCTACTAGCTACTCCGTATTTATGATTTTTTTATGAATGAGGTCTTGGATTAGGTTTTTCAACCTCATGCAACTGTTAGTGGTGTTCCCTTTGATTTTGTGAAAGTCACAGAGTTGATTTTCATTGTACCAAGGTGGTTTGACATTTGGGTCCTGGTAATTCTCATAGGTGGGAGCCTTGATGAGGTTTTTGTTTATTAGTTTCTTCATGATGACCTCAAGTGGCTCCCCAAGGGTAGTGTACTTCCATTGGGGGAGTTCTTGTTTCGTTGGGGTGGTCCCCTTTGATCATTGACGTTGTTGATTGATTGATTGTTGGTTGGTTGGTGTTGTGATACCACATTGGTTTGGGTACTGTTTTGATCATTGTTTTGCAGTTGTTGGTAGTTTTGGGTGTTTTGAATTGGAGCATTGATTACAACCTTAGCATCAACCACACCATCGTTTGTGAAATTTTTGTTCCTTTCCCATGTGCGAGGTTTTTCATTGTAACTGGTGGATGGGTGATTGTTTTGTTGTTCAAGATATGCAGGTGATTCTCTAGGTTGTGTCGTAAGGGCTCATTCGATATTGAGTGCTCTGGAGATCAACTAGTTGTATGTTGTGATGCATTGCACTTTGAGATGGAATTCGAAGGCTCCATCGAGCTTGGATATGATAGTGCACACTTGTTCCTTAGGCATGACCCATTTGCTTCGATTGGCCTTGGATTGCCATTGTTGTAAGAAAGAAGCAAATGATTCATTCTTACCTTGTTTCACAGTTCAGAGTTCCTCTAAACTAACATCCATACCAATATTGAATGTGTAATTTTTTATGAATGCGTCTACTATTTCTTGGAACTTCTTCATGTTAGGAGGAAGGAGAGAGAACCATTCCATGGTGTGTCCAACCAAACTTCTAGGAAACAACCGCATTAGATAAGTGTCATCATATGAAACTTTCATGCAATGAACCTGGAATTCCCTGATGTAATCTTCAGGGTTTCCCATCCCATGGTATTTTTCAAATTTGGGGATCTCAAATCCCTTCGGGAATGGTATCATTACAAGGCTTCTATCGAACAGATAAGGACACAAGTTGCTGGGTGTTTTCATGGTTTTCCTTGATTCAAGGTCGAGCACTTGTTGCGAGAGTGATTTGATTTGTGTTGTGACATCATTTTGTAGATCAAGGGGTGGGATGAAATTGTTTTGAGGTGGTTCAATTGTTGGTGGGATGGGTGGATTGGTTGGTATGTTGATGGATGGTGTTTGCATATTCTGTTGTGACAAATATGCTTGTAGTTGTTGTTGTACCAACAACACTTGTTGTTGGTCCTATTATTGTTGCACTAATAGTGCTTGTTGCTAAGCTTGTTGTTGCTATTGTTGCACCAACAATGCTTGTTGTTGGGTTACTAATAAGGGCTACTTTTTGCTACTCTTGGTATTATTTTAGCTCTTATTGATATGCTTGTTGTTGGGATACTTTTTTTTGTGCAATATATTGTGCTTGTGCCTGTGTGTGCACTTGTGCTTGTGCTTGTTGAGCTTGGTATTGGACTTGAGTTTGCACTTGTGCCTAAGCCTAGGCTTGTGCTTGTTGTGCAATCTCTATAGCTTGAGCAGCTTGCACTGCATGTGCAGCCTAAGTGGCTTGAGTAGCTTGTGCTGCTTGAGTGGCTTGTTGTGCTTGTTGTTCTTGTTTCTATAATAAGGTTTGATCTTGTGCAACTTGTTGTGCTTATTGTGCTTGTAGTGAGACTTGAGCAACTTGGGCAGCTTGTTGAGCAGCTAGTTGTGTAGCTTGTTGGTTTTGGATTTGTTGAAGTGCTTTGTGATAAGCAACCCACTAAGCAGCTTGCAACAAAATACTATATTGACTTGATGTGTTTGAGTTTGGTGGTGGTGGTGGTGGAGGTGGATTTGGAATGGTGCAAGTCATGGTAATAAGAGGCACCATCGTATTGATGAGTGGGTTTTGAGTGGTGGATGGTACGATTGATATGCTTGGTCCTTGAGAGACCATGGTTTGAGATGTTTGGGTGATGGTTGATGATGTGATGGTGGTGGTTTGCGTTATCAGGATGGTTTCCATCTATTTTTGTGATGTTGATGACAAGATATTTTGATTAGTGATCAATGGGTTGATTTGATTTTGTTGGTTGATATTTGGTAAAGGGGGAAGCCCTAAACCGAGAGGTGATGTGGATATTGATGGCAAGGGGTGAGTGGTGGAAATGTGAGTTGCATACTCCCCGGAGATGTAGCATCAAAGATACCTTCTGGTCCAAATAATTCACCCTCTCCTTGCGAGGTTATGGGGAGAGGGGTTTGGGGTGTTGCACGAAAAGATGATGATGGGTCATTTGGATCATGAAAGGTGAAAGAGACATATGTATGTAATGGATTTTGGGGGATGGATTGTCCCAAGATGGTGTTTACATCCAAATATTGATTGTTTATGAGGGTATGTGTTTGCAATGAATTAAGAAATGCATTTCCCTTGTTAACAATGGGTTGCATTAGAGCAATAGATGATGTAATTTGGGGGGTGTTTTGAGTGATGCTTTGAAATGGGAGTGTAGATGAAATGGGGATAGTGGATGAGATTGGAGGTATGACCCCAAAATATGGTTCCACAATAGTGCTCACATCAAAATCGGAGGGGAGTTTAGTGCCTTTATTCGCTAGTTCGAGCATGTATAGTGAAGGATTGAGTCTCATCATGATGTTGATAATTTTATGATTCTTCAAATTTTGAACCATTTCCATGATTTCCTCATGTGACATCCTAAAGGGATTATTGGTAAGATCCTCCACTTGTCCTTCCTTTTGTTGATTTTGTGATTGTTGGTTGTGTTTTACAATGTAACCAGGTTAGTCTCCTAATCTACCAATGGAATTTCCAATTCCAATCAAAGGAAACTCGAAGGACCTGGACCAACTGATGAGGACTTTAAAAATCCTCCTACACTTCAGGCTCTGCAAGACCTGGGAGGGTGATCCCTTAATGATTTTTACAACCTCTACACCATTATTATAAATGACATTAACAATAGCAGATAATCTCACTTAATAGCTCAACATGATAGGATAATATTGAATAGAATTGGCTATTCCTCAACAATATCAACTATCTAGATCATGAGACAACTACAACACAATCCATAGTATAAGATAGTCATTGATTTGAAATTTGTAGCAAGCTTTAGGCAAAGAAAAACAAATATTGAATCATACGGGTAATTACAACTTAGATATGTGCCATATATCCATTGCAGGAGTCAAATTCATAAGCATCTAGAGGTTTATGATAGATTTAATACATGACATATAAGATCCCTAACAATATTGCATTACAATTTCATTAGTATGCATTCTAATCCAATAGTACTTAACAAATCCTTATACAAAACATATCCACCTATAATCCCATTCAAGCATTTTAATTAATTCCTTGAATTAAAGCTAAAATAGAATCATACACACCACAAAAGTGAGATGGATAAAACAACCCTTAGTTATTTCATTCAAAGTTTAGATATGCATGTACAATGGAGAGACATGAGCTTGAATCTATCATTTCAACTCAAATTCTAGTACTTTCATACAACATTAAATCCCCATGAACTCAAAACATGTTACAAAATGACTCAAAACCTAAATTGCATTTCTCTCTAAAACCATCAGACTTTACAATTTTCTCTACAACTTCACCTAGACTCGACCAAAAATTATCTAACTTGCTAACCCATACTTCTGGCCTTGAAATCCTTCTTATAGAAAATGAAGTAGCAAACAAGCATCAGGCCAGAAAGTAGACATGTCACCAGCCAATTGGAGCACCTGGTGATATTCCAAAATTTGTTACAATAGCCATCACCCTGGAGAATATTCTCATTCATCATGTAAGCTGAGGACAGTTGATGCAACAACAGAAACCACAAGAAACCCGCGCACAGACTGCCATCAAAGAAAAACTGGAAACCATTGTAACTGCAGCATTTGATTTTCCACCTGTTAGTAGTCCATTCTTTATTCTTCATCAGTTGGCCAATCAAAATTACTTACCTCATTCACCTTGGCATTATAAAGTGTGTATTTTACCACTACCTGGTTTGCATCCCTTTCAAAAGATTCCAAAAAATGAGCTGGTACTGTGTGAGTGAAAATATGATCAATGTAAATGAAATTCAAACACATATTAATAAGACATTAAATCAAAAAGATGAAAAGGAAACATAATATGCAAACCGTAATAGCAGCTTCCCGAAACTGTCTTATCTTCCTCTAACTTCAGCATTTTGTTGTTTTCCAGATAGCTCTCAGATCAGCAAACCAAGCTCAACAAAATGGCAGCTAAAGAACAAGATTTAAAATGCAAACTATGCTAAATGCAAAGCTATGCTAAGATGAGAAGATTGTTGTGATGCTGAAAATGATATGATTGCAATAAGCAAGATGAAAGTATGGCTGTGTAAATGTGTATGAATGCATAGGTTGGCTTAGGTGTATGCGCAACATGTGTGTAAGTAACAAAAGCTTGGATTTGCACTCGATTTTATAGAGTTTTCGAATGGATTCGATTGGCTAATTCGATCGACGGCCCAGATAAAGCTTGTTCGAATAGACAGTGGAAGATTTTCAAAAGTGGAGAAGAGGATGGAAGGTTTCCCTTTTCTTCACTTTTTTGTCATTGAGTTTCGAAGGGAAATTTCCATTTCAAAGAGTGAGTTAGAATTTGGAAAGGGTGAGTTAAAAATGAGTTAGAATTAAATAAATTAAATTTATTTAATTTAGGAGTGAAGATGGAAATAGAAACTTACATAATTAAATAACTCATATTTAATTATGTTTTAGAAATGAATTAGGGTGAGATGGAAAATATTAAATTAGATATTTAATATTTAATTCTATTATGAGATGGAGAATATTCCATTATTCAAATATTTAAAATATTCAAATTTTAGAACCAAATGATAATTAAATATAAATAAATTATGAAAATTTATTTAATTTAATTAAGTGGAAAGTGGAAGGTGGGATGAAGAAGATATTCCATTATTTAAATATTCAAATATTTAAACTTTAGAATAATATGATAATCGAATATAAATAAATTATGAAGATTTATTTAATTAATTAAGTGGAAGGTGGAAATGTCAATAATTAAATAAAATTATTTATTTAATTAAGGTAGAAGAATATTTAGAAAATGAACAATATAAATAAATAATTAAATTTATTTATATGTAGATGACTTTAGGGGAATTAATTAAATAAATTATATTTAATTAATTAACAAGCTTAATCATGACCATTTTTAGACGTATACATTTTGCCCTTCTTTGAAGTGATGTGTGAAACACATTACTTCAAAGAAAATAAGATTTTGCCCCTGATATGCTTTTGATGTTGCTGCTGATGATGCCCCTTCGGGAGGTAAATCATGGATGAGAATATGGATTGCAAAAATTTTGCTAAACAATCGATATTAGATAATGATATTCTACGGAGGAGAGAGTGATTTAGCTCCCGACAAATGATGTAAAAGATGCCCCTGTTGAAATGATGTCCCTTTTGATGGAAATGATGAAATGATGATGATTAACTGATAACTTTGCTGCTCGAAAATAGAAAAACAAAGAGTAAATGATTGATAAAGTGCTTTATAAATTTGCTTTCTGCGATAGAAAACAAATAGTAGATGAATGATTTCATTTTGATAAATTTTCTTTCTGCGATAGAAAAAAAATAGTAGATGAATTAAACGTTGATATGGATCACTTGATAGATAGGAGTCACTTGATATGGGTCACTTGAGATGGGTCACTGATATCAGTCACTTTGATATGGGTCACTTTGATATGGTTCAGTGATATGGGTTGTGATTGCATGATGTGAGGCATTGATAGATAGAGAGATTTTGATTGACCTTTTTAGAGTCAAGGTGTGTCGAGACCACGTAGAGATCTTGGGGCAGGAGGTAGTAGACTTCCATCACAGAGGCCAACTCTATCAGGGGGCTCTAGTAGTTAGAGTTATGAGACTCATGTGATATTTTTGATGTATCATTATTGATTCATTCACACATCTCGATGTCTATTATGTTTGGAGCATGTACGTTATTTTGGTCATATCTCATGTATCTCTCTTTGGAATTTTTAGCTTCATTGGACATTGGACATTTGTATTATTTTTGATGAGTGATGATATGCAGCGGCGATGATTTGTGATGATGTATTGTGCATTTATGATGTGATATGCATTTATTTCTATGTGTTATGGATTTTGGTATGCATTTGAATGAGTTAATGATTAACATGATATGCAAGATGATTCGATATGATGTTTTTATATTATGATGATGATGACTGATGATGTATACTAATGATGTCATGTAGGTGGATGACTTATGATGTGTATATGGAAATGTATATATGGAATGTTTATATTTTTTTTTTTAATTTTTCAATGCAGATAAAAGATGATAATATTATAAAAACAAATGAATGTTGTTTCATGATATGCATTATGAATTTGCAAAATGAATTGATATGGAAAATGATAGGATGATTAACGATATGATATGAATGCAATGTTCTGTAATGATGATTAAGTGAAATGATAAAATGAAATGCAATGATAATGACATGTATGAAAATGATAAGTGATATGAAATGAACTGTACGATATTGAAAATGATAAATGAAATGATAAGTGATAATGAAATGAATGATAAATGAAATGATATGATAAGTGAAATGAATGATGATGAAAATGATAAATA
Organism: Sequoia sempervirens; assembly: GCA_007258455.2. Taxonomy (NCBI): domain Eukaryota; kingdom Viridiplantae; phylum Streptophyta; class Pinopsida; order Cupressales; family Cupressaceae; genus Sequoia; species Sequoia sempervirens. The sequence continues at coordinate 74,005,745 of VDFB02179234.1, forward strand.
AACTGATAAGTCATAATGAAATGAATGATAATGATAAGATATGATAATGAAGGAAAATGATATGATAAGATATGATAATGAAATGATAATGAAATGATAACAAAATGATAATGAATGAAATGATGCAAATGTATAAAAGCAACATGAAATGAATATGAAAATGATAAAGTGTTAATGATATGAAGATGATAGGGAATCTAAATGATATGCAAATGAATGATAAATGATAAATGATAGGACCCAGCCGAAATGATAATGCAGGTGAAAGGTGATGATGAACAAATGTTCAAATGTCCTCCACAAGTAGTCCAAAGAGACATGACAGCCATTGATGTGATTATTATCCTTTCAAAACTTGGGTGGAAATCCACTATGCAGATATGTACAAATGATCTAAAATGAAATGCAACTAAATGAAACCGACCATTTTGTTGAGCTTGTTGGTATATTTTCTAGAATCATCATAGAGCGCTTTTAAAATGTTGGAAGTATGTACAAGCATCAGAGGGGAAATTAGCACCAATGATGACCTGAGTACAACTTTCATGATTTTTGATATAGCAAGTGAACACAAGCATCTAAGTATAATTGAATAGAGATGACCTGAGCATTTATTGCATAAACAGACAAAGACTAACCACCATCTGATGCAAATTTGGAACTGTCATCAATGATAAATCATCACGTCTCACAACATATTTGCAACCAATAAATGATTAACCTCCAGACAGCAAACAAAGAAAAATCATCCTCTTTCCTTGCCACTCTAGTTCAGTACATCATCGAGTGTGCTCCAGAAAAATGATATTGAAAATTAAACAACCATTGTTTAAAAATGAAATACTGTGATTCCAAACATTATTTAGATTATAGATCATCCAGATATGAGTCATGATAAGGTACACAACTGAAAGTTACTGCGATATGGATCAATGATTGGATGTTTTGGTTTGATTTGGTTGTTTTATTTTACGTGATTGGCTTTGATGTCATTGTCTCACTGTTGAAAGTTGATTGCCCCCAGTATGCCCATGTTTGCCCTTGGTATTGACACAAATTGCTGCAATGAATATGTACAATAGTCAAGCCATGGTAAGACATTATCGCTCAAGGCAAATGATGATAGCATGGTGCTGGTGTGACCCTAAGATGATGAAAAAGATGCATGAAAAAGAAGGCTAAAAAGTTAAATGCAGAACATGAACTAATAGATGGAGAGCTACAAATAGCGTCTGTTTTGATGTTTTCTGATGATTTTTTTTTTTGATTTTGATGTTTTTTGATTTTTTTTCTTTTTGTATGTTTTCTGATTTTTTTTTTTTTTTTGATTTTTCTTTTTTTTGGATTTTGATGTTTTGAGGTGTCAAAATTTGAGTAGCCTTTGTGCTAGATACCAATGACAAGGGGAAAACCAAGTCTAGGTGCAAGGGTGGGTGATGGGATAAGGGATAAAATGCTCATGATAGATGGATGGATGGTATGGATGTATGCATCATAAGAGAGCAAGGATGTGATCTCCAAAGACTATGTCGCATAGGAATAACATGCCCCAGTCTAGGTACAATACTTAGGATTTTTCATGACAAAACTTATGACAATAGGATAATGATATGATTGTTTGGAAGGATGAGGTATGTCAAGAGATACCCAAGACATGTTTCAACATTTTTCCCCTATTTCTTCATCAAGATCAAAAGGATAAGGGTGGATGAATGGACTTGATATGATAGGTATGATGGCTAAAGATGGTAGGTAGGATGGAAATGATAAGACATGAAAAGGATAGGTTGGATAGATAAGACATTGTGCCCCCAAGTGTAAGAGACATAGAAGATCAACCTACACATGACGCCTATTTGCTAGGTTTTCATCATGGTACTTATCTAGGGCGCCTGTTTACCAGGTTTTCACCATTGGACGAAGGGATTTCTCTCTACTTTTTCTTCTTTCTTTCTTTTTTTCATTTTTTTGTTTTTTTTTGGATAGGAGAAGGGGAATATGGATAAGAAGGACTCAAGTGTCTAGTTGCATGAAATTTGGTAGTCTCACTACATATGAATGTCATTGCATGGACCATGTCAAGTGTCATTATGCTCATAGATGTTGGTAAGGAATTGCATGAGTGTGAGATGGAGTAGGTAAAAGATGGATTATGAAAGGTTAATACAAAAATGGATGGGGAATAGCAGATGATGATGTGGATGATGGAGGAAAATAAAGGATTAGGGAAGATGATATGTATTATATGGGACTTATGGAAAAGATGAATGGGGAGGTTTAGCCAAAAGCATGGACCATAGGAAGATGATGGGGGAGATATGTAGGATAATGAGTGAAGGGTGGGGAGATGGAGGTATGTGGAATTGTTGTGAAATGGAAGGGAACCATGACCAATGGTTGCACACACTGTGATAAACGTTGAAGTTTTTGATGTGAATGGGGTGTAGGAAGCAATGGATATGTTTGCTTACGAAGTGGTGGATGAAATGTTTTAGGTACCCACATAGACTTAGTATTTTTATGATTTTTATTTTGCTTGTGGGTTTTAGGAATTTTAGATTTTTGAATGGAATGAGAATGTGGGATGGAAGTGGATGGTTGGGATTTTTGTGATGTGAATGCCTCATTTGACTTGCTTTCTTTTTTCTTAGGTACCCAAACCATTTTAGTTTTGGCCTTTACTTTTGGAGGTATAGGCTTATATAAATTTTTAGATGTATTTTGCTTTGAATTTTTGTATTGATGTCCTAAGGCATGAGAACCCTTAGGATTTTTTACTTTATAGGTAGAGGCATTGAAATTCTTTCTTTTGAATCCCATGGGTATGGTGGAATGGGTGGAAGCTTTATGTTTAGACAATGTGTGCATTGATTGGTCATGATTAAGATGTTTAGAGGATTTATGGATGGAGGGATAAGGGGATTGGATAATGGGAATATTAGGTGTTGGGAAAAGTGGAGGTAGATTAGATGGAGGAATATTGGGAGTTGGAAGCAATGGTGGTAGAGTTGATGGTGGAAGGTGTATGGTCACATGCTTTTGACATTTGTAGGATGATGGAGGTGGAATGGCAACATATGTTTTAGGGATATGATAGGCTTTATGATGGAAAGTGGACTTGGGATGCATGGAGGAAGTACCAACATCTTTAGGTTGTTGTCCTTGGGGTGTATGTCCAAGGCCATAAGAGTGTGGAGGGTCTTTGACATGCATGGACTCCAAAATACCTTGTTCATGAAGGTCTAGACTTTTACCTTGGTGTTTCATGTTTTGGAGTGTGAAATGGACAATGGGACTAGGTGTAAGTGAAACACTAGACACGAGTTCCTTATTGGATAGAGAAAATGAAGCAAGGGAAGATAATGGTTGTTGTTCGAAGGAGGAATATTCATGAATGAGGGTAGAAAAACCAATAGGATATGATGGAGGGCTTGCAATGGGGTCAATAATGGGTGATGGGGGATCATTAGGATCTTGATTAGCATTGTGTTCACTTAGATCTAATGTATTTGTTTGATCTTCTATGTGTGCTTGGGAGGCATATGTCTCATCAAGGGAAGTGGATGTTTGTGCATCATGGATGGGTGAGGTGGAAAGCTCTTGACCATGGAATGCATAAAGTTGGCTAAGAGGATCATCATGGTCTTCTTGATCATAAAAGGGGTCTTGATCAAAGATGAAAGATTGATCATGAACAATATTAGGTGCATTATGAATGGAATCATTGGGAGGGTGTTGATCTTTATGTGGATGAGGGGGTAATGTTTTCTCAAGTTTAGGATTGTGCTCTTGAAATACCTCATGACTTATTTGAATGGAGGTGGGCGCCATTTTATGTGTGAGTGAAAATATGATCAATGTAAATGAAATTCAAACACATATTAATAAGACATTAAATCAAAAAGTTGAAAAGGAAACAGAATATGCAAACCATAACAGCAGCTTCCCGAAACTGTCTTATCTTCCTCTAACTTCAGCGTTTTGTTGGTTTCCAAATAGCTCTCAGATCAGCAGACCAAGCTCAACAAAATGACAGCTAAAGAATGAGATTTAAAATGCAAACTATGCTAAATACAAAGCTATGCTAAGATGAGAAGATTGCTGTGATGCTGAAAATGATATGATTGCAATAAGCAAGATGAAAGTATGGCTGTGTAAATGCGTATGAATGTGTAGGTTGGCATAGGTGTATGCGCAATGTGTGTGTAAGTAACAAAAGCTTGGATTTGCACTAGATTTTATAGAGTTTTTGAATTGATTTGATTGGCTGATTCGATCGACGGCCCAGATTAAGCTTGTTCGAACAGACGGTGGAAGATTTTCGAAAGTGGAGAAGAGGATGGAAGGTTTCCCTTTTCTTCATTTTTTTGTCATTGAGTTTCGAAGGGAAATTTCCATTTCAAAGAGTGAGTTAGAATTTGGAATGGGTGACTTAAAAATGAGTTAGAATTAAATAAATTAAATTTATTTAATTTAGGAGTGAAGATGGAAATAGAAACTTACATAATTAAATAACTCATATTTAATTATGTTTTAGAAATGAATTAGGGTGAGATGGAAAATATTAAATTAGATATTTAATATTTAATTCGATTATGAGATGGAGAATATTCCATTATTCAAATATTCAAAATATTCAAATTTTAGAACCAAATGATAATTAAATATAAATAAATTATGAAAATTTATTTAATTTAATTAAGTGGAAAGTGGAAGGTGGGATGAAGAAGATATTCCATTATTTAAATATTCAAATATTTAAACTTTAGAATAATATGATAATCAAATATAAATAAATTATGAAAATTTATTTAATTTAATTAAGTGGAAGGTGGAAATGTCAATAATTAAATAAAATTATTTATTTAATTAAGGTAGAAGAATTTTTAGAAAATGAACAATATAAATAAATAATTAAATTTATTTATATGTAGATGACTTTAGGGGAATTGATTAAATAAATTATATTTAATTAATTAATAAGCTTAATCATGACCATTTTTAGACGTATACAGGTACTAATGATTTTATCCATACAACTCACCGACAAATCATAATCTGAGTCATCACAAATTAAATTAATTTGATCATTGATGACTACACTTGCTTGTTCCTACCACTGTTGGAGTGACCTGATTCTCCCTTGCTCGTCAATTATATCAGGTAACAATGTGTAACCCCAACCCTAAGAAATTTTCAATACCATGAAAGACCACAATTGTCAACGCGGTAATAAGGGGCCCACCATACCATACGCTACCAAGGAAGTCCACATGGTAGTTGCCCGTGACATCGCAATCAGTAAAGATCCTGCAACTTTGGATCACATGATGGCAGACAACCATAGATCTTGAGCATCAATGATCTCGTTCCTTCAACATGGTTGCCAACCTTATCATTAACCATTGAGCAACTTTTCCATCAAGATTATAACATACCCATTGATTTAAAACATGTGCATCTCAAGAGCACTTTAGTAACCCACCTTTTAATGTATTAAGGCCAGATTAATTTATCATAGTATTTCCTTTATTCTTTCAGCTTCATCAGATGAGACATGTGGTGACCACCCATGATATCACAATGAGTATCAACCTTGTAACTTTCGATCACACGATGGTGAGCAACAACTGAGATCTAATGATAAATGATCAATGGTCAACCAAACCTATCTCCTTTGGCCATGCCGAAAAGGCCATGTGGCACCTGCTCATGATATCACAATCAATAAAGATCCTGCAATTCCTGATCACGCGATGGTGGGCAACCATTGATATCTAAAGGCAATTGAGGAATGGTAGCACAAATTTCATCCCTTTGCAAAATAAAAAATTCATTAAAAGGACAAGGGGACATCACTAGGCCAATGGTAAACAATGACATAAGTTTTTTTTAAATGATGAAACACAGGGCCAACCAAGACTTAGGGAAAATAAAACCCGCGGAGGAAATAAAAATTAAGACCAAAGGGACCAAGCCTAGACAAAATGATAAGACATAAGATGTTTTAAAACCCCTCAAAAATTAATAGCAAAATAGATCTCGACCAAGGTGAAAAATAAACACAAGGGTCTTACATGTAGGCAAAGCTAAAACCCCAACCCTAAGAAATTTTCAACACCATGACAGACTAGTAACACTAGGCAAGGTAGTAATGGAACATAAGGAGAAAAAAATTGAATTTTAATCAGTGGCTCTAGTTGGGGACATTCATTCCACTGGAACGAAGTGAGAATTTAGAATCTCAGGAAGAGTAGACCAAGATGTAGAGATGACCAAAAAGGGACTATTTGGACAAAACAACCCAAACTATGTACAAAATATATACAAAATATACAAACGTAAACTATTGTTCATCGAAAAGAATACTTCAAGTGAAGTATAACTTCAAGAACTTTCCATGAACTAGCAGTTCAAGAATATCCCCTATCATATCTTGGAGGAAGTATGAATTTTCACCCCAATTACCATTTATCAAAAATGGACCCAACCGGATTGCATCAAATTTCCCATGTTTCCCTTTATCTTCCAGTTTAGCATTCCACATTAAAAAAAAATATCCATCTTTAAAACTCATTGTAGTTTCCCTCTTGTCATACAAATTCTTTGCTTGCAACTACAACTTTTCATTTCTCTTTTGTGCTTCCCTCATGGTTTCATCTAATTCTATAAGAGCTTCCACTCTCAATTGTATCTCATCATCAATTTCATTATCATACATCTAGACAAACTTATACATTTCCATTAAGTTGTTTTGGGGAAACCTAGAATTTATCCCATAAACCAAGTCAAATGGGGCACAACCTATTTCCTTCTTCACAGTTACCCTATTTGCCCAGACTGCTAATCTCAGCTTAGAATCCCAAGCCCTTTTATTCTAATCTAGGATTCTTTTAATTATCTTCATCAAGCTTTTATTGCTTGATTCTTCTTGTCTATTTCCTTATGGGTGGTATGGTGATGAATAATAAATTCGAATGTCGTGCTTCTCACAAAATTCTATGTATTCCTCAGATCTAAAACACATTGTGTTGTCAGACACAATCCTTTCTGGACATCCAAATCTAGTCAATATGTTGCTCATCAGGAAGTCAATTACCACTTTAATAGTGGATTTCTTTGTTGGAATTGCTTCCACCCACATGGTGAAATAATTAGTGACTACCAATATCCATGAGTGACCTCCACTAGATTTACATGCTATCTCTCCTACAAAATCAATACCCCACTGCTGAAATGGAGCTTGTACTATAACTAGTTTTAGAGGCAAGTTGCAAGAAAACTTTAACTTACTAGAGAAATGTTGACAAGCATCACATGTCTTCACTAGTTGGTGTGCATCCTTAAAAACTATAGGCCACCAAAATCCAGCCCTCATTATCTTATGTGCAGTTGTTTTAGACATATAATGTCCTCCACAAACTCCACCATGCATCTCACTCAGAAGTTCTTGTGCTTGATCTTGGTCAACACACTTCAACATGCCACCTTCCCCATTTCTCCACCAGAGCTTTCCATCTACGATAACATATTTGATAGCATGTAACTTCAATGTTATTTTCTCATTTTCACTCAAGTTGTTAGGACATTTCATTTTTTGCAAATAATACATCACATCTCTATACCATTCAAAATGCTCCATATCACATATGTGTGATCTACTTTCATCTTCTAGAAAATTTATCTAATTTTCTTCCAAATTACTTTGGGCCATGAGCTTGACCAATCCTTGTCCTCTCACCAGTTTGGTAATCTGGACCTCAATATTGAATTCCTGGATCCAATTTATCCACCTACACCTTCTTCCTAACACTTCCTACTGTGTGAAAATGTCCTTAACAACAACACTAGGTACATATGCAATTACAATAGCTCCCATCAAATAAGGCCTAAAAGCTTTTACTGCTTTTACCAACACATATGCCTATTTTTCATTTATATCATACTTAAGCTCTGTAGCTTGTAGAGATTTGCTGAAAAAGGTTATAGGCTATTCAAAACCTTTTGTAGTCTTTTGCAACAACACAGCTGCAATTGTGTGGAAAGAAGCAAATGAGAAAATCTATAAAGTTTTGGAAAAATCAGGGGTTATTAACATAGGAGCCTCCTTTATTGATTGCTTAATGGCTTGGAAGGCCTGCACAGACTCCTTATCCCATTCAAATTTGGCTCCTTTCTTGAGCATTTTGGAAATAGGGTGAATTATCTCAGCAAAATTTGTCACAAACCTCCTCAAGAAATTTATTTTTCCAAAGAAATATTGTATTCCTTTGACATTTTGGAGTTGTGGAACTTTATCAGTTGTAATTACCCTCTTTGGATCAATTTTTACTCCATCCTTGGAAACTATATGTCCCAATAATTTTCCTTCTAGTACTCCAAACACACATTTCTTTGGATTCAAATAAATACCATACTCCAAGGCTCTAATGAATATCTTCTCCAGATGCTCACAATGATCCTCTTCCTTTTTAGAATATGTTGTCAAGTCATCTTGGTAGATCACCAAAAAAAAGTTAATGAAATCTGAAAATGCCACATCCATGGATCTTTGAAAAGTAGCCCCTACATTTGTTAGACCAAATGGAATTCTTACATAAACATATGTTCCCCATGGTGTGGTGAAAGCTTTCTTAAACTGCTCAAACTCCTTGACCATGAGCTGGTTATAACCAGAAAAACCATCCACCATAGACATTAATTCACAGCTTGTCACCCTTTGCAACATGGCTTCCATATTGGGTAATGGATAATTGTCTTTTAATGAAGACATTCAAATTTCTAAAATCTACACATAACTTGATGTCTCCATTTTTCTTCCTTACTGGTACCAAGTTTGATACCCATGATGAATGTTTAATTGGCTTGATGATTCCTGCATCCCTTAGTTTCATTAATTCTTCTTGCATTTTGGGGGCCAAGGTGGGATTAATAGGATTTTGCTTTTGTCTAAATGGCTTGGCATCATCACGTAAAGGAATCTCATGTTGGAATAGATCCTCCCTATATACCTTAAGGTCATCATAGGACCATGCAAAAAAATGCCTAAACTTCCTTAATAAGTCAATTAGCATCCTTCTCACCTTTGGTGACATTTTCTTTCCAATATATACCTTCTTTGGGGATGCTTCTATATCAATGGGTAAATTTTCAAAGTTAAGTAATGATTAGATCAAGATAAACCCAAAGAAGTTATGAAGCACAAATAAAGCAAATAATAATGAAACAATTATACCAGATTTGTGAAGCTTCCATGAATCACCTCCATAACACCTCCTAGCTTACAGCGTATGATTGATGCCCTCAGACCGAGTGTGTGAGCATTATGTTTATGACATTGTCCTATGCAAGTTTTGAAGGATTTAAGTAAAATTATGCCTATGCCTATGCCAATTGATAAATGATAAATGACTATAATGACTATAATAATGAAGTGGTCCCTAATTATGAACAAAATTGTCATTTTATAGAAAACACAATTTTGAATGGACGGATGAGATCAACCTTTGACAAAAACCTAAAATCAGAGGATGAGATTTAATTTGATAATCCCTAATCAGGGTTAGGGTAAAATCCTTAAGTGAGTTGTCAAGATGTCACATGAGAGAATCAAATCGGTGGTGGAGAAAAGATGAGATAATTAATTAGAGAAATAAAGATTTTAAAAAATCAAGAAGATAAGAGACTGTCTGATTTATGAGATTTGAAAAATCAAAAAGATAAGAGATGGACTGAAAAGAAAAATTGAAAAATCAAGAATCTGCTTGCTTTATTTGAGTTTTGGAAGAAAGATACCAATTTGAATTAAATCAACTCAAAATATGGATTTTGTGAGACAATAAATAATCTTTTTCAGATTATTTACTAAAATGAAGTGACAGTCAATAAAACGAAATCATTTTAAATAATAAATTGATTTAAAAATGATGGAAATGTTAAATTGAGCAATTAAATAATTAAAGATAATTATTTAATTTTAGAGGATTATGACTGATAATTAAATAAATTCATAAATTCATTTAATTATGGAAATTAGTGATATATTGAATAAATAAATAAAATTTATTTATTTAATATTTAGGAAGAATAAATGGATAAGGGTAATTAAACAAATTAGCAAATTCATTTAATTAAATGAAGACTTTAGACAGTTAAAGATGTATTGAATAAATAAATAACATTTATTTATTTAATAATCATGAAGAATAAAAGGACATTAATTGATTAAACAATTATAAATTATTTAATTAATAGTCGAATGTGGACGAAGGACATAATTAAATGTCATAATTATGCTAGGACAAAAGTGGTAAAAATAGAGGTTGCAGGCCTAGGTCATTTTTAAGTGTCTACATTTTGCCCCTCTTTGTCATAATGTAGCATGTCACATTGTGACAAAGAAAATAAGTTAAAAATATGCCCCTGTGCAAAATAAAATGAGGAAGAATGACGAGGAGGGTAGCAGTATGCCCCCTTGAGAGGATAGACAGGTTCCAAGAACATGGGTGTGCTCTCGAAATGGATGAGAAGACTAGAATATGAAGAGACAAAAAAAAATGTTAGTGCAAAAGATATGGATGATGAAGACGCAGACTAGATGAAAGAATCCTTCAAAACTTGCAGTAGGACTTTAATATTTATTGCTCTTAATCATCATTGGGAGGTAAAATGACACAAATGGACAACAAACACCATGATATGACATAGACCAAGGTGTTTAAGGTCATCCACTTGTAAAATAGATAGTCACAGACAAGGAATGTCCTAACTCATACTAAGGGTAAATTTCCAAAGTTAAGCAATGATTAGATCAATATAAACCCAAAGAAGTTATGAAGTACAAAGAAAGAAAATAATAACGAAATGATTATACCAGATTCACGAAGCTTCCATGAATCACCTCCATAGCACCTCCTAGCTTGCAGCGTATGATTGATGTCCTCAGACCGAGTGTGTGAGCATTATGTTTATGACATTGTCCTATGCAAGTTTTGAAGGATTTAAATAAAATTATGTCTATGCCTATGCCAATTGATAAATGATAAATGACTATGAATGATAAATGACTATAATGACTATAATAATGAAGTGGTCCCTAATTATGAACAAAAAATGTCATTTTATAGAAAACACAATTTTGAATGGACGGATGAGATCGACCTTTGACAAAAACCTAAAATTAGAGGACGATATTTAATTTGATAATCCCTAATCAGGGTCAAGGTAAAATCCTTAAGTGAGTGGTCAAGATGTCACATGAGAGAATCGAATCGGTGGTGGAGAAAAGATGAGATAATTAATTAGAGAAATAAAGATTTTCAAAAATCATGAAGATAAGAGACTGCCTGATTTATGAGATTTGAAAAATCAGAAAGATAAGAGGTGGACTGAAAAGAAAATTTGAAAAATCAAGAATCTGCTTGCTTTATTTGATTTTTGGAAGAAAGCTACCAATTTGAATTAAATCAACTCAAAATATGGATTTTGTGAGACAATAAATAATCTTTTTCAGATTATTTACTAAAATGAAGTGACATTCAATAAAACGAAATCATTTTAAATAATAAATTGATTTAAAAATGATGGAAATGTTAAATTGAGCAATTAAATAATTAAAGATAATTGTTTAATTTTAGAGGATTATGACTGATAATTAAATAAATTCATAAATTCATTTAATTATGGAAATTAGTGACATATTGAATAAATAAATAAAAATTATTTATTTAATAATCAGGAAGAATAAATGGATAAGGGTAATTAAACAAAATAACAAATTAATTTAATTAAAGGAAGACTTTAGACAATTAAAGACGTATTGAATAAATAAATAACATTTATTTATTTAATAATCATGAAGAATAAAAGGATATGAATTGATTAAAAAATTATAAATTATTTAATTAATAGTCGAATGTGGACCAAGGACATAATTAAATGTCATAATTATGCTAGGATGAAAGTGGTAAAAAAAGAGCTTGCAGGCTTAGGTCATTTTTATGTGTCGGGTATGTGCAGGATCATGATGGGCCAAAAAGTGGCAATATGATGGGTATGTGGCTGATGACTATTTTTTAACCCAAAATTGATGAAACGAAAAGGGTTTTAAAGGAGATTCTCATCATTCCACCAATATAAATTATTCTTTATTTTGAATTTAATAAGTAATTATTATTCATTTTCTATTCAAATTACGACTAAAGTCCTAATTAACAACCTGATTAAAAATATCTATAGCTTTCAAACAGTATCAAATTTTTTGAATCCAAAACATGTGTCACATTCTATGCTTCACATACTAGAGGATTAAAAAAATAAAAATTGAATTTCATGAAGTTTTGACCAAGTTAAGGTGGTCAGACATACGAGTTTTTATATTTTTTAAAAAGTTGTAATTAAAAATTCATAATTAATTATTTACTTGGAAAAAAATTACAAAAAAATATGCATCACATCAGAGAATATGTCCTCTACTTATATCTAGAATATTATAAAAAAATATTATCATTTTATTGTGGTTAGGGTTGTCAGACAGACACCTACTTCTCATTTTTTCCCTGAAATTTAAGTACCACTGCATTGAAATTTCAAATTTTCACCAAATAGATTTTTTTTTTTTAAAAACCTAGTAGTTTAGAAACTACATTCAATTTGCTACAGATTCTATTATTACATATTTTTGAAATAATAAAGATAACTTTTTCAAATTTTTACGTCAAGTTTCCTAACTCTGCTTTTTCTAATTTTTTTGAAACTTAAGGGCCTATTTTTTCCATGATGATCCTGCACATACCTTGTCTACAACTTGTTTCCAAGATTTATCTCTTCCAAGTAATAAGGATGAGAAACAATATGATTATCCTTTGTCTTATTTGATTATCAAACACTCTCTCTAGTACAACTAGACCCTTGGGAATTGTGTTTGTTTTTAACTGAATGACCTCATTTCCAAATATAGTATCCTTACCATCAACATTTTCAACAAAAACTCCAAAGTCAATTTCTTGATTTTCATACTCTCCCACACAATTCAAAAACCTTAATATATCATCATCATTATCAAAAACCTGCCAATTATTTATATTATCAGGGACAGATGGCCTGGTTTGCACCTCAACCTTTGAAATTCCAGCATAAGTCATATCATCTAGTTTTAATACAATGTTGGCTAATAGGTCTGCCACTTTGTTTTGACCTCTTTCCTTCCATCCTATGCCAAATGCATCAAAGCTCTCCAATTCATCCCAAACAACATTCCTATATTGTTTCAACCTCTTGTTCTTTGATACAAACTTGGATATAACTTGGGAGACCACAAGTTTGGAATCCCAAATTGCCTTGAGCTTCTTGATCCCATGTTTTTCAGCCAATCTCAACCCTAATAACAAGGCTTCATACTCTACCACATTATTTGTACATTCAAATAACAGAGTGAAAGAGAACCTGAATGTCTTTCCACTTGGTGATCGTAGCAAGACACCTGCACTAGACCCTTCTTTTGAACTTGCACCATCAAAATACATAGTCCACAAGTCATCAGATTCTAACAATTGTTTTATTTTTGTATCAATCAATGCAGTAGGCTTATCACAATTGCTAGGGAATTCCTCAACCCTAAATTCATCTATACCACTATCAATAAAACATGTCATATTCTCAATTGGTCCATGCTCAATCATATGAGGTACTTTTTATTCTCTTTCAATTTTGACATCCTTACCATCAATAGAGAAAGTAGCAAATGAAAAATCACATTGCATGTTACCCTCCATTGATGCACTCCATTTTCTTGACAAGAGCATTCCAAAATGAGGTGGGATGTCTACAACTAATACGGTCATGACCAAATCCTTGTCAAGGTACTGAGTCAATTTATAAGGCAATGCTCTGATAGTTCCAATAACTGGTACTTCTCTTGAATCCATAGCATAGCATTTACCTTGAGCAGTATCTACTGTCAAGCCCATTTCCTCAATTATTTTGAATGGCATAACATTATTTGATGCCCTTGAATCTATCATACAATTCTTTAAAGTTTTTCCATTTATATCCACACTTAAGAAAAAAGGGGTTATATTTTCAAGGCACATGTTAATGGAATTTCCTAAATACATAGGGGGAATTTGTGACATAATTCCCTCCACTTCCTTTTCTCTCTCTTTATCCTTCACTTATTTACCACTTCCTTGTTGAGTCTTATTACCGGCAACATATGTGATCAAAGCTATTGTCTTTTCTTTGTGTTCATTTATTCTCATCATTTCTAGCAAACGTATAGTTACTTTAACCTGAGAAAGAACATGAAACATATGTACAGGTGTATATTTAGGAAAATTAGACATCATACCTTCATCATTTTCCTTTCTCTCTGGTTGATTACTTCCCCCTAGCTTCTTTTGCTTCTTATCTTCTACAATAGGTTCAACTACCTTTGTAATCACCTTGGTCTTCACCAATGACAAAGTCACACCTTCTTGGGGCTTTGGGGCTTCATTATTTTTTTCCCAAACCTTATCACTCTTAACTTCTTTGACTTTCACATCATCCTTTTTGTTTTCAACCTTAACACCTTTGTTTTTATCCTTTTTCTCTTTAATAAACAAGCCAGTAGGTTTACCCTGCTCACCACCCATAGTCCCATTTCTCAATTGAAGTGAACTCATTTGAGTAGCCATTGCTTCATTCAATCTTGCAATCTCTTCTTCTGATGGTCTCCTTAAGGACATTGAATCTTCAGCCTACTCCATATTGCAAGCATTATGATAAAAATCACCTTCCTCATCAGAAAAGACCTATTGATGATACATCTCACTTCTCTGCCTTTGATTATCCACATCAGCTTCCTGTATTTCATCATTAGAGGAACATTCTGCTTCATCAATTTATGATCTAGCCATACAAACATCTACATCATCCTGCTCATATTCCGATGTCTGCTCATGAGCATCCTCCTCTATTTCCTTAGCAACAAGAAATTGAGCAACACCACAGTAATTTTGATCATGTGGATGTTCACATACTTCACACCATGGTCTATCTGGTACTAGATTTACTGAATGTTTCTACAAGGGGTCTAGCATATGCTGATCATTTTTAAGCTTCAAGCTAGGCAAGATTGGTTTTCCATCTTTCCAATTTGTATTGTAAGGATAATTTTGCAAACTAGGCTACCTATCATTTCTATTATAGGATTTCCTTTCATTTCCTATACCCTTCTCTTGCTTACTAACATTTTTCTTTATGTCTTTCAAAGTACTATAAACTTTTTCCCACTTTTCATCATCTTTAGGCTTTGAAGTCGGAACCTTCTCAGTCTTATTCTTAGGATTTCTTAAAAGTGTAGGTTCTTCTCTCCTACCATATTTCCTAGAAGCTCTTCTATTACTTTAAATATTTATATCCACCCTAAATGCATCCCTCATAGTCTAAGGGTCTTTATCTCTGAGGATATATGCAATTTTAGCATCAAAAGAATTGAAATATGTGGTTAAACAAACATTTTCATCAAGCCTTAAAACCTGGAACAACTTATACATTGCTTTCTGAAATCTTAAATTAATCTTTGTTGTAGGCTCATTCAATGACTTCTTGATGCTATTAAACTCATTTAGCATGAAACTTGCATTAGTTTTATCACCATACTGCTCCTTGAAACACTTTTCAAACTTATCCCATGAGCCCATACTAGCATTAGATAGACTTCTATACCAATCCCTTGCATCCTCTACTAGAGATTGTACAAAAAATTTCATTACAACATCTTCATGTTCTACCTCATAATCATTTAACATATCCATGAAAGATTTTAAGTGTTCTACTGTCACAACATTATTGCCGAAAAACTTGCTCATCTTTTCTCTCAAGTCAGTAGGGATTGGATTTGGATAACTAGGGATGCCATCAAAGAACAATGGCCTATACATTTCCAGCTATATAGGTCATCGTTGAAATAATCCTTCATTCTTCTAAGAATCATCAGCAGACCCTAAATCTTGTATCCTAGGACTGTCCTGACTTGGATTTACAAACCTAGCTACATGAGTCTTCAAGCTAAAATTATTTATGATGGGACTATCCTTTAAGGCATCTTGGTGATTTGATGAGGTTGCAACTTGTGTAGCCTCATCCATATTTGACATCTTTAGTAAACTTATTTTCCTCTTCATTTATGCATTTGCAGCCTCAATCTCTATTCTCTCCAACTCTTCTGTCGAAGCTTCACTCTCCCTTTTAGCCTTTTCTAAGGCAGATTCTATTTGAAATGACACATGTGGCTAGAGATCTTGTTGAGTGGAATGGGGAGTCACTTTCTCTTTTATTTTAATCCCCTCAACCTTTTTCTTTCCTTTTTCCAAGGAAGGCTTAAGGTTTTTATTACTCGGTTGAGACTTAACATGATTTGAGGGCTCTGGGTCATGATTTGAGGGCTTTGGGTTAGCAGGTTTGGGTTGGAAATCAATGCGGCCTACTGGGTTTTCTTTAGACACATGCTTTGTTTCCTTATTAGCAATCTTCTGAACAACCAGAGCCTCAACACTTGGTTTAGGTTCTTCTTGGTTCAGGAACTTCATTGTTTCCAACTGTCTCGTCAACCTATCCCTTTCAATCACAACATTCCTCAACTCTGCTTCCCTTTCTTTTTCTCTTTTCACCTTGATCTCAGCTTGCTCTTGGATTTCCCGTTTCAAGGAGTGAATGTCTCCAAAAACATCATCAGGGTCAGGAAAAGTCACATCAAAACTCGATGTATCATCTAGATCTATTAAATTGAACCCTTCCAATACATGTTCAGAAAATAAAGAGTTTACATCATTTTCAATAGGAGGAGGCACATCACTGGTGCATTCTCTATGATGGCTTCGCCTTCTACTCCTGCCTCTTCTCTTTTCAACATATTTGACACTAACAAGCCCTTTATTTTGACATATCACATCTTCTTGAACCGGTGTATAAAATAATGAATCAAAAAATCCACCACCATCTGACTCAGAATTTCTAGACACCTCTTCAAGATTCTTAGGGATAGGGTGTAAAAGCTTACTCATACCTTGGTCTACAGAGTTCTATGACGCAGGAGCAGTAGTACTAGATTCTAGTTTTTTCTTTATCCAGTCCTTCTTCTTCACTTTGGGAAGTTCACCTTCCAATTGTTGTTTCAGATGATTCTTCATGAATGACCTAGTGTTCTTCATTCTTCGTACTAGTCCACAAGTTTTTTCCACTTATAATAAACCTTTCAAAATAAAATGCACACTGGTGTAGAGACTTCAGAGTTGCCACCCAATTTTCTTGGGAATACCAAATACCTAAAGAAACATAGTGGAATATAAAAACCTTTGGAACCTCGTACTGACAACACACAAAAGTGCTTTACAACATAAATCCTAATGCTTATGAAAATAGAAGAAGTGGACAAACCTAAAATAGAATTTTAGGCTCAACCTTCAAATCATAGAAACACTATGAAAACTCTATGCAAAATGGACAACTGACACACTGACAAGAAATATTAAAATTAACTTCCCCAGTAGAGTCACCATTTTGTTGGTTGCATTTTACAATGTAACTAGGTTAGTCTTCTAATCTACCTATGGAATTTCCAATTCCAATCAAAGGCAGCTCGAAGGACCTGGACCAACTGACAAGGACTTTAAAAGGCCTCCTACACTTTGAGCTCTGCAAGACCCGGGAGGGTGATCCCTTAATGTGTTTACAACCTTTGCACCATTATTATAAACGACATTAACAATAGCAGATAATCTCACTTTATAGCTCAACATGATAGGATAATATCAAATAGAATTGGCTATTCCTCGACAATATCAACTATCTGGAGCATGAGACAACTACAACACAATCCATAGTATAAGATAGTCATTGATTTGCAATTTGTAGCAAGCTCTAGGCAAAGCCAAACACATACTGAATCATATGGGTAATTACAGCTTAGATCAGTGCCATATATCCATTGCAGGAGTCAAATTCATAAGCATCTAGAGGTTTATGACATATTTAATACATGACATATAAGATCCCTAACAATATTGCATTACAATTTCATCAGTATGCATTCTAACCCAATACTACTTATTAAATTCGTATACATAACATATCCGCCTATAATCCCATTAAAGAATTTTAATTAATTCCTTGAATTAAAGCTAAAATAGAATCATACACACCACAACAGTGAGATAGATAAAACAACCCTTAGTTATTTCATTCAAAGTTTAGATATGCATGTACAATGGAGAGACATGAGCTTGAATTTATCATTTCAAATCAAATGCTAGTACTGTCATACAACATTAAATCCCTATGAACTCAAAACCTGTTATAGAATGAATCAAAACCTAAATTGGATTTCTCTCTAAAACCATCAAACTTTACAATTTTCTCTACAACTTCACCTAGACTCGACCAAAAATTATCTAACTTTCTAACTCGTACTTCTGGCCTTGAAATCATTCTTATATAAAATGAAGGAGCAAACAAGCATCGGGCTAGAAAGTACACATGTCACTAGCCAATTTGAGCACCTGGTAATATTCCAAAATTTGTTACAACAACCATCACACTAGAGAATATTCTCATTCATCATGTCAGCTGAGGAAAGTTTACACAACAAAAAAAACCACAAGAAACTTGTGCCGAGACTGCCATCAAAGAAAAATTGGAAACTGTTGTAACCACATCATCTAATTTGCCACCTGTTAGTAGTCTATTATTTTTACTCTTCCTCAATCAAATATTTAGCTACCGATTTATGGTATTCTTCATCAGTCAGATAGTCAAAATTAATTACCTCATTCACCTTGGCATTATAAGGCGTGTATTTTACCGCTACCTGATTTGCATCCCTTTCAAAAGATTCCAAAAATGAGCTAGTACTAATGATTTTATCCATACAGCTCACCAACAAATCATAATATGAGTCATCACAAATTAAATTAATTTGATCATTGATGACTACACTTGCTTGTTCCTATCAGTCCTGGAGTGACCTGATTCTCCCTTGCTCATCAATTATATCAAGTAACAATGTGTAACCCCAACCCTAAGAAATTTTCAACACCATGAAAGACCACAATCGCCAACGCGGCAATAAGGGGCCCACCATACCATATGCTACCAAGGAATTCCACGTGACAGTCAGCCGTGACATCACGATCAATAAAGATCCTGCAACTTCAGATCACATGATGGGGGGCAACCTTAGATCTTGAGCATCCATGATCTCGTTCCTTCAACATGGTCGTCAGCCTTATCATTAACCGTCGAGTAGCTTTTCCATCAAGATTATAACATACCCGTTGATTTAAAACATGTGCATCTCAAGAACACTTTAGTAACTCGCCTTTTAATGTATTAAGGCCTGATTAATTTATCATAGTATTCCCTTTATTCTTTCAACTTCATCAGATGAGACACGTGGCACCTACCCTCGATATTGCAATCAGTAACAACCTTGTAAATTTTGATCATGTGATGGCAGGAAACTATTGAGATGTGATGATAAATAATCAATGGTCAACCAAACCTATCTCCTTCGGCCACGCTGAAAAGGCCATGTGGTGCTCACCCATGATATCACAATCAATAATGATCCTGCAATTCCTGATCATGCGATGGTGGGAAACCATTGATATTTGAAGGAAATTGATCAATAGTGCAAATTTCATCCCTTTGCAAAATAAAACATTCATTAAAAGGACAAGGGGACATCACTAGGCCAAGGGTAAACAATGACATAAGTTGTTTTTAAATGATGAAACACAGGGCCAACCAAGACTTAGGGAAAATAAAACCTGCGGAGGAAATAAAAATTAAGACCAAAGGGACCAAGCCTAGATGGAATGATAGGACATAAGATGTTTTAAAACCCCTCAAAAAGTAACAACGAAATATATCCCGACCAAGGAACAAAATAAACACAAGGGTTTTACATGTAGGCAAAGCTAAAACCCCAACCCTAAGAAATTTTCAACATCATGAAATACCAGTAACACCAGGCAAGGTGGGAATGGAACATAAGGAGCAAAAAATTAAAGTTCCATCAGTGATGAGGAAGGAAAGTTAGTTAGAGGGTTACTCGATACAATAGGATTTATTTTGGAATTTGTTTGGCTTAGGTCACTTGAAGTGGATGTTTCTTTCTTGGCTTCCATGTTCCTCTTGTGTTGAGATCTATTTTGCACCATAAAATAGGGATCAATTAAGAATATGGGAGATGAATCTCTAATTCTTTGGATTGACCTAAACTTAAGTACAAAAGAGAAAATTTAGGATGTTTCAAGGATCAAAGGTGAAATGATGGAGATGTGTAAAGGATGGATGATATGGATGACTAGAACTTTTAAGAAATCTTGAAGGAGATGTTAAAATTTAGGACTTGGATTTGATGTCTGATTTTGATTTGGGATAAATTTTATTTGGTTTGGATTGGATTGTGAACTCATAAAATATAAGAGGTCAGATGTTGTTATAGAGTGAACTTGTCCTTAAGATGCTAATTTGACTAAGTGTGAGAATAAGGATTCATCTAAACAGACCTAACCAAACAAGATGATTTTTCATTGAGTTTTGATTTTGGATTATGAACTCCTAAACCCCAAGATGTTGGATGTTATCAAGGGATAAATTTGTCCACAAGGTTTGATAATTTGACTAAATATGTGAAGAGGGATGCATCTACACACATCTAATCAAACAAGATGATTTTTAATTGGTTTCAAATGATTTTCCCAAAGTTTAACATGAAGGATTTTTCCAATATTTTCAAGAGTTGATGATGAGATGATTTTGGTTTGATGTTTGCAAGATGGATGAAGGTTTGATTTTGATCCAAGGTTTACTTAAAAAGACACTTGCTTACTAGACCTCGGTTTTGAAGAACATTCTTTTCTCTAAACAAGATGCTCAAACTCCCTAAAATGATTTGGGTTTTGACAATAATAGAACGAGTACAAACTAGGATTGTTTCTTGAAGCTTTTCTGTAAAAGTTAAAAATCAATCTTTGTCTGAATTCATATAGCATTGAGAGACACTTTTGGTGATCTTTTGGACTAAGAAATTTTACCTTTGGTTTCTTGATCTTGATCTTGAGTGAAATCATTGGAGACACATGTGTGGGGTCCAATTATTTTTAGTCTTTTCTTAATGACTTCGTTTTACCACAAAAATTTCTTGATTAGGTTTTCAAGCTAGATGTCCAATCTCTTAACTTCTTCTCATTCCACAAGGTATATCATGTGGAACTTTAATGAAATCAAGGAAAGGGTTACCTATTGTTAACTTTAGTAAGAAAATTGAGATATAAATCCAAGTGTTTAGAAAACTCTAAGGATAAAATCCCAAGGGCAAGCAATAACACATGAATTTGGTCAATTGTATTTGCTTCCTAAAGGGTTTGAGGTTTTGATGACAATGTTAAATGTTTGTTTCCAAATTTTTTTGAACAAGAAAAATGTTTTGTAACCAAGAACAAGCAAAATCCTATGGATATTGAGACAATATTTGTTGAGTCCCCACTTGGACAAGTCCAGCTATGCTTATTTTTAGCAAATGGTTCAATGCTTGACCCCACTAGCTCCCCTCCACGAAACTCACTTCTTGGGACAGCCAAGCATCAGTACCCATGAAAATCCTATGCCATGCTTTCCATTTCTACTAAAAATCGTAAAAGTGTGGGGTGGCTTCAGAATGACTGTTCCTGCACCAACAAATAGATAGGGATTTTGGCCTTTCTACAACAAGGGTTTTAATTCATACTTTCCATTCATAGGAGTTGACCCATCAAGGCGAGGGACCATTGCAACCCTTCTCATCAGATCCAACCGCGTGATACTAGCCTTTGTTCTAGTGCCCAGTTTTATATCCCAGCTAGAAATACTCTTGACTTTAGAGTGTTACCATTTGAGTCATTCCCTTGGGTGAGTACTTTTTCCCCAAGGCATGCCCTCTAAGATAAAAAAAAGCAAGCAAGCATATCTGTAACTCAATCGATCTTTGTTGAGAAACAAAGAGAGAATACACATGATAGGTTTACTCACACTAGCAAGATGTTTTGTTCAACTTTAGTTCTAAAATGAAGTGTGGAGGCAATCACTTTATCCCAACCTAAGACCACCAGAAAGCCTTTTGATTCTCAAGATTTCCATGAGGTGCGAGAGAAGCACATACATCTTTTCAATGGTGTTAGTTTGAGTAAGCAATCACAAAAAAAGTAGCACATGTTAATTTTAAGACCCACAAAGCAATAATGACTTCTTTCTAAGAACAAAAGGAAATGTGAAGATTTCCTTGTTCAATTGTTTAATCCGAAAACCAACTCTACTAAGTTTGTGTCCTAAAGTTCATTTTAAGCCCTTTTGTAACAAGAAATTAAAGTGTTCTTTTTAGAGCCCAAAAGAAAACTAGTAGGTCCTAAACATGAAGGATAATAATATTTCTTAAGAGAGATAGTGAATTCTCTAAGAGTGTTGAACAAACACTTAAGTGTTCAAAAACACTTGGTATCATGAAATGATGTCAGTATGGTTCTTTTCCTCTTTAATTCTAATCAAGCCAACCTACAAAAAAACTAGTCAAATCTACAAAAATAGAGGCTAGGAAATTAGAGAATAATCCAAATGATTAGAATTTGAAAAAAGAGTATGTGTCTTAAGACTAATTTTC
The DNA here is from genome assembly GCA_007258455.2 of Sequoia sempervirens. Classification (NCBI taxonomy): domain Eukaryota; kingdom Viridiplantae; phylum Streptophyta; class Pinopsida; order Cupressales; family Cupressaceae; genus Sequoia; species Sequoia sempervirens. The sequence goes on from VDFB02179234.1 coordinate 74,028,423, forward strand.
ACTATTTACTTCCCTTCAGCAGTGCAACCCATGAAGGTTGTGCAGTTTAAAATATTCAAAAGTGCTATATAGCACCACTTACCAGTCAACATCATTTTGCAATAGGGACAAAGAGCATGAAGGAATTGCTATTTCAATTAGTGGCGGAGTTTGAAATTTGGAAAGATTCTAGCAGACGAAAAGAGCTCAGTAGCACACTTTGGAAATTTGAATCTTGAGCGGGAAATAGAGAGTATCAGAGTTTGGATTTTTTAGTGGTGTGATACAGCGACACTAGAGTCTCGGCGGTTCCAAATTGCGATGCTAGTCTATCAACGGTGGAGTTCCCTATAGAGACAAAAACAACAAAAAAAGCACAGAATTTGGTAAAAAAATGTGATTATAACTTTTGGTTTTCCCTCCTTCTTGCGCTAAAATGTGAACCAAGATTCAAAACCTGCATAAACACAAGAAACAAACACCATATTAGATTAAATGCAAGTTATTACTATGATTCCCCAATAAATCCATTTAAATTGCAATAGAAAGGAAATGAAATGAAGAACATAAACAAGCAACGAATGATATTAAATCCTATTCAAATGCAATGCAAACTCTTAATCTCTTGGGGAGTTGGTGCCAATTTGATGTGGAAATTGTCCCTTTCCCAACTCCTATGCAAGCTTTGTTGATTAGTGATGAAGAGTGATCCACTTTGTTGATGATAGAAGTGTGCTCCAAGATGAAAATCTACATAACCTAGCTAATATTGGATAAAAATGGATGAGAATTGCTATGGATTTGAATATATTAACATTTCTCAAATTGTGGATGCTAAAATGAGGAATTAAGCCTCTTATTTATAGATTGACAAGTTGGAGAAATTCAAAAAAATGAAGTAATGTGGGACTAAAATTCAACCAATGGTAAGGTGCCACTTTTCAAGATGAGAATGGTTGAGGGATGTGCACATTTTGATGAATGTGCCCATAAATGCATTTAGGTGATATTTTAAATTAGTGAAATGGCATGTAAGAGGGAAAAAAAAATGTCTTAAATGCCACTTGGCTCAAGGAAAAAGGACTTATTAGATGAATTTAATGTCTTGTTGGAAGGAAAAAGTCCACTTATATTTTAAATTCAAATTTGAGAGAATATTCATCCATTATGCCATGTTGAGAGAAAATAGGGATTTAATAAATAAATTAAATCTATTTTCATGTGCAAGTGGCAAAAGCTAGAGGATGGGACATGGATTAGGATTAAATTAATCATGGGTTTATTAATTTAATGAGATATTAGATGATGTGACAAATTTGACTTAGATTTATGGGTTTATTTAAATCAAAGATGATAAGAATATGATTTTAAACTTAGTTAAATAAATATTTTGATTTATTTAGCTAAAGGGGGTGATGTTAGCTTAAATTAAACAAGGTTTAATTATTTAATTTAATAGATAGACTTTATAAATTTAATCAAATAAAGGTGATTATTTAATTAAATATGGACATAAGGTTAATTAGATCAGGTAGATTGATTTAATTAACAAAAGAGGAAAAGTTAATTAGATAAAATGATTTATTTAATTAAGAGAGAAAAATTTATGAATTTAATCAAATAAAGGTATTTGATTAAATGGCTAGACTGAGGGATGATTTAGGATGAAATGGTGTTAATAGTCGGGATCAAGTATGCCGATATATTTTCCATGTCTACAACTCCTAGCAATATTTCTCACCATGGTTTCTCCCTTATAGGGTTTTCCACGCAAATCTAGTTTCATATGTGTTCTTGTGTGTATTCTTATCTTCTAACCTTTATTGATAAAGTAGGTGAATGCTTAATTGGTATAAGTTAGATTCACTAGTTATAATTAGGATTAGAATTGAAGTATATTGATTCACCCCCTCTCAGTATTATGATATGTTCAATAGATTCCCATATTCATGTCTCGATTCCTCATTAGTGTGAATGTGTAGTGAACCTTGAGTGGTCATGTTTATGCTTACACATTCTCTTTGGATGTGTATATATGGATTCATTTGAATCAATTGGGTGTTAATGTGTTTTCTCATTATTGAGCATTGTGAACTGTGTTATGTAATTAATACATTGTGTTAGTAAATGGATTGGATCTTGTTAAAATACACCAATATCAACTCCATGGCCTATTATAATAAGGTCAATGTTACTAATTGCAAGGAAAGATCACAATTTCATTTGTGAATTTCCTTTGATTTTTTATTGAGGGACATCTCCCTCATAGTTACAAATAACTATTCCAAGATATGTTTTTAACTAGAAAATAGAAAAGGAAAACAAAAATTGACCCATAATAATGAAATCAATGTGATGAATCAAATAACTAAAAATTTCCTGGTGCAAAGACCGAAAACACCAAAGCAAATAGAATATATTTTTTAATTAACTTATTCTCTTCAATTTTGAGTGAGTAAATATAATAACATGAAGCTAATGTTCGCAAAGGATAAAACCTCAACTATTTTCTTAGCCAACAAAATAAATGAATATAAGTATCACATTTACAATTCAGAGTTCATAGATAATGAATAATACAAAATTAAATTTTATTTAATAATGTTCCTCCTCCATTGCATTAAATCAGAGTGTAATCTAAAATAATTCAAAGCCCTATAGAGTCTCTCAAACATGATTTTATAAAATCCCAATCTTGAATCTAGGTTATTAGCATAACTTCCATCATATCAAGTGACGTTTTTGTCACAACTAACCCTGTAATTTAGAGGACCTAACACATAGCGAACATTTATGACTATTTTAAATTAGTCATCATTAAATTTTCTTTCTTGTGTTTATTTTGGCTTGATGTATGTGTAAGTTTTATACAATTCTAGAATCAAAATTTAATAAATATTTCCTTTTGTGATTATGATCATGTGAACCATCTCAATAAAGAAGGAAACTTAAAATGTCATCTACTTGAACTTGAGAATTTAATGCAACTATGTCACATTAGCACCCTTCTTCATTAAATTCCAAAGGAATATTATTGTACTTTTAACGTTAATCATTCCCAAGAAAATATTCAATATACATCACCTAACATGCCATTCCACCTCTACAAATCCCATAGGAATTACCACCAATTTCACCATTTCAATTATATTTCTAAGAGATGTCAAGCATTGTGAGAAATGCCTCCTCAAAGATTGATTTTATCACAATTGAGGATGTGGAGTGAAATGAATTATGTAGGTTGGTGACTGACTGACTTAGAGATTCCTTTTTGGTTCATAGTGATGTTGAAGAAGGTATACTCAAGAAGATTATTAGGGAAAATATCCTTATTCATGTTCATGTACACAATATTGAGCTTCTATAGCACTTTGTTTATAATTTTCTCCATACCTTTGGCAAGCGAGACTGGGGAGTAAGGGTTGCATAGTGTTGGGTTTAGCTAAAGTACCTAATGAAGCTGAGAGCAGCCATAAAAGGACTAAATGGATTTCCAAGGATAGGTCTAGTGGGGGATGCTATTTGTATTGTGATGACACTTCACAATTCCCTCATTGAAGAAGTTGTGGCTCTCCTCTATGATAGAATCAAGCGGAATGATATGGGGTTGTTTTCCCATTTTGTGCAATCCAATGAAATTTTATTCTCACTACCTAGATTGAACACATGTAGGAAGTGGTGGAGGGAATTCATATCATTATCTTTGTTCTTTTTTTTTTTGAAAGAATCTACTAAAGCCTCACATTTTTGAATGTAAACACAATCATTTTAACATTATATATATATATATATATATATATATATATATAAATCTTGAATTTTTATATTTCAATGATCCATTTTTATACTTTTTGTGAATCTTACTCTTTCTTTTCTTTCACTTATGTTAAATTTTTATTTATGTTACTATATCATTCTTAGAGAATTTACATTTATATGTCTAAGAATTCTTGATTATACTATAACATTATTGATAAGTATTGCCCTTAAGATGACAATGCACTCCTAAAAAATTTCAATACGTAGTCAGAGTCCATTATAGTTATGATAACCTTTGATTTTGCCACTTTATAATCCTCATTTTCTTTTGTTCAAAAATTATTCACATAAGTATTCCCACATTGGTCAATAAGGATGTTTGTGAAACCCTATTAGAGATTGACAAAGGTTTACAAACCCTTTGTGAGTTTCAAATTGGACAATATTTCATGTAATATTCTTTCCTTCAAAATTTTAACTCTCATGTGCTAACACTTTTATTATCGATTATGAGGAGGTTTATAAAACCCTTTTGGGGACAAACAAAGGTTTCATAACCTATTGAATAATTGAAAAAACTAGACTTTTCTTCAACCTTTCTTTGTATAAGCGGTTGTTGGAGTGGTTATAGGAACACTATCATAAGCCAAAAATACTTTAAAAATTTGGTTTAGAAAAACAAACTTGAACATTTCCACAAAGATATCGGTCCAATAGATAGTTATAATAACCTCATGAAAGACCGACAAGGTTGAGGAAGCTTAGGAAAAGGCCAAAAGAACTTACACTTAGAAATTTTCCAAGGTAAATAGAAAAAAATTAGGGCATGTGACAATAAGTAAGGTAACAATGGCTCTATCTAGGGACAACGACTGTAAGGATGAAGGAAGGAACCTAGGGGTATGCTTTCAAGACTAGTGTTTCATCTTTTGGGCACAAATTCATGTATGGAAAGAGGGGACAAACAATCCAAAAATAAAACAAACCTAACAAAAACCAAAAAAAAAAACACAACAAAAAGAAGTATTTACAAGGTATGAGAAATCATACCTCACTTGAAGAATTGATGTGGGTTATGCAAAACCATTAACTGGTTTGGAAAAGAATGAAACACTTCTAAAAGACCATGAGTTCCTATGCAAAATTTGTAGTCTAGGATAAAGTAAGCATGCCTACAATGCATATATCACATAAGAGAATCCTCTATAAACCAATATGCTTCTGAACAATCACTCTTCGACATATGTCTCCTTTATCTGAAGTGTATAGTCCTACTACTTGATTTTGGCTTCCAGCTGAAATCAAGTAACTTATTGTTTATTCTTTTGTGTTTTCATTTAAACATTAGAAGATACATAATGTTTTGCTAAGTGTTGAGATTATGGATGCACAGTCCCTGAAGCTCCAGAATCTTCAATAAAGGACCTTTTCCATGAAAGATAATCAACCACAAAAGAAATTGTTGCAACTATGGAATTTTGAATAAAGATTCTATATTGATATGATATGATTGATATATTACAAATGAAAAAAATTCCTGATTATATAGGAAACAAGGAAAACCTAAGATGTAAGAGATGTTGCCATGTGTCATGATCTAACATGTGAACCCTATCTAGGAAAGTATTAAATTTTGAGATAAGTTATAGAATGACAACTCATCTTCTAGAAGGAATCTTATCCCTACAAACATGGAAGAGTATGTTATCCTATTTATTAAATGATTTATTAAAAACTAACCTAGGACTAAATGATGCATGACCTAAGTTAAATTATTCTACTGTGATAATTAATTAATTAATTACACTAACACCCCCCCATAAGTTCAACTTAGGGAGGAAAAGGCAATGATTATGCAAGAAGATGATGGGTCCCAGCTATGAGGCCATGTTAGGTACCCATGTACATGAAGATGCAGAAAATATCCCACAACCAGAGAAATGGGGAAAGCCCAGTGGGAACAAAACCCCTTTCCAAAAAGCAGATGAAAAAGAAAAAAATGTGAGATAGGATGGGAAGGATGGAGGACTCCCAAATAACCCCAAGTACACCATCTGTCACATGGATACAATACAATCAATGCCCCCCCATAGGAGGGAAAGAGAGAGAATAGATAGCCCCCTAGAAGATCATGTGATCACCTACAAAAATGGTAAGTGTCTGAAGACAAAACATGATCCAATGTCAACAAACAACTTGTCTCCCTTTTGGAAGAAATAGAACCAACTCCAAGTCTACAGATGCTTCCCATTCCAGATAGGAATCAAAGGAAGGAAGGATGAATGTGGATGCCGATGATGTCTTTGAACTCTGCTCAAATGTCTCCTTTCCTGAAGATGAAGATGCCACAATCAATGAAGAGGGTGAAAAATTAGGATGATGCAGAAACTGATGCTAAACAATAACCAAAGACTAAGATGGATACTTGATAGCCCCCCTAAATGAAGTTTCCTCAAAACCACTGAAAGAAGTTTGAATCCAATCCAATGGTAGATGTTGAAGAAACCTCAAATCCTGAATGGAATGACAGGGAAGAAGTCTCATACATGAAATATCTGAAGAGAAACCAAGTGCCTCCAATATAGTCTTAGGATTCCAAATCAAGGTTGAGACATTGGAATGAGAAGACTCAAGAAAACTCTCCAAATTCAGAGTTGAATAGAGGAGTGATATCCCCTCAAGAATGTCCTCCAAACCTGTAGAAGTATCCAAGTCAGTGATACCTAAAATGAAGCCATCCTATGATGTCAAGTCTAGAAAATTGAACGTGTCCTGATGAATGATGATAGTGGAAGCCTCAATCAATGAATGTAGACAAGGAATCACTAAATGTGAAGGGATACCAATAGTCGCTAATGGAGAAGAAGCACCTAAAGGAACCTTGTCAACCTCTTTTGAATATTTAAAGCAAGCAACCTCTTGCACAACAATATCATCATGGGGTACCTGATTTGAAGAATGACATTCTAAATCATGACCATCGAGGAATGGTGGAGTATCTAAATTTGCATAGATCTCCCAAAGCTTAGGCCAAAGGATATGAGGAAAATCACAATGATCAATAGCATTCAAAACATCACAATCAACTTGCATAGCAATGATATCCAAGACAGTGTATCTGCAACAACTCCAAGAAAATTCAAGAATACCTTCACTTGGATGAGGAACTATACCAAATAGATGAGGAAAAAAATCAAGTGATTGGAGATGGTGGTTGATCCCATCTCGCCACTGCTTATAGTTTCCCTTATGCAACATAACCTAAGAAGGAGTTTATGAAAGCCCCATAATGATCTTTCTCCAAAAAAAGACAAAGGCACTGACCTTCAACAACAAATAAAGACTTTCAAGGATAATGTGCAACTGAAGTGATGCTACTCAGATCAAAAAATATTTTCCCAAGCTTCAGGATGTCCAGGTTATTGAACAAATGCACCAAACTAAAAAAAAAAATCAATGCAAGAGTACTTGGAGCTAAAACTGATCAAGGTGTCTAGACTGATGAAAAAAGCTTTGAATCACCCTCCTGATGTCACTAGAATCACTGAACTCCGCTAAACGGTTGCGAAGTTATGAGCCTTTATGACCAAATTAGGGTTTTTTCTTCAGTTGGCTATAGAATTTTTTGCAAGAAAAATTTCACAAAACAGATGTCACCACTAGAAATTAGACTGAATTACCTTTCTGACGGTATCTCATTTGTCAATTTTTGACACTGTGGGTGAAAGTTATGATAAAATGAAAGAAAAGCCTATATTAGGAACTTTGTGGGCTAATTAAGTGCACAAAATTTAGCTCCTGGTGCTAAAAAATGATTGCTAATGTGACCTTGGTGAAAAAAGAGGCAAAAAAAAATCAGGCTCCCTCCTAGAGCGGTGGTGGGGCTAAAAAACCAAGCAGAGCTTTGATTTTAGGTGGCACCGTCAAGATTGGGAAAATCCTTTGGTCACAAATGGGACCATCGATAGGAGGTTCGGAAAAGGGTACTGATGGTAAGGAAGATCGCTGGTGGAATGGAGAGCATAGGCTAGCATGGGAGAATACGGGCAGATACAAGCGGACGGGTCAGGAAACGGCTAACGGCGCCAATTTCGGTGAGCTGGTGATGGGGCTGGTGACGTTAGCTGGTGATGGGGCTGGTGACATTAGCTGGTGATGGTCTGATGTGACGGTCAGATGGGAAGAGGTGATTTGACTGGTAGACAATGACGACAGGCGGGCATGTACTCCTAAAATAAATACGCTGACAAAAAAGTCCTCTACAGACTATTTTAACTAAGTCGATAATAAAAATTATAATTTGCAGACCGACAAATAAAAAAATTATACCGATGAATTTAAAAATCAAACCCAATTTTAATATGCCAACAGATATTTTAATTTGAAGGTCACCCAAACAAATATTTATTCTGCAACTATAGGATAATTCCCAAATATATTTTTTTTTTCCAAAACATATAGATAAAATTCCCGATTTTGATGAATCCGATTTTGATGAATGAGCAGGTGATCCTAGAGTTTCGAGGCCTTATGAAGACAATGGCGAGCTCAGATTTGACTCTATCTACTTCAGAAATTAGCTTGGTCCCCAGGTGGAAACAAGTACCTTCAATGGAAAAATTCAGCCTGCAAAGAATCTCGCACACCAACTTTCTTGATCAAGGGTTGGCATTTCATTGGACAAGCTCTGATACCATGTTGAGATTATGGATGCATAGTCCCTGAAGCTCTGAAATCTTCAATAAAGGAACTTTTCCATGAAAGATAATCAACCACAAAGGAAAGTGTTGCAACTATGGAATGTTGAATAAAGATTTTATATTGATATGATATGATGTAATGATATGATTGATATATTACAAATGAACAAAATTATTGATTATATAGGCAAGAAGGAAAACCTAAGATGCAAGAGATGTAACCATGTGTCCTAATATAACAACATGTGACAACATGTGAACCCTATCTAGGAAATTATTAAATGTTGAGATAAGTTCTAGAAGGACAACTCATCTTCTAGAAGGAATCTAATCCCTACAAACATGGAAGGGAATATTACCCTATTTATTAAATGATTTATTAAAAACTAACCTAGGACTAAATGATGCATGACCTAAGTTAACTTATGCTAGTGTAATAATTACTTAATTAATTACACTAACACTAAGTTCATTAATGTTCATAAAGGAGATCGTCAACAAATTGCGTCTATTCCAGTTTTGCAATTACATACAAATAAGAAAGAGAACCAACATGTATTGCAAAGATAATATTTATTGATAATCATAGCGTATAATGTCCCTCACAAGCCAAGGGACTAGCTATTCTAATGCTTATAAAGAAAAGACTATATGCCTATAGATAACAAAAAATGAATTGCATATAAAATGAAAAGGGACTCATCATTACTTGGTGGAATGATGAATCCCATTGGCCTGGTCCTACATCATCTCGGCCCTTCCTGCTACCCTGCTTTCACTTGATGCCCTCCTCGCTAGTCCTAACTTTCCTACATCTGGAAAACAGTGTTGTTAGAGAAATGAAAGGTTCATGATCAAAATATATGCAAAAAATCCATAATCATGTAATCTAATGTCCATAAGCATTAAAATAGCAGCATACCATAAGTTTCCATGAAAACAAGAAAGGAGTAATCAAACACACCTATGATTTGCTATGTTTATCTCACTATTTTGTTGTTCCTTGTGCAGATTTAGGATAAGTCTTGTTATTGTTCTGGTTCGGATAATTACAACATGTGGTGTAAATGTGGCTCCCACGAGAGTTGAGCCCAACATGCTTCCCTTTGATGTTTTAAGAGGGATAGGAAATTGAGCAACTCGATCAAATAAATGATAAAAATATTCTTGATACATTAAATAAATATGGAATCACATGAGTTGATCAACTTTCATTATCATATTCAAAAGATGCAACACATAATGTGAGTTGTCAAGAAAATCACACTTCATCTTTTCACTATGAATCAATCAATAGGCTGCCATTATGTCAAAAGGGGCAATATAATTTGTTGGATATGTCTTTCAATCTTCTTAAGTGGATCCAAGATCCATTTTACTAAAAGAAGTAAATGATTTCAGTGATGCATCAAGTTCAATTATAGATGCATCAAGTTCAATTATGCATCTATTAAAATAATGAAGGAGATATCAAGCCATGCCTGAAATCATCATGAGTGATATGGGGCAGCGAGAAGGAACAAAGATAATCATGCATTGTTGCATGAGATACAATGTCCAATTCATCTCACTTCAACCTTATTGCACAAGCACACACCACTTAGGATGGCGAGCTTTCAGGTAACCATCATAAGTGACATATGTCTTCCCAGTATGATAAAAGCAAGAGGACATGGTGTTTGTTGTTGCACAAGATCAAAAGGACCTAGATGTTTGTGAAGACCAAGTAACAAACCTTTGGGGGTAGCAAACCATTGTTAGGGAAAACATGAAGATTGGGGCAGTGCTAAAAGAAAAATGCATGCTACCTCTCATGCTACAGGACAACAAAAATGAATGTATGATTGGGGGTAGCAAAGGTTCTAAGGTCAAAATGCAATACCCCTATAGTACACCTTGTGTCAAAACAATCGATGCACACTACCTCATAATGACATGACAACAACAATCAAAGAATCATGTAGGACACAAGAATCAATGAACAATGACAATCTATGTGACAAGAGCCAATTATTCAGAGTAAATCAAAAGAGCAGTGATGTTAGGGTACAACAAGTCTCCATGAACTCAACAAGCTATACACTATTAACTTTGAAAAATTAATGACCATTCACTCAACAGAGGCACAAGTATAGCCATCTGATGCTTTAGGGCAACAAGGTTGAAAAGACAATGTTTTTTCAAACTACAATGAACAAAGTGAAGCAACCATCTATATTGGTTACTATTGGAAACACAAGGGCAGACAACTAAGAGGGGCGGTGAATCAATTTTCAAAGAAATTATACTTATTAAACATATTCTCAAATCTGATAAATAAGCATGAAAGCATAAACCATCACCATATCAAAGACACACATAACACCATGATTTTTTATGTGAAAACCCTGTTAGGGGAAAAACCACGGTGGAGGTTAATCCACAAGATTATACTCTATGAAAAGTATAAAATAATTATAAATAGCGAAAGCACATACATTTAGGCACACTGCCTAGAGCACACTACTTAGATACAAAATGCTTACTACCCAAAGGAAGATACACTGTCTTACAGAAACATTTGGATTACATCCGCAAGATTTTGAACTGAGAAAATAGCACCTGCTAATGCTTGATTACAGTTTCAGTTAAGTACATAAACATCTGCTCACTCTTCTTCACACTTTACTTCTAAATTCCAAAGATTAGAACATTATTTTCACATAGCCCACATCATACTATGCACACCACTCACACCATGACTTGAAATGGCATAAACAACCACTTATATATTTTCGTAACTAGAGATTAGAACAACTGCATGCCAGCTTTAACAAAATATAAAATGTGTACAAACTGTTGGCCCAAATCAACAAACAATTTTCAATGCGAGCCAAACAATGTCAGCCACTACATAGTAAGGACCCAAAAAAACATCCTCAAACATGAAACACCTTAAACAATTATGCCTCGAAGATCCAGAACATGCTAAAATCACCCTATGGGCCATGATCATGAAAAATATGAACTCACAAAAGAAAATCACCAATCACAAGCACAACGATTGATGTGGACCAACATCACAGATAGAGCATGATCTAGAAATATCCACAAGCATCATGAATCATTACAGAAGCATCCAAAACAACTCAAATTATGGTATGTACAGGATCATCATGGAAAAAATAGGCCCTTAAGTCATGGCGAAAAATTTAGAAAAATCAGAGTTAGGCAACTTGACATAAAAAATTGAATAAGTTATCTATATTATTTAAAAAATATGTAAGAATAAAATCTATATTAAATTGAATGTAGTTTCTAAACTACTAGGTTTATTTAAAAAAAAAATCTATTTGGTGAAAATTTGAAATTTTAGTGCAGTAGTACTTAAATTTCAAGGAAAAAATACGTAGGTGTCTATCTAACCACCCTAACCACAATAAAATGATAATATTTTATTATAAGATTTTAGATATAAGTAGAGGACTCATGTCCCAATGTGATGCATATTTTTTTGTAATTTTTTTCCAAGTAAATAATTAATTATGATTTTTTTATTACAACTTTTAAAAAATATAAAAACTCGTATGTTTGACCACCTTAACTAGGTCAAAGTTTCATGAAATTAATTTCTTTTTTTGATCCTATAGTATGTGAAGCATAGAATGTGATGCATGTTTCAGATTCAAAAAATGTGATACCGTTTGAAAGCTATAGATTTTTTTTACTCAGCCTATAAATAAAGACTTTAGTCATAATCCAAATAGAAAATGAACAATAATTATTTATTAAATTCAAAGTAAAGCATAATTTATATTGGTGGAAAGCTAAAAATCTCCTTTAAAAATGATTTTTGTTTCATCAATTTTTGGTTAAAAAAAGTCATCAGCCACATACCCATCATATCGTCACTGTTTGGCCCATGATGATCTTGCGCATACCCATTACTAGAATCACATTATCTTTTTTCAAGAACACCAACTAAAGCAAAAAAACAACTATCAGAACACAGATACTCATAACTTAATCAAATCTTCATGCGGATCTCTAAAACTTCACATGGATAAACTAGATATACTCATGAATAAATCCTTTCATCCACAACCTCTGATCATTAATATACTAAGCTAGCCATCATACATAATTTGACTGGATCACCAACAACCTGCAACTTATTTTATTACATTTTTCTCAATATCCTCGACATATATATAACGTTAAAGACATTAATGCCAATAGTTTTGACATCAATGACAATGATATATCAACAATATCCAATAATCTCCCCCTTTGGCATTGATGGCAACACATGACGTGAAAAAAACCATTAATGCAAATTTCTCTTAGCACTTTCTCCCCCTTAGATTTTGACTCCTTTCTCCTTAACTCTTTCATATTTTTTCACATGAATCTTCTCCCCCTTTGACATCAATCAAAAAGATACACATTATCTTTCTCCACACAAGCTCTAAACCACATTTCTGAACATTTGACTACTCCCCCTAAGTAGAAGCCATCACAACATCAATCTGGATCACAAGATATGACTATGAAATGCACAAACTGATGCAATTCAATGCATCTTAGTCTTGATTAGGAGGGATAATCACCCCTAGCTTCCCTTTAAGATACTCCAAAGTATCCTTAGGCAAGGTCTTGGTAAAGATATCTGCAATTTGTTCCTTAGTGGGCACATACTCCAATCTGACTTCCTTTTCACTCACCTTCTCTCTCAAAAAGTCAAACTTGATAGATATATGCTTGGTTTTGAATGCAACATCAGGTTCTTAGAAATGTTAATTGCACTTGAATTATCACAAAATATAGAAATGGGTTCATCATACACAACTCTAATATCTTTCAACATCTGCTTCATCCACAATACTTGAGTGCAATTTTTAGCAACAACAATGTATTATGCCTCTGCAGTAGATAAAAAAATGGCACTTTTCTTCTTAGTTAACCATGAAATCAACTTCTTTCCCAAGAAAAATGCACCACCACTAGTACTCTTTTTGTCATTCACATCTCCTACCCAATCGACATCAATAAAAGAACTCAAAGTAAGGTCATCTTCTTTAGGATACCATAGGCCAAAATCAACTGTCCCCTTCAAGTACTTGAAAATATTCTTCAGAGCTGTCACATGAGATTCCTTAGGATCAACTTGAAATCTTGCAATAATGCATACGCCATTCATAATATTAGGTCTAGTTTGAGTTAAATAGAGCAATCCGCCAATCATGGATCTATATATAGTCTGGTTTTCTTTAGGTGAATCATCATCTTGTGTCAACTTACATCTAGTCACCATAGGTGTACCAACCGGCTTTAAATCTTCCATACCAAACTTCTTTAGCAATTCTTTCACATACTTGGAATGAGATATTAAGATCCCTTTATCTAACTAAGTAGTTTTCAATCCCAAAAAGAATTTCATTTCACTAATCATGGACATCTCAAATTCACTCTGCATCTCATTAGTAGTACCTTTATCAACTCTTTATCATGATCAATCTTGAAATACAAATTGCTATCAACAGTACCTTTATTAAATCCAAGCTTCAACAAATACTTATCCAATCTGGCATACCATGCTCTTGGGGCTTGCTTAAGTCCATACAATGCTTTCTTCAACTGACAAACCATATATCCCTAATTAGATAATTGAAATCCATCAGGTTGCTCAATATACACTTCGTCTTCTAGTTCACCATTTAGAAATGCTAACTTGACATCCATTTGATAAACCTTGAATTTTTTGTAAGCAAAATTAGCAAGAAATAGTCTCACAACTTCCCTCTAGTAGATATGAGGAACATTTCCTTCTAGCATTTGATAAAATTATTTAGAGGGATAGGAAATTGAGAAACTTGATCAAATCAAAGAGAAACATATTCTTGATGCATTAAATCAATATGGAATCACACCAATTGATCAACTTTCATTATTAGATTCAAAAGATGCAACAAATTATGTGAGCTGTCAAGAAAATCACACTTCATATTTTCACAATGGATCAATCAATAGGCTATCATTATGTAAAAAGTGGCAATATACATTGCTGGATATGTCTTTTAATCTTCTTAAGTGGATCCAAGATCCATTTTATTAAAATAAGTAAATGATTTCAGTGATGCATCAAGTTCAATTATGCATCTATTAAAATAATGAAAGAGATATCAAGCCATGCCTAAAATCATCATGAGTCATATGGGGCAGCAAGAAGGAATAGAGATGATCATGCATTGTTGCATTAGATACAGTGTCCAATTCATCTCACTTCAACCTTATTGTACAAGCACAGATCACTTAGGATGGTGACCTTTCAGGTCACCACCATAAGCAACATATGTTTGTACAGTATGATAAAAGCAAGAGGACATGGTATTTGTTGTTGCACAAGATCAAAAGGATCTAGATGTTTGTGAAGATCAAGTAACAAACCTTTGTGGGCAGCAAGCAATTGTTAGGGAAAACAAGAAGATTGGGGAAGTCCTAAAAGAAAAATTCATGCTAACTCTCATGCTACAGGACAACAAAAATGAATGCATGATTGGGGGTAGCATAGGTTCTAAGGTCAGAATTCAATACCACTATAGTACACCTTGTGTCAAAATAATCGATGCACAATTCCTCATAATGATAGGGTAACAACAATCAAAGAAGCATGTAGGACATCAAGAATCAATGAACAGTGATAATTTGTGTGACAAGAGCCAGTGATTTAGAGTAGAGAAAAAGAGTAGTGATGTTAGGGTACAACAAGTCTGCATGAACTCAACGAGCTATACACTGTTCAATTTGAACAAATTAATGATAATTCACTCAAAAGAGGCACAAGTATAGCCATCTAATGCTTCAGGACAACAAGGTTCAAAAGACAATGTATTTCAGACTACAAGGAACAAAGTGAAGCAACCATCTATATTGGCTATAACCATGATGATATTAGGCACAATGAATGAAACACATTTTAAATAACAATTCCTATGCAAGATCATATCAAGATAAAGGTGAGTACTTTCAATCTATTTTGTACCTACAAAGATAAATGTGTGCATCTACATTGAATGGATAGTAGTTTCAATGCATGGGAGACTCATTGATGGAATAAGTATAGCTCACTGAATACTCAGACCATGGTGAAATGAAACATGCAACAAGATCTTCTCTTTTAGTTTTAACATATCAATCAGTTGAAAGCATAATGGAAGTCTTTAATCACAAAGAGTTTCAAAGCATAGGATCTCAAGTGCAGTTGATAGTCACATAGGGCAGCTAGCTAAGTGCCAAAGCTTCATATGATAGAGCTAGAAGGTCCATAAGGTTTATAGTGGTTTGGCCTAGGACATAATATGGGCAGCAAGAAAAGTTATTTCATAGGACAACAAATAATGAGAAAAGTAATGTAACTCTCTTTAAAAGGTGCAGATTATAGTCATAAAAAGATAGTCCATACATTAAAATTAAACCACTACATGCCTGCAGGTGACTACAATAGAGGTTTAGTGTACAAGGAGATGATGCATAGTCCATTTGGAATGATAGTCTTTTGAAGAATATTACGTAAGGGCAGTGTATTAGAGAGATAGATTTAATGAAGGGTAGTCTAAAAGTATGAGACATTCTAGTATGAAGATCAACATGATAGTAAGGAACACAATCGTGCAAGTAAGATCCAAAATGATCTTTGAGTGTTTGGTGTGTGGACAGGTCTATTATAGAACTAAAGAAGATACTGTGGCAATCTACACAATGAAACACAAGAAGGGTCAATGTAAAGTCTTTAAATTATACCCGCACTGTGCAATGGCATTGAATCATTTTACAACCATTTCTTCTTTGTAGGGAAACATTCTTTTTGTACCAACAAAAAAGATTTTCATCACACATCAAAGAACCCACTTGGGATTTTATTTTAAAATGTAGAATACAAGAAAGCAATAGAACCCATCTGGGTTTATTCTAAATACAACTTCAGAGATACAAAAAGGGGAATTTCATTATAGTATTCGATCAAACAATGAAATACATTACAAAATCTCACTACATTATCATGGTTGTGAATTGAAGGATTTCCTAATTCAAAAAATCAGGAAAACGCATCTGGGTTTGTCAGAAATAACAAATTCAGAGATATAGGAAGGAGTGGCTTTGAGTTTTGTTTTCAGAAGAGGCATAAAAGTATGTTCAAAAACTAGTGCAATTTGTCATGACTGTGGCCAAAAGCTTGGTTTATTCTTCACCAAATCAAAACCCCACTTGGGGTTTGTGTTAGAATTTGCAATACAGAGGAGTTGAAAGAGATATATCATGGAGAGAATTCTATAGAAGGTGAAAAAACATGTAAAAAACCCTTTTCCATTCTTCATGGCCATGACCAAAAAAGTAGATTTTCTTAATAAATCACAAAATACACTGGAGGTTTTCAAATCAAGCTTCGAATACAGAGAGAAAGGTTAATTTTTGCTTCATTTTTACAATGGAAGAGAACAGGTTTGAGCTTTTATTCACTGAATAGAAAAGAGGAGAAGCAAGTTATATGCCTGAAGTGAGCTTACTTGAGCTCAAGCTTCATTCTCATACTAGAAAAATTCCTTCAAAGCTTCAAAGAGCCCCAATCAAAGCGATTGAAGACAAAGAGTATCCACAAAAGAAATGAACCAACAAAATGATCAGAAAACAGTTACAACTACGACTTCAAATCATGAAATGGTTGTCAAAAAGTGAAAAAAGGGTTAGTTTTTTATTTAAAAAAGCAATTACCTATTGTTTTATGCGGAAATCTCAAGAATTTGTTAAGAGATCAGTCAAAGAAACCATTTTCTAGTGCTCTCTCCAAAACCCCATTCCGACCAAAGTGGAGCTCTCCAGAAGGCTTGGTGGTAAAATGAATCAATTTTTTTCTTTTCCCCATGCTTTGATTAGGGTTGGAAACCCTATGGTGGTTGGCCAAGGTGAATTTTTCCTTGCTTTTTAAAAAAATTGCAACACATTTTAATGTGTTATGTAGGCTTCAAATTAAGGTCTATGACTTAGGCATTTTTTTCCTTATGATGAAGTTTTGAGACTTAGGAAATTTTTCTCCTTGAGTCACATTTTGAAGACCAACCATGTGCCTTGGTGATTCCTGTGACTCTTTGAAAAATTATTAGTCCTCCAGACTTGCATGATGCATGGGTCGAGCCTTAGCTTTTTATTTTGCATTAATTTTAAATATGGAACATTTTTAATTAAGTGATGATTTATAAATCACTAAATTATAATTGTTATTTTAAAATGCAAAGTAATGGTGTTTCTATTCTTTAAATTCATTAAGGAGGTATGAGCCAAGGCATCAAGACATATGCCTTTATGTTTGAATTAGTTTTGAAAATGTGAAGCATTGGAGTTAAATGACATTATTATAAATCATTTAATTGAAATTTCTATTCTTCAAATGCAAAATAGAGAGGCATGTGTTGAATTGTATAAGTAATGAGGTGTGGTTGAAGACATGTTTGCACACCAAAAGTGTGAGTCAAATAGTTTGGAAGCATGTGAGCAATTTGGAGGAATATTGACCAACATGTCGAAAGTGTGAGAGTTGTCTTTGACTGGGCTTTTGGAGGAAATGAGACCATTTTGGAGGTATGTTTGGTCATGCTTTTGGTATGGTTGGGTCTTGGCTTGACTTTTCTTCATTTGGAGGAGTTTTGGAATGTTCTTTTTTGGCCTTTCTATTGCATCCGACATAGGGTTTGTACAAGGACATGTGTGAGAAGCTATTTCAAAATTGCTTAAGTATCTTCAAACTTAAGTTTTAAGGAATTCTTTATTTCTAGTAGAGTGATAGCTTGGCTTTAGAGTTATCTTTTTCAGCAGGAGTAGTATTGTAACTCAGATAGACTTGTATACTAGTTGAGTACTTTGAATCAATGAAATTGAACATTTACCTTCTCATTTCATGTTTTATTGTGTGTTGTTAGTGATTGATCAAATTATTTGTGAAATTTATCTATTTCCTTATAGTCTTGTCTCATTGTTAGGCACCTGTTTATCATGAAATGTATTGTTGTAGGTTATAAGCTATGTTATTAAATGCAAAGGCTATTAGTTGTGAAGTTTTCCTTCTAAGAGTCTTGTTTAAAAACCTCCTTATAAATTACTTATGCAAGAATGCATGCAAAATGAGTTGTGTGTACAAGGTTTTTTTTGTCATTGTTTTGAATGTGAATAGGCTATTTTGCAAGTTTTAGTTAGTTTTGGTGTATCACTCTCTGAAATTTTTAGTTAGGTTCATTTTATGAATATTTTTACCCTCTCCCTCAAGAAATCATGAGTTTAGGTCTTCTTTCATAATAGGACACCCACAACCTGAAAGCAGTCCCATGTTAGTCCAAACTTGCTTAGTGCTTTCACAGCTTGGCAAAGGTGTGCAAATTTGGCCAACTAACAGTTTTCACATGCGCCAGTGGGATAGTGAACTACTTCTCAGTTGACTTTTTTACACATTTTATTGTTGTTGTTTGGTGTGTACAACAATTGTTTTAGCCTTTTGGAGGCATTTTCTTTACATACCTGGTGACTCCCAAAGAATAACAACTGGTTTCAGGTAGACAAAGTGCTGGTACATACTTATTTTCAAAAAAAGTTAGACCTGGCTTTCTTGCTTTACAAGAAATTTCAATGATTTTTCAGCTTCTATAAATGCTCCAATATGTCTACATTTTATGAAGAAATGTTCTATCACCCTTCATTTCACAGAAATGTTGCTCATATACCCAATTACTAGCCATATCAAAATGAGCATGCAACTATTTTTAGTTCAAGTACCTTTGCTACAAGAGATTATCAATATTCTCGACATGTTTTCCACCCACCCACCCTTGCTCAGTTTGCACATCAACTTGTATATGTCCAACAACAATCTCAACAAAATCATCATAATGTCAACCAACATTCTTATCCATATGCCCAATCCCAGAGGGTTAACAATATGAGTATCGAAGACATAATTTCTAATTTTCAAAGACAAATTTTAGAGATTGAAAGACAACAAGAGGTTGACATGCATCAAGAGGAGTTAGATTACTAGGCATACATTCAATATTAGGAGATGGAGGTTTAAAGAGTGTAGTTTGAAGAACACCTTGCAAGAGAGATAGCTACTAAAGAGGAGCAAATGAAATTTTTGTCTGCTCAGGTGCAAAGTAGTCAAACTCATTCAGATTATCAATTCCAACAAAGGTGTGAAACTCAAGCAGCCCCTTCCATTCCTAGTTTCAGCTCGAATATTCCTACAATGTTGAATCGTCCTATGAATGAAGAGGTTTCAAAGTACAAGTTCCCCAATTTTAAAGAAGAGAAATCTTTTGAGCCCTTTAGTAAGCCTACCAATGAGCCTTCTACCCATAAGTTTCCAAGTTGGACAGGGCCATCTTCTCTACCCTATGAGGTTCCAACATCTGCTATAGAAGAGAAGGAAAGGGCCACAAATGTGAATTTGTTGCATTTATCTATGGAGGAATACAGGCTACATCAAAAAAAGGTTGAACAAGAGAAGACCTCTCAAGATGGATCTTCCTTTTTTTTAGCTAATGATCCTCCTACTTCTATTGGAATTGATTTAAATGTTTCAATAGTTCAGTCTAGACAACAAGAGGAGAAAGTGAAAGTGGTTGTTGAAGAAGAGTAGTGTACAACCAGATTGGATATTTTTTAGCATGCTATGGATGAAAAGGATAATATTGAGCTTTATGAAGAGGTGTGCACTGATATAATTGAACATTTTTGTTCAAAATTGGATGACAAGGAATCAGATATGTTAGAGGAGTTTGTAACTCATGCTGAAATTCAACAATAGGTTCATAAGTTTGAACAAGAAAATTCTCATGAACCTGATTTGTAATATCTTATCTAGTGAAATGAGCTTCCTTTCTGCTATATAGAAGATACAAAATCTGATATACCAATTGAGAGTCTATTTCAAGATGCTACTTCATTGTTTGAACACTTTCCTACCTTCATTGAAGAAGAAAAGCCTATTTTGGAGTGCATATCTTTGAGTGATAATGTGGATTTTAAGGTTAAACAAGCTAATTAAAAAGAGCCTTTTAAGAGCTAATAGCTTTGATGAGTTATTAGCTACCCTAGTGGAAGAGGATTGTCCACTCACTATAGAGGAAGAGTCAATATGGTAGGTTATTATGAAAAGTGAAGGTAATGCTGCTATTTCTAAGTATTCAAATTGTTTTCTTTCTAGTCCAATGGATGGAACAATAGTGAATGTGCAAGAAAGAAGCAATGAAAGCTCAAGCTTTGTCCTTTCAAGGGGCTATCTAGTCAGATGTTTAGCTAGTATGGAGGCCATTGAAGCACCACAGTTCATGCTTGCACCCAAGTATGAGGATGCAATTGGGGAAGAAGCTCATTTTGGAGTTGTAGTTGAAAGTGATTAGATTCAACTCACTTGTCAAGTTTAGGACAACAATAGGCATGATCATTTTAAAAATCAAAGTGAGTGTATTTGAATCTTTCATGAAACATTACAACACTCTATTGAATATATCCATGTGTTTCATGTTCTTTCAGCATTACATAATCATGTAATGCATCGGTTGTTGATCAAGAAGGGTAGTTATTTCGCAAAGCCAATCAATATATTTTTTTGACTAGGCCTTGTTGTTGGTTAGAGTAGGTTAGAATAAGTTTTAGTTCAGTTAGATAGTTTCATTTCTCTAAGTGCTTTTCAGCACAATTAGGTAGATTTCATTATGTATTTTTAGGTTTTCAATAAATTTTTCAAAGTGTCTCATGTTGTTCTAGTGAGTTATAGCAACATACAATGATGTTTATAAGTGGTGTCAACTTTTAGATGACTCGGTGCCCAATGGATAAGATTTAGGTAGTTGGTCAAGATGTTTAGTAGGAAAACATATAGCAAATGTCACAAAAAATGTTACCTGATTTTGACTTCTAGCTGAAATTAGGTAACTTATTATTTATTCCTTTGTGTTTTCATTTAAACATTAAAAGATACATCATGTTCTACTAATTTCATTAATGTGCATAAGGATATTGTCAACAGATTGCATCTATTCCAGTTTTGCAAATACATACAAATAAGAAAGAGAACCAACATGTATTGCAAATGTAATCTTTATTGATAATCATGAGTGTAGAATGTCCCTAACAAGCCAAGGGACTAGCTATTCTAATGCTTATAAAGAAAATACTATACACCTATAGATAACAAAAATGAAATTGCATATAAAATGAAAAGGGACCCATCATTACCTGGTGGAATGACGAATCCCATTGGCCTGGTCTCACATCATCTCGGCCCTTCCCACTTCCCTGCTTTCGCTTGATTCCATCCTCATTGCTCCTAGGTTTCCTGCATCTGGAAAAATAGTGTTGTTAGAGCAATGAAAGGTCCATGATCAAAATATATGCAAAACATGCATAAACATGTAATCTAATGTCCATAAGCATTAAAATAGCAGCATACCATAAGTTTCCATGAAAACAAGAAAGGAGTAATCAAACACACCTATGATATACTTTGTTTATCTAATTGGTTTGTTCCTTGTGCAGATTTAGGACAAGTCTTGTTACTGTTCAGATCCAGATAATTACAACATGTGGTGTAAATGTGGCTCCCATGAGGGTTGAGCCCAGCATGCTTCCCTTTGATGTTTTAAGAGGAATAAGAAATTGAGAAACTTGATCAAATAAATGATAAACATATTCTTGATGCATTAAATCAATATGGAATCACATCAGTTGATAAAATTTCATTATCATATTCAAAAGATGCAACACATAATATGAGTTGTCAAGAAAATCACACTTCATCTTTTCACAATGAATCAATCAATAGGCTGCCATTATGTCAAAAGGGGTAGTATACTTTGTTGGATATGTCTTTCAATCCTCTTAGATGGATCCAAGATCCATTTTATTGAAAGAAGTAAATGATTTCAGTGATGCACCAAGTTAAATTATGCATCTATTAAAATAATGAAGGATATATCAAGCCATGCCTGAAATCATCATGAGTTATATAGGGAAGTGAGAAGGAACAAGGATAATCATGGATTTTTGCATGAGATACACTGTCAAATTCATCTCACTTCAACCTTATTGTACAAGCACACATCACCTAGGATGGTGAGATTTTAGGTCACCACCATAAGTGACATATGTCTGCCTTGATAAAAGCAAGAGGACATGGTGTTTGTTGTTGCACAAGATCAAAAGGACCTAGATGTTTGTGAAGACCAAGTAACAAACCTTTTGGGGCAGCAAGCAATTGCTAGGGAAAACATGAAGATTGGGGAAATCCTAAAATAAAAATGCATGCTACCTCTCATGCTACAAGACAACAACAATGAATGTATGATTGGGGGAAGCAAAGGTTCTAAGGTCAAAATGCAATACGCCTATAATACACCTTGTGTCAAAACAATTGATGCACAATTCCTCATAATGATAGGACAACAACAATCAAAGAAGCATGCAAGACTACAAGAATCAATGAACAATGAAAATCTATGTGGCAAGAGCCAATGATTCGGAGTAAAGAAAAAGAGCAGTGATGTTGGGGTACAACAAGTCTCCAAGAACTCAATGAGCTATACACTATTCACTTTGAACAAATTAATGATCATTAACTCAACAGAGGTACAAGTATAGCCATCTAATGTTTCAGGACAGCAAGGTTCAAAAGAGAATGTATTTCAAACTACAATGAACAAAGTGAAGCAACCATCTATATTGGCTACAACCATGATGATATCAGGCACAATGAATGAAATTTATTTCAAATAACAATGCCTATGCAAGATCATATCAAGATAAATGTGAGTACTTTCAATTTGTAAAGGTAACTATAAAGATAGATGTGTGCATATACATTAAATGGATAGTAGTT
Organism: Sequoia sempervirens; assembly: GCA_007258455.2. Taxonomy (NCBI): domain Eukaryota; kingdom Viridiplantae; phylum Streptophyta; class Pinopsida; order Cupressales; family Cupressaceae; genus Sequoia; species Sequoia sempervirens. The sequence goes on from VDFB02179234.1 coordinate 74,051,760, forward strand.
TCAATGTATGGGAGACTCATTGAATGCATAAGTATAGCTCCTTGAATACTCATACCATGGTGAAATGAAATATGCAATAAGATATACTCTTTTAGTTTTAACATATCAATTAGTTGAAAGCATAGCGAAATTATTTAATCACAAAGAGTTTCAAATCATAGGAGTTCAAGTGAAATTTATAGTCACATAGGGCAGCCAGCTAAGTGCAAAAGCTTCATATGGTAGAGCTAGAAGGTCGATAAGGTTTATAGTGGTTTGGCCTAGGACATAATATGGGCAACAAGAAAAGTGATTTCATAGGATAGGCAATAATGAGAAAATTAATGTGAGTGTCTTTAAATGGTGTAGGTTATAGTCATAAGAAGAGAGTCCATACATTAAACTTAAACCACTACATGCCTATCGGTGACTAGAGTAGAGGTTTAGTGTACAAGGATATGATGCATAGTCCTTTTGGAATGATAGTCTTTTGAAGAATACTATGTAATGAGATAGTCTAGTATAAAGATCAACATGCTAGTAAGGAACACAATCATGCAAGTAAGATCAAAGATGATCTTCAAGTGTTTGGTGTGTGGACAGGTCTATTATAGGCCTAAAGAAGATACAATGGAAATCTACACAAAGAAACACTAGAAGGGTTGATGCAAAGTCTTTAAATTATACCCACACTGTGCAATGGCATTGAATCATTTTACAACCATTTCTTCTTTGCAAGGAAACATTCTTTTTTGTGCCAACAAACAATATTTTCCTCACACATCAAAGAACCCACTTGGAGTTTTATTTTAAAATGAAAAATACAAGAAAGAAATAGAATCCATCTGGGTTTATTCTAAATACAAATTCAGAGATACAAAAAGAGAGATTTCATGATAGTATTTGGAGAAAATAGTGAAATACATTATAAAAGCTCACTACATTGTCATGGTCGTGGCCTAGAGGATTTCCTACTTCACAAAATCAAGAAAACCCATTTGGGTTTGTCAGAAATAACAAATTCAGAGATATAGGAAGGAGTGGCTTTGAGTTTTGTTTTTAGAAGAGGCATAAAAAGTATGTCAAAAAACTAGTGCAATTTGTCATGATTGCAGCCAAAAGCTTTATTTTTTCTTCACCAAATGAAAAAACCACTTGGGGTTTGTGTTAGAATTTGCAATACAGAGGAGTTGAAAGAGATATTTCATGGAGAGCATTCTACAAAAGGTGAAAAAACATGTAAAAAACCCTTTTCCATTTTTCATGGCTACGACCAAAAAAGCAGTTTTTCTTCATAAATCACAAAATACACTAGAGGTTTTCAAATCAAGCTTCAAATATAAAGAGAAAGGTTAATTTTTTCTTCATTTTTACAATGGAAGAGCTCAGGTTTCAGCTTTTATTCACTGAATAGAAAAGAGGAGAATCAAGGTATATGCCTAAAGTGAGCTTACTCGAGCTTGAGCTTCATTCTCATACTAGAAAACTTCTTTCAAAGTTTCAAAGAGCCTCAATCATGGAGATTGAAGACAAAGAGTAACCACAAAAGGAATAAACCAACAAAATGATCAGAAAACACTTACAGTCCTAGGTTCAACTCATGAAATGGCTATCAAAAAGTGAAAAAAGGGACAGTTTTTTTATTTAAAAAAGCAGTTACTTGTTTTTTGTGGAAATCTCAAGAATTTGTCAAGAGATCAATCAAATAAACCATTTTATAGTGCTCTCTACAAAACCACATGGCGGCCAAAGTGGAGCTCTCCAGAAGGCTCGGTGGTAAAATGAGTCAATTTTTTGCTTTTCCCTATGTTTTGATTAGGGTTAGAAACCCTATGGTGGTCGACCAAGGTAAATTTTTCCTTGCTTTTTAAAAAATTGCAACACATTTTATTGTGTTATGTGGGTTTTGAATTAAGGTCTATGACTTAGGCATTTTTTTCCTTGTGATGAAGTTTTGAGACTTAGGAAATTTTTTCCTTTAGTCATATTTTGAAGACCAACCATGTGTCTTGGTGATTCTTGTGCCTCTTTGAAAAATGACGAGTCCTCAAGACTTGTATGATGCATGGGCCAAGCCTTAGCTTTTTATTTTTCATTAATTTTAAATATGGAGCATGTTTACTTAAGTGGTGATTTATAAATCACTTAATTATAAGTGTTATCTTAAAATGAAAAGTAATGGTGTTGCTATTCTTTAAATGCATTAAGGAGGTATGAGTCAAGGCATCAAGCTAGATGCCATTATGTTTGCATTAGTTTTGAAAATGTGAAGCATTTGAGGAAATGATGTTATTATAAATCATTTAATTGAAATTGTTATTCTTTAAATGCAAAATAGAGAGGCATGTGTTGAATTGTATAAGTCATGAGGTGTGGTTGAAGACATGTTTGCATGCCAAAAGTGTGAGTCAAACATTTTGGAAGCATGTGAGCAATTTACAGGAATATTGACCAACATGTGGAAAGTGAGAGAATTTTCTTTGACTAGGCTTTTGGAGGAAATGGAACCATTTTGGAGGCATTTTTTGTCATGACTTTTGTATGGTTGGGTCTTGTCTTGAATTTTGTGCATTTGGAGGACATTTTGGAGGAGTTTTGGAAGGTTATTTTTTGGCCTTTCTATTGCATCTGACCTAGGGTTTCTAGAATGACATGTGTGAGCAGTTGTTTCAAAATTTCTTAAGTATCTTCAAACTTAAGTTTTAAGGAGTTCTTTCTCTCCAGTAGGGTGATAGCTTGGCTTTGGAGTTATCTTTTTCAGTAGTAGCAATATTGTAGCTCAGATAGACTTGTATACTAGTTGAGTACTTTGAATCAATGAAATTGAGCATTTACCTTCTCATTTCATGTTTTATTGTGTGTTGTTAGTGATTGATCAGATTATTTGTGAAATTTATCTCTTTCCTTATAGTCTTGTCTCATTGTTAGGCCCCTGTTTAGCAGGAAATGTATTGTTGCAGGTTATAAGTTGTGTTAGTAAATGCAAAGGCTGTTAATTCTGAAGTTTTCCTTCTAAGAGTCCTATTTAAAAACCTCCTTATAAATTACTTATGAAAGAATGCATGCAAAATGAGCTATGTGAACAAGGTTTTTTTTGTCATTGTTTTCAATGTGAATAGGCTATTTTGCAAGTTTTAGTTAGTTTTGGTGTATCACCCTTTGAAATTTTTTAGTGAAGTTCATTTTATGCATCTTTTTACCCTTTCCCTCAATAAATAATTAGTTTAGGTGCCTCAAAAGAGGAGCCAACCCATAATCTGGAGGTCTTCTTTCACAATAGGACACCCAGAACCTAAAAGTAGTTCCATGTTAGTCCAAATTTGCTGAGTGCTTTCACAACTTGGAAAAGGGGTGCAAATTTGGCCTACTAACAAGTATTGTGCATTTCATTCCACATCCCAATCCATCAATATTTTTAAAGATTCAACACCTTGACCAAACTTAATTTCATCAGTATGATAAGGAAATAATTTATGACCTTGATCCTATTTAGAATTTTCCTATGAATCGACTGACAAAAAAGATGGAGCTTTCCTATCTTTTACAAAATTAATGAAAAACTTCTCTAATATCCTTTCATATCCTTGTGACTCACATTTCAATTGATTAGTTTTTTCCATAGATAATCTACCTTCCCTATTCACCAGCTTCACCCTACCAGGAAAGTCTTCTAAATTTGGTTTCTCCCCTAATCCTTTATTATCCCAATGCAAAATCAATTCAGTACTTCATTTTCTATCCTTATTCCTAGAACAAAATTTTTCATCCATCATATTTCTACAAACTGTTGATATGTTACCATCTACAAATTCAAACAAAGGATTATTCCTAACCAAAAATGATTCATTTAATACAAAGGAGGGATTCAAATATCTAAGCCACTCCACCTCATCCCCATTTCTCAATACCTCTATCTGATTAAGGATTTCTATTTGATCCTCCTCATACGATGATGGTAAGACATTTAGAGATATATCTTCATCATTCCAAGATGATTTTCTAACCATGATTACCTCTTCGAGAATAAGAGCTTTCCTATGTTTATTTTATCTATCATAGAAACCATCATCTAAGCACTAACTCAAGATGGGAGCAATGTTTAATTCCTTAGATTTAGGCTACATACTAGTGGGGTGAATAGTATTTGTGGATTCAAAAGGTGAATAATCATTGTTTATTTGTTGGACTTGCCTTTGTACCAAAAGATCGACATGTCAATGTCCGATACAAGTTTAAGTTAAGAACCACAGGAAGCGGTTAGACCATGTCACAAACCTAAGAGCTAGTGTTGCAAGGAAGACCAAGAGTGACACCTTGCAACAATCCCCTAGCACAAGCGTGGGGTTTGAACCTATGACCATCTCTGATACCAATTGTTGGACTTGTCGTTGCACCAAAAGATCAACCTGTCAATGCCCGATACAAGTTTTAGTTAAGAACCACAGGAGGTGGTTAGACCATCTCACAAACCTAAGTGCTAGTGTTGCAAGGAATACCAAGGGTCACACCTTGCAACATTATTAATACATCAAAAGATTCTTCATCAAAATCTTTGAAAGTTAAAACTTCAAAGTTAGGAACAAACAAAAATGTTGGTAACTAATAAATTTCATCAAGGTCCCCCTCACTCATACTAGAAATAAACCTTTTAGTGAGCTCAAAGAGCATTAAATTCATAGACCTTTCTTGAGGATATGAGTCTTCATATATTCACTCGACGAACTAGAATCATATTCATTTTTTTATATCTAAAATTATATAGCTCAATACCACAATTTTGATTTTCATTTGCTTCACCATTTATTGCATAATATCCAAAGTGTTCTAAACTGAAAATGGTGAGATTAACATTTTCAGCTATAGGGAAAGAAAGATCTAGTGAATATAGAGGTTGAGAATCTAAAACCTTACATTTTTGTGCCTTACAAATTGGAATATATTTTTCAACATAATTTTGTTTCCATACTCCTAATGAAATTAAATCATCTTTAATACTAACCATTTCCAATTGTTCTATTTCAAGACCACACACCTTATCCCTTTTAAAATGAATTGAACTTCATGATACAAATTAGAGATAAAAATATAAAGCTAGATCTTCTTACTTGGTTGCTTCAGTTGAGGAATCCACTATAGATGTATGTTAAAATGGTCAATGAATTCATAGATAGGTTCTCCTTCCTCATTTTTAATCTAAATGAATTTAGACAACATAACAACAATATTCACCATACCTTTGAATCTATCAAGAATTTTTCTCTCCAAAACACCCCAACCAGTTATACACCAACATTCTAAGTTCCAGAACCATTATGCTTCACCTTTAATAAGATTATCAAAAAATAATCTTACAAAAAATATTCATCCTACACTCCTAAGATTCCACATGTAACCATCAAGGCCAAAATATGCTCCTCAAGATCTTGTATATTTTTACCAAAATTTTTAGGAAATTATTCCTTGACCCACATGGTAAGAAATTATATTGAGGTAAAGCCAAAGGTCCAAAATGGGTTTTCTAAGACTAAGGTTTTGTAATAGTCATCATACAACCTAACACTAAGGGTCGTAAGGAATTTGTAAAGTTGCCAACTTCCTTTTAGGAAAAGTAATTGTATATGAAAAATTTGGATAAAATAAGAAATGATAAAACAATAACGTGCATTACCTAGTCCAAATATTCAATACCTCAAATAGATGCAATGATGGATGAATTATTCCATTGACTTGATATGTTGGTTTCTCAATTCAACAACATAATATTGGGATGGAGATGATAGATGGATGAATGATTCAATAATAATTGTGGTAGCATAAGGATACTTGAAGAATCAACCCCCAAATGGCTTATGAGAGGGTTGATTTATAGGAAAGGTCTTATTTGGATTGATGGTTGAGATTGGATGTCAATAATATGACTTAATCAATGGCCAAGATTGAAAGTTGTAGTAAGAAATAGGGTTAGGGAAAAATTAGGGCAATGATAAGGATTAATGGCCAAGATTGAATTATAAGATAATTCAATCAAGGGTGGAAAATGAATGAGACAAGATAATATAAGAATTGTACAAATAATGAGGTTAGCATAGAAAAATAGGTTGTTGGAGAAAAATAAATAATTATAAAATTATTTAAATTGGGAGGGAAGGTGAATAATTAAATAATAAAAGCATTATTTAATTATAAAAGACATGTGACATGTTGAATTTTAAATTAAATAATAATCTAACTCAAAAGTGGATGAAAATGAAAAAATAATAAATAATTAAATAAATAAATTTTATTTAATTATGGGTATATGTAAGATCATCATGGAAAAAACAAGCCTTTAAGTGGCAAAAAATTCAGAAAAAACAAAGTTAGGCAACTTGACTTAAAAATTTGAATAAGTTATCTATATTATTTCAAAAATATGTAAGAATAGAATCTGTAGCAAGGGTATGTGTAGGATCATGATGGGCCAAAAAGTGGCGATATGATGGGTTTTTGTAGGGTATGTGGCTGATGACTTTTTTTCACCCAAAATTGATGAAACAAAAAGGGTTTTTAAAGGAGATTCTTAGATTTCCACCAATATAAATTATTCTTTACTTTGAATTTAATAAATAATTATTTATTTTCTATTTGAATTACAACTAAAATTGATAGGTGATTGAAAAACATCTATAGCTTTCAAACGGTATCACATTTTTGAATCAAACATGCATCACATATATAAGATTAAAAAGAAAGAAATGAATTTCATGAAGTTAAGGTGGTTAGACATATGTTTTTATTTTTAAAAGTTAAGAAAAAACATAATTAATTATTTACTTAGAAAAAAATTACAAAATGCATCACATTGGGACATGAGTCCTCTACTTAGATATAAAATCTTATAAAAGAAAATTATCATTTGATTGTGGTTAGGGTTGTCAGTTTCCCAAAAATTTAAGTACTATTGCATTGAAATTTCAAATTTTCACCAAACAGATTTTTATTTTTTCTAAATAAACCTAGTAGTTTAGAAACTACATTCAATTTTATACAAATTCTATTCTTACATATTTTGAAATAATATAGATAACTTATTCAAATTTTTACGTCAAGTTGCCTAACTCTAATTTTTCTAAATTTTTTGCCACTTAAGGGCCTGTTTTTTCCATGATGATCCTGCACATACCCACAAATTGAATGTAGTTTCTAATCTACTAGGTTTGTTTAGGGAAAAAATCGATTTGGTGAAAATTTGAAATTTCAATGCAGTAGTACTTAAATTTTAGGGAAAAAATAAGTAGGTGTCTGTTTGACCACCCTAACCACAATAAAATGATAATATATTTTTAATAAGATTTTATATATAAATAGAGGACTCATGTCCCGATGTGATGAATATTTTTTTATAATTTTTTTCAAAGTGAATAATTAATTATGTTTTTTTTATTACAACTTTTAAAAAATATAAAAACTCGTATGTCTGACCACCTTAACTTGGTCAAAACTTTATGAAATTAAATTTTTCTTTTTTTATCCTATATTATGCGAGAAAATACATTGATTGAGTTGCATTGTTGAAACTATTGATTAAATATATATAGTTTTTTATGTTAAAACTATTGTTCTCTGGAATCTATAAGTCATTTTACATGGGTGTTGCAGTGTGGGAAAGTAAAGTCTGAAATGTGTGAGAAAATACATTGATTGAGTTGCATTGTTGAAAGAGCCATTGTGGTGTTGGTTTGATAGCAAAGTATTCTAAAAATTGTTGGCTTCGGTTCCATGGTTCATTTGATAGGAGACTATTTTAAAAATCAACAGATTTGTCTCTATTTTATAGGAGATTGGAGGGTTTTAAAACTGGTGTTCTGTGTAATCTAGAAGTCATTTTTCATGGGTGTTTTGCATAAATGATTTATTTATTATTTATGTTAAAACTATTGTTGTTTGGAATCTCTAAGTCATTTTACATGGGTTTTTGGAATTATGGTTTTTTATGGATGGAGAAATTGCACTTAAATCTTATTTCTTTCATAAAAAAATATGGTTAGGGTTAGTAGTTTTTTCGTCCCTCATTTATTGTTATCTTTGTGCATCTTTGGCCTTATACCCATTACCATCAGAGCAATTGTAGTTAAATGTTGTTTCTTTGGTCAAAAAATATGGTTAGGGTTAGTAATTTTATCACCCTTTATTTGTTGTTTTAGTTATCTCTATGATCTTTTCCATTACATTCATTAACATAAGACCAATTGCAGATTAATATAGGAGTGATTGCATATATATGTGGCTTTATATCTGTTACCATAGGAGCAATTGTAGTTAAATCTTGTTTATTTTGTGAAAAAAATATGGTTAGGGTTAGTAATTTTATTGTCCTCCATTTATTGTTTTAGTTATCTCTATGTATCTTTGTCGTTACACCCATTAGCATAGGACCAATTTCAAATTAACATAGGAGTGATTGCATATGTATATATATGCAGAGGGTTAGTATGAAAGGCAAAACATGTTGGAGATAAAATTAGGTTGGTGGGTGTTAAGTGTTTTTCTTTCTAATATCTCTTTTTATCTCTTTAATTTATTTTCTTGAAGTTTTTGATAGGATTTTCTATTAGCCCAGCCATGAATAGGATTAGTCTTGTAATATCTCTTTTACAATTTCTCTATTTGTCTACAATATTTTGTTCCAAGAAATGTAGCTCAAATTTTTGATTGAGTGTGTGGCATTATAGGAATTTTGTACAGGTTATTGCTACTCATTAGATTTACAAGTTGTATTTAATCTGGGTTTGGTGCCAAATAATGTAGCTCAATTTTTGAATTGAAAATACAACTCTTACACAAACTGCTTGTGTTGTATGAATATGTTTAGTGTGGGTTTTTTATCATCTGTGATTTACGTATGATTCTTAAGTGTTTTTCTAATAGTTGTTTTACAATTTTCCTATTTTTGTCTATAATATTTAGTGGCAAATTATGTAGCTTGAATTTTGAATTGAGAAGCCAACTGTTACATAGAATTTTCTATTACACCTTGTCTAGATAGTGATAGAATTGCACGTAAGCAGGAATATGCTACAAACTCAAATCTATACATGAATTTGACTTGAACTGGGTTCTTTACTTTGAATATTCTTTGTAAGTAATTTCACATACATAGATGTCCATATATAAACCTTTTTGGTGAAGGGAAATTGGAAAAGAACGATTAGGAAAACACTTAACGATCATAGGAAAATGATAGATGTTGGAAAACCCATATTAAATAGAACTTTAAAATATGGAGAATGGAATAGGAAAACTACGATAATGAATAGTTTGGTATGGGGAAATGGAAAAATAATATCATGAAGAAAAGTTTGTTATGGGGAAGTTCAAACAGTTGAGAAAAAAAATATATCATGAAACATATTGGTACAAGAAAAAAAAAATTGGAAAAGAGATATTAGGAAAACACTTAAGAATGACAGTTTCCTTGTCAATTCAAAATTTGAGCTACAATATTCCCCACTAAATATTATAGAAAAAATAGGGAAATTGTAAAAAAACTATGGGGAATTGAGAAAAAAGAATATCATGAAGAATAGTTTGTTGTGGGGAAGTTGAAACAAATGAGGAAGAAAGAATATAGTGAGACATATTGAAATAAGACACTGCCATCCCACGTAATTAGCAAGCTTGACCCCTTAAATAAACAAACCTGAGCAGTTTGTTCTAGGGGGCTTCAAGCAGATAAAAAAAAAGATTATCATGAAACATATTGATACAAGATTCAAGCTATGTTCTTTATTAATAAATATTGAAGACAAATAGAGAAATTGTATAAGACGTGTTAGAGTAAAAATTATTTTCTACAAGTCGTTTTAGATGCGTATTTTACATAAATGATTTGTCTATAGTATTTAATGCCAAGCAATGTAGCTCAAATTTACAATTAAGCATGTGGCACTATATGCATTTTTCAGAGATTGTTGCATCATATAATTGTTGTCATAGCCTAAAGAAAATAGGTATCGTGATAAAGAACTAGGTTTAAATAATTTTTTTGGCAAGATGGAAAGATATGTGTATAAGTGTGGAGGAAAAAAATAGTTTGGTGTCTTTTAAGTGTTATTCTAATAGCTCTTTTATCTATTCAACTTTATATTTTTAATTTGAGAAAAAGAGAATATCATGAAAAATATTTGTATTTAAGACAACAAGTGAAATTGGAAAAGAGCTATTAGGAAAACACTTAAAAATCACAAGAAAATGATAGATTTTCTAGAACCCACACTAAATAGAAGTTTAAAATATGGAGAATAGAACAAGAAAACTACAACAATGAACATTTTGTTATAGGGAACTAAGAAAAGGAATATCATGAAGAAGAGTTTGTTGTGGGGAAGTTTAAATAGATGGGGAACAAAGAATATAATGAAACATATTTATATAAGATGCTGCCAATGTAATTCCCCGCCACGCGAACCCCGAAGGACAACTAAAACTAACAAATTACAACAGATTTTTTTTTTTTTAAGTAAAACATTACAAACAACACATGTAATGCAATTATACATATACAACATATACTAATTCCTTTGAGGTACATGTGACTGCATTAATAAATGTAATCCCATACCATAACGATGATTAACTAACTACGAGTATTCCACTTAACCATTATATAGAACTAATAATCAATGAACGCACATCCATAATGTTATATAAATAAAAAAACATCCATCACATCTATGAAAATAATTATAAATATTTCCACAGATACAACACCATTACAAAATCATATATTATGAAGCAATATCCACATAATAGCACCAAGAAACTATAATCATAACACTAACGAAAAACATCCATCAGTGAACATAAGATAATGCCAAAGGCCACAATCATCACATTTATAATATGAAGATACATCGTTCAAGATTTACATCAATACAATAATGCTTCACAAAATAAACAGGAAGGGTATAGTAACATGGAACAATCCATTTGAATGTAAGAATACAAGCATCAAGTCTAGTTCCAACTTTGGCTAAACTCTGAAGTGACTGCAGCTGGTACAACTCTGCACATCTTGATCCTCAGTTGGGGATCTAATGGGGTGCACAACACATTCCACCTAACCATGTGGACCTGAAGGCCCACCCCCCATGCTAGGAGTTGAAAAGGAAGACCCACAACATAGATAGTCATGTGAGCAATAGAAAACAAGACTCCACGACAAGAGCAACGACAAACACAAGACAACATCTGCTTCTAGAGGAACAAAATCAACATGGGAAACAACCAACACATAAGGTTGCTAAAGGGTAGAGTTTCATCACATCGCTTGACATGGGTTACCCAATGTGGATTTTCATTGGTTACCGGCCCCTGTCCTGGGTTACCCTGGTAACCTCAAATGATTCCCAACCCCCACTCTTATGCATGCAGAATCAACTCACCTTTCATGAAGACAAGGTAGTTGATTTTCCATTCCAATCCTTCTCATCTCATCCCAATCCTAATAAATTACTTGGGCCATGAGAGAGACATCCATTAGATTTTATTAGTGTGTTTGTACAACCCATCCCCCTAATTATTTATTAGTTTATCACTTGATTAACTCAACCTCTACACGAGTTACCCAGGTTACCACTTAGGGTTCCAACCCTTGTGGGAAGACACTCTCCCTACTAACAACAAAGTCTCAAAATCATCGATTGGGTAAGCCACTTACACAAAAACCAAAGCCAATTAAGTAAATACATCAAGTGACACATGCACCATCTCATGCAAACACTTCACAGTAAAGAAACCACTTTCAAGTGCAAGGCTTAATCCACCAAAATCAAATCAAACATAGGAATAATAGTTCATGAAGAATCAACATGAAAAACAATAATAAAAATACATTTCTTTCCTCACCTTTAGAGGCCTAAGAGACTGATTACCGGACTCAAAAAATGAGGGTATATCAACATTACAGATTCCCAATAAATTTCAACTCCAATTCAATAAATAAAATCTCCTCAAATTGAGATAACACAAGAAGAAAAAGCATCGAAATAAAAATATCAAACTCAACCTTTAAATGCACGTATACATTCAATGAATAATAATCATGAAGGATAATAACCAATTACACTTTTGTCTATTTGTTCATTAAGAAGTCATGTAAAATTATTAATGAATTATTTAAACATATTCTATAAACATCTTAATGCATATTGAGACACAAACAAGATTGTGTTTTATTTTAAATCATAATTCATAATCAGACACAATGAAATTATTCTTTGATCTCATTACACATTCAAGTATCAATTTAAAAGTATCCTCTAATCAATTTACATTTTATCTATTCATTTATTAGAAATTCATTTAAAATAGCTAAATAAATTATATGCACATATCCCATATATACATATATCTAAAACATACATTTTATAAACAAATTCGTCCTTTCTCTAATACATGATGTATGTATATATTATATATATACACATAAATCCATATAGATATATTTACTTAAAAAAAAAATGTTGTTATTACATATTAAGTATATTTGTTGATCATCAAAGCTTGCGCCTCTCTGAAAGTCTTATGGAAAATTCAGCGAGTGGGGGACAAATTGCATCTCACTAAATACCTCTGGGTTTTTTATAGAAAGTTGGCTCTTCTTTCGGGGTTTTGAGATAAGGGAGAAAGATAAATGTAAATATAAAACATGAAAGGTGATACGCCAAAGCTTTTATAACATTTCAAATTCAAAATATTCCTATGATTGATATAAAGGACACATAACATCACAACCCCTCATTGTTGGAAAGAGAATGAACAACAAAGGCTAACTTCAAGCACAATGCAAACTTTCAAATCTTTTCACAGGCAGTGTTCATTGAGGTCTGATCAAACACAAAATTTCTTAAAGTAAAAGAATAATATTTTAGAAATTATGGGAACTCTATCACCTAATACAACATAGCACAGAAAAATAATGACTTCAAAGATAACAAAAAAGTATAATCACATGTTTTGATTTCTCCCAAAATTATTATTTCTTAGTACAAGCATAAAGCATAGAAATTCGCTATTTAAACTACCAGAATATAGCTTGCAAGACATATTGTTTCATTCAAAATGATGATATAAATAAAGAAAGCTTGAGAAAGGCCATACATGCACAGTCTCAAAAAATTCCCTTCAATAGTTCGTGCTTTAATGAAAACTAAACTTTGAAACAAAGGTCGGATGCCAATCTAAAAAAAGTTTAAACCTTAATAGATATAATTTTCTAGAATAAAGTACTTCTATAACTTGCTTCCAAAATATAGTTCTTAAAACTTTAAGAAAATTAAAAAGGAAACAATTCCTCTAAAGAAAAATAGTTCCTCTTGGAAAATCCTTTCTCTGAAAAATTAAAAATCTAAATCTTAATCCAAAAAAAATCTCTCCTTCTTGGTGTCGTCGCCTTCCTTTTCTAGCCACTAAAGAAAGAATTTAAGACTGCCTCAAACCAGAAGTAATGATTTCTAGGTGTCGATAGTTGATAACACACAATCTGATCATAGACTCTTGGTTAGGCCATAAAAGATCTTTACATTAACTCCTCAACTACTACATTAGTGTTCTCTAGATATTTTAGCAAAGATAAGACCCAAATATGATCAGATCCTAGGAGCAATAGCCTGGAAACAGACACAATTGATTGATCACATTACTGTGAGGTACCATCTCAAAACTTCCATCCCAAAAACCAAGAGAAGAAAAGAAAAGCCAGCCAACTCAGACAATCTCCCCAATTAGATATCTTCATAGGCAGTGCAGATAACCTGTGACAAGGAGATGATGTGTCAGTAGGGTGAAAGCTCCTGAGCTTGCAAATATAGCTCTTAGTTCTGAAAAGAAAACACATGTCCCAAAACTCTTCCCAAATGGAAAATAAAAGGGAAAATCTACACAGCCACCATGTGGCGGATTGCGCACCTTTTTGATGTTTTATTTGAGCACCTTTTTGATGTTTTATTTGAGTGTGGGTGCACCTAACACCAAAGACCTTTATGCAAACCCAAAAATAAAATGAGTGAGAAAAAAAAACCTTTACAGTTCTGGTGACTCATAGGGGTCTTCGCCTATGTGGAGATTGAAACCTTGGCCTCTAGTTGTTCCTGGAGTTTGATGAAAGTGGTGCTTTGGGCCTCCCAATCTACATTAGTTGTTAAAACAAGGGTCTAGATTTGTCTGTACATGTTTGTTTGAGATCAAACATCTCCTTGAAAGAGATGATGCCCCATCTGGAAGAGATTGCACTGAGGTGATAATAGAGCCGAGAAAGAGGATGGATTTCATGCTCAAAATCATCCACCGTGGGTACATCACTCGAGCTTGGAATTTCAACACTAGTTTGGATATTTTGTCAAACTGACTCATGGATTTCTTCCATTGTTAGCGTGTCTTTGTCTGGGGAGAGAAGAGGAGGCAACTCGAAACCAACCAAAATGGCGAAATCCTTTTTGATCTTGGTGACTCTTTTGTTCAATATCATCTGATGATCCTTATATTTTACCGCAACTAGGTGGCAATTGATAATCTCATTGGCTTTGATGGAGGAAACTCTCCAATCAAGAATTCCCACTCTCCTAAGAACCTGATTGGTGGCAATACTTAATTTGGAAATAAAACTTTGGGAGTTTTCCACCTGGGGTGAACATGTTTGCATGAAATGGTTAGCCATCGGACCAACTTTGGCATTCAATTCTCGTACATCTCTTAAGAACTATAAGGCAGGTCCCAATACATAGACACCAACTATTATCTACTCCCAATGCATAACCACTAACCTTCTCATTACGGAGAAGGATCCAGACCTTCTTGCAGTAGTTAACTCCTGGTTCCAATTAGCCTCTCTTACTTTGGTATTTTCTTCTATTTGACCTTTCTCTTGAAGAGAATTTTCCAACTCAGAGCTTAGTCTTCTGACTTCTTGTCTTTACTCCTCCACCTCAATCTAGACTCTTCATAGATCGTCAATATTTTAGGATTTGATATCACTCAAATCTTTCTTTAATTTTTCATTTTCAACACAAAGCTGAACTTGTTCATTTTGGGTATCTGCAAGCAATTTGGACATCTCTCCTTGTTGGCATTGAATTTTTTTCACGTGGGTTCTTTCAACATCTTTGGCTCAGACTTCATTCTACAACTTGCTCATTGTCCCTTTGACATTTTTCAACTTAGACTCGCGCTTCCCTAATTGCCTATCCAGTCGTTCATAATCAACATATACCATCTTTTGCGTGGCTTTGGCTAGGACCATTTTATCGCGCAGGCGAGTTTCACTCAAATCCACGCCCCTGGCATGAATGTCATAGTCCTCCATCCACATTTTCCCTTAGGGTTTAGAAACCAGAGGCCTCATTGTGGTGATAAGTAGGGAGTTTCTCTCTTCATTAACACAAGCTTCTATCGTCTTCGTGGCAGGTCTTTCGACACTCTTCAATAACATTTTTAACTTCCTAGTCTTTCAAGCCTATTTGGTGGCATTTAAATGACCTTGAAGAGTCTTAGGGACATCAACACTTTGAGTTGCAATGGGAGCACTAGGGGGTAGTTCAAACAGGGTGATAGTAGGGGAGACTTCAAATACATGAGCATGAGGAAAAAAAAATGGTAGCATGATCATAGAAAAAGGTAGAATGCCAAAAGGAGCAGGGGAAGAAACAATAGGGATAAAAGTGGAAAAAGGCTGATGGAGAGGTTCCTTCCTAGAAATAGATGGGTCGGGAGTAATGGGAAAAGTTGTAGTTTTGGTTATTTCAATGGGGGATTCAGACAAAGTAACTAATGACACAAAAGCAGTCGCGGGGGATAATGCTCTCTTGATGTGCGAAAGATTTTTAGCAGGTTCATTTTCAATGGCAGGGGTTGTATTTATTACTACTAGTTCAAGAACTGGAGATGTGGAATTACTTTCAATAGGAAGAGACTAGGGTTGTACCAGAGATTCAAAAATAGGAAGAAGAGGGTGAGAAAAACTTACCTGAGATGCAGTCGATGAAACATTCTACAAGGCGGACTCCACTTCTTCCTCCCGACGAATAAGTATATCAGGATTACTTAAGTCTTGGATCTTCCTCTGCTTCACATTATTAGAGCCATCACGCTCCGATCTTCTTTTGGTGGAGTTCTCTGATATTCAAACATCAATGACCATTGAGGATCTTTTTGGAGATTGTCGAGTCTCCCCTCCTTTGCATCGGGCTTGGGAGACAGATGGGGCCTGCAGACCCCCTGGCCCTAAATTTATTTAGTTGTTAGATTCCTAAGGTCTAGCAATTAGGAGTGGAACTTGTTCCTCTTCAATGTTTTGGCTTGTCTCGAGATTGCTATTATTGGAATAAACTTCCTTATCATATGTATCCTTGAACTCTTCACCGAGATGGAAATTGTCGAACAAAGCACCTAGATTCCTCATCTCTTGTCAGAAGTCTGCCTTCTTTCTTTCTGACCATCCCTTATGCCTCAGTTGTGCATTAAGATATTTTTCCATTGGGATATTTCTATGATATTGTGCCTGTGGCTCATAAAAACTTAGCCATTTTGACTGTTTCTTTGGTATATGGTCCAAATTGATGTATATTTTTGCACTCTCTTAAGCAGGATTTCTCCTTTTTTGGAAATACTCCCTGAACTCGTGCCTTAAGCTGAATCGCCCATTCGGGTTATAATTCCACTTGTCACAAATGAGGACCAAACCTAGAGAAACCAAATGATTTTGGATCTCATCCTCAGCTTTCCACTTGCTTAATACCACTTGACTCTTTGCAATCGTAAGGGGAAGATTGAAAATCTTTTCTTTATATCTTCTTGCACTGTAAATCCTATCAATAGTGGATACTTGTCAGCAAGGCTCCAACGCAAAATCTTTGTCTGTCACAAATCTAGAGAGTCATAAAAATTCCCTAGGGAAACCATGAAACTTGAAGAATGTAAAATCTTTGTCGAGGAAGTAATCTGTTGGGATACGTGGATTCTATATCCATTCTATAACTTCCTGATAAAAATGGCCGACAGGGTGAGGTAGTAAATCTTGTAGCACTGGTCACAAAAAATAATCTGCAAATTGATAGTAATCTCATGTTCTTGAAAAAATGGGGGTCCACACAAAAATTGGATGGATATAGCCTCTCGCATCCATCCTAGATACTAGCACATTTCTCCTTAGCCACTCAAAATTTTGATGCAATAATAAATGAACTAGGAAGGAAGAATACTTGAACTTGGACTCCATATTGTAGTTTCTCAACTGCAGCTTCATATTCTCAGCCATTACTTTAGAAAAATCATAGCATCTCTGCACTCTTTCTCTTTTGAGTGCAAGGCCTAGGGAAAACTAGAAAGGGTTAACCTCTTCATCATCGTCAAGACCAAAAACCCAGGCCAACATCGAGAACATAGACTATGTATCCTTCTTGAATTTTCTTCATGATAGAAGCTAGTGAATTTGTCCTATCTCTGGCCTTTCCTTCATTTCATCCTCATAAAAACTTGTTTTCCTAAACATATCTTCGCCCAAGACATCCATTTGTTCTTCATTAAAAAGGTTTGCACCCTATCCCACAGGGATACATAGAATATCATGTATAGCTTGAGCTAAAATGGTGATCTTGACCCCATGGCCCTCGACAGTCTCTATAGTTTTGTTAAACCTTTTTGTGCATGTGTCAACCAGCTCCAGGAATGGATGAACAATAGGTAGAACAAACTATGGTAGGCCACTATTCCAAAGACAAAATGAAAAACCCTTTGCACACTCATGACCTAGCATTCTCTAAAAAGCACCTTCCCTAAGATTTTTAGGGTTGGTGGATAACCAAGGGTCATAAACATTGTCAGTTATATCTTGAACTACCTCGCTCAAAATGTGTTTGTTAGGTTGAAGCTTCCTATAGCATTCAAAAGGTCACTCTATTTGGTACTTTGTCCTGCCTACTAGAGGTAGATACTTCTACTATGATTGCTTGAAAGTGATACATAAACTCTCTAGTTACAACTATTTTTCCTTGCTAAAATTAGCCTACTTTTGAGTGCAATTAATTTCAGAGCTTTGCATGCAGTTGTGAGTTTTCTTCTATTGATGGCTCATTAAATGTTGCTACTGTGGAAATACATGTAGATGGGAGATCTGTATCCCTTGGGAAAGCCGAAAAAGCCATGAAAATGGAATTAGTGCATTCCTTCCACTACCTCTTGTTTCCTTTAATTCATTAAGTTGGAAGGCGTCCTTTTCATCATATGGAGTGTGCTGAGGTGACACAAGGTATTTTTGAAAAGATGTCTTCATTATTTTGTTAGGGCTTTAGCATATTAATCCATGTCTTTTCTCATTAGTGGACAGGTTGGCACTGATGATGGTAGGGACACATGTCAATGATCAGCGTATGAGGGCATTTACTCCCCAATGCCAAAATTTATTTCTCAAGGCATTTCGTCAGATCCTCCATACGATTTGCCAACCTTGGGCCCTGTTCTTCCTCAAAAAAAAAATGTCGTTCAACCAAAAATAAACATCCCATTGGCGAAGTTTTATCGTTAGCTTTTTCTATATATAGCCACACCACCTTTTGTTACATTCATTTGAACATATAGTTTTCTAACTTAGCTAGCCTTCCGCCTACTCCACCATTTTTCACTACTGTCGCGATGTCTACTAGTCTAGGTACCCCTAATTGGCTCCTTCCATAGAGACCAAAGAACTGCTTTGTAGGAGAGATTATTGACAGTCGTATCAAGTTCTTGGTGAAGAATTGTGACCTCCTGATCATGACTATGTTCAAGTGGGTCGTCAGTGTGGACTACCTTACCGATGAGAACTTGCTACTGAGCAATTGTAACATGCTCTCACGCTTCATGGCCTCACTGTTGGACCTGGTTGTGGCAAATCCCATGATAATTGCACTGTGTTAGAAGTTTTTCAACACTTCTCTGATGGAAGGGCTTGGTGAGATGGTGCAAGTGGCTATTCCGGGCATTAGCATTCCAAGCGCCATGGATCTTCACAGGTTCATGGAGTTTAGGATGGATGTGCACTGGTTTCCCTTCCTTACTAACTTTCACACTATGGATGTGGAGGTGCATCATTGTTCTTCTCTACCAACAACCACTTTCCTTCTACAGGAGTATGGCATGGAGAAATTTTTGGGGATTTCCTAGAAAAAACACTTTAGTTACTTGGTGCAACTTTGTAGTGAGTAGACACTAGGTCTTAACTATGTAGACTGTGTGCATTGTGCTTTTTTTCCCTGTCTACAACCTGTCTGACGAAAGAAGAAGATGAAGAAGAATAAAAAGAGGAGAAGCAGAATCCAAGTACGAATCCCTTTTTGCTTTGCTATTGGAGGTGAAAAAAATTTGACTATCTAATTGTCACCTCCCTTAAAGCAACTTTTTCTTACTTTACTTTTTGGGTTTTGCTTGAGAGGGCTTTAAATGATATTTCTGAGCCTCAGGCTATACTGTATTGTAATTTTTTGTTGATAAACATAATATAGTATAGTTCTTATTTTCTCTTTTGTTATTATGGGCCTTATTCTAAAAAAAACTTTGAAATAATTACAATTTTTTTACATATGGTATATAATTGTTAAAAGTTTTAAAAGACTTGTACATTTTTAATAGAAAATTCTTAGATAAATACCATTCACCGACACATCTAAAAAACATCTCTTTGAGTCTGTACCCCCTCACCTTGTCGCATGTTTTTTTTTCAAAAGGTCCTTTCCACAACACTTTGGAATTAATCGGTCATCCTGGCTTCACTACAAGTCTGTGGTACTCTTGCACTGAACCTTCTTTTAGGTAAGAATTTTCTTCATCAAAACATCGTCTGATTCTTTGATAATGGTAAATTGTAGTTCCATGGGTTATGCCCCTGCCTCTTTTCATCTTCAGGGTTTTTGCTGAGTTTATGTACATCAATTTGTACTCGAAAAACTTTGGGGTCGATTTGGGTGTAATTTGATTCATTGGCAGGGTGACTCGTCTATGACTATGCCAAACTCTTATGGTGATCAACCCAACACATTGGATTAACCCAATTAGGCTCTTAAGTGTTGATTTGGTTGAACTTCCAACTTTCACATCATCATATGATGAAGTCTTCGGATAAACCTTGTATTTGATAATAAAATTTGACCCTTGTGATTCTACCGGCTCTTGGGCACTAGGAGTTGTGACATTTTTGGGCATACCCAACATGGCTTTTATTTTCCTTAAAAGTTTATCAATTTTTCCTTTCGTGATATATTTTTGCATGTTGTTTCTCCTTTTCTTTGCTAAGGGGAGCATAATGTGACACTCTTCATTTTTTCCTTCATTCTTCTCTAGCTACCTGATAACTATTGTGCCCTTGCAAGTTTGTTGAAAAGATTCTTTCTCTTTTATCATCAGGGAAAATGAGGCTAAAATTCTCATGAAATTTGGTACAAATCCTCAGGTGATTCTAGATTTACCTAAAAGAAAACTTATGTTTAATTTTGAGCTTCAAAATGTCTCAAAATTTGTTGTTCTTGAGTGTACGAATGTTTCCCACTTGGTGGTAGACATCATCCTTAGTTATTCAGATCCCATTATAAAGACTTTATTGTCACTTGAGGACTTATGTATCAATGATGAGATCTCTGTCCCGATTAGATATTTGGAGAACTGTTGCATCGGTGTCAGGGAATAATGATTATCCAGCAAAATTCTTAGCTATTTGGTGAAAACCTATATTTCCAAGAAGCTTTCCTTTGAGCAGATTATCCTTTATTTCTACTTAGCTTACTTGGGCCCTTTTTCTAAGGTATACATCATCTGGACTATGCTCGAATCATACCCCTTGATATCATATCTACAACATAATTCTTTCAAATTTCTTTTATTCCTGCGAGAGGTCCTCGTGCCAACTGCTAATTTTTTTCCTTTTTTGACACTAAGCTTGCTATAATCCCTTGAAACCATGAAGAATCTTTGCTTTGTCAAATCAAAAATTGATTCTGAATGTGCTCCAATAAGAAACATCTTACAGATGATGTCATCTTGAGGTTGAGGATTTCCTTGCATATCGAAAGCTTCAAAACTTTTGATGAGGTCCTTTATATCCTGAACTTGGCATCTTAGCCTTGTATTTGTTATGGTTACTTTCCCGCAGATCTAGTTTTTTGTCAATTCTGAATTTCTGACAACTTGTTTCACACCCACACCTTTTTGTTCTACTAGCTCTTAGGTATTTTGATCCCATCGAAAATATCAATTAGGAACCTATTATGGGGCCAACATTTCAGTTGATACCATTAAAGGATACAATCCACACATGATTATAAGACAAATCATCAAGCTCTTTTAAACTCTTCATTAGTTTCAGACAGGCCTAATCTTTGTCAAAAATCACATAGGTACTTACCCCTATTGCGTGGAAGTTGCCAAATGGATTAGAATCAGTAAACTAATTTAACAACATCTCTTCTTTTGAAATCCTCTCATCTATACCTTCTTCCTCTATAGGAATTTCCACACAGTACCTCTCCTAGTGGAAAGTTGGGGAATCATCAGATCCTAAGCATAGATTTGCATCGTCTGCAATATGTTTGAGATGCAAGGATTTAGATAGAATCTTCATCTTTTCTCCATTTTTGGTTTGCAATATCAAGTGGTACTAGTCAAGTGCCAGGTATCTGCCAAGTTTGGCAGTGAAATCTCTTGATAAGCACATTTTGAAAACTGGTGAAATGTCAATTATTACTACTTCTTGGGTGACTGTCTGGCTCGGGAAGGAGAAGAAGGTTAGGGATAGATCCCTTATCCGACCAACGGTTGGGACTTTCTTTCCATCAAGTTTCATAATTACCTTTTCAAGGGGCTCATATTGGAGTTTTAGAGCATCTACCACTTGCTTGGGCATAACAGTTGTGCTAGCTCTAGAATCAATCATATTATTGTGCAATAATTTATCTCCTACTATAAGCGTCAAAAAGAAAGGTGTGGGTTTTATTCTGCTTACCTCTTTTTCTTTAACGCTATCCAAATTATTTGTATAAGCCATTGATTTCAGAGCTTGAGGGGGAAATGTTGATCTATCATTTCCACTTTGATTGTTTAACTGAGTCATGCTCTCCTGCATGTTTTGTCCTTCCACCTTCAATGCTTCCTGAAGTAGGGTTTGTTGCTTAGGAATTGATATAACATCCCACAATGAAATGTTGGTAGGTGCCTTCTTCAATTGCTCCACCATGTTCATCATCCTGACAGTTTGGGTCTTTAGCTTAAATAGTGGTATCTCTTTTTTCTTTGGGAGAAAATGTTCCATCGGGGCCAGACCTTGTACTTTATTTTCCTCTTTTTCCCCTGATCACTAATTATATGGCCATAAACTAGGTCACACAATGGGCGGAAAAGCTTTCTTCTCTAGGGGAGACAATTGACATGGCTATGGATGTGGTAGATCTTGTTGTACATATTCTCCTATGAGCCTTCTTTTTGATCTTGTATTGTAATCTGACTATACTTGTGAAATTCTGGTTGTTAGAGCTTCACTTGCAAATATAGCCTCGTCTTCCTCCAACCATGAGAAAATAGCATGGTCGGGCACAATGTCTAACTCTTTTTCAATGGACATCCCTTGTATATGTGCCCTTTGATGAGCATTCTCCATTTTGGGTGACTCATATTCACTCACATTTGGGAACATACCCTTATTCCTATGTTCAGCCACCTTTTGCTACATATTTCCCCTTGGACAATTTCGGGGCATATCGCTATCATTGCACGGGAAGCACTAGACATTTTTCATCCTCCAAAAAATTGTTCTGGTCTGTGACTATCTCCTTATTCGTACTGCCCTTGACTGACTGTAATGGCATAGCAACTAGAACTATTTGATTTGTTGATAATGCTTATTGACCTCCTCCTCTGTAAGATCCTTGATATGAATTTTTTTGGTAAGGGGGTTTTCATCCACCATAGACCTGAGTGGTTGTTTTTTGGAGGCATCACTTGTTGTCATTTGATAATGAACAATTCATTAGCAAAAGTATACATCAAATCTTTTATATCAATGATATCTGCCACCATTGATGACAGAGCCGATGTGCTGGCTTGAGTGGTAGGGTATTTTTTCATAGGTTGCAGGGCAACCAACTTCAATTGTGTGGCGGGAGTGCTTGGATTAGCTTCCTCTTGGTGGCTATTTGAGATTTCCATGAATACTGGCATTGGTGGCTAAGGTGGAAGTTTCCCAGCATCAATCAAGTTATTCTTTGTACACACCACCATCTCGTATGCTTTAAGCAAGGTGTTCCCTCCAATAGAGGTTACCATAAGTGTGATGTCTGGATTGATGGCCTTTAGGTAGAACATGAACGCCATCGCAGCTTGAGGTCAAGAAGTCACGAGAATCCTTTTCTAGGTCTTATGGTACCTTGTATTGAAATCACTCACGGCTTCATTGGGGGCCCTCTTGATGGTGATTAGTTGTTGCAGTAGTGAAGAACAGTCTCCCTTTTCATAGAATCATTCAAACAGGCGTTGCCCGAGCTGGTCTCAAGGAAGAATGGAATCCGAGGCCAGAGATCAATACTAATCTTGAACCTTTCCCTTAAAAGAGGCAGCTAATAGTCTTAAAGTGATGTTCTCCTCTGATATGTTATGTACCCTGCATACCTCCACTATATCTTGAAGGTGTTCAGAAGTGGTTTTGAAATCCTCCCCAGAGAATCTTGGGATAGCCTTAAGGGAATTAGCCGGTATGGAAAGCCATATATCTAGGGGTGTGGGTGGTTGTAACAGACTACCACTCTCCCATGTTACAAAGTTTCTAGGAGCAGAAGGAGGTACTTGAGCCATAAGGAAAAAAAAATTATGAATCGGATATACAAGAATATTATTTGGAAATTTAAACCTTCGAGTGGAGTAGATAAGGCTCTTGATAATGGGCTTTGACTTCCTTCTCTATTACTCCTTATAGGAAATACAAAACCTATAGTTCTTTTCCTTCTAGGATTTGATGTAGGTAACTGAGAGTACTACAAATGACCTCTTGAGAATGCTCTCGTTTGGACTCTGGGCATGAAATTTCCAGTTTCCTTCCTTAGCCTAATTTAAGAAATATTTTTTACTCCTAGTCAAGCGATTGGAAAAACTTTGGTCCCATCGGGCTTGCCAAAAAAAGAACTATTAATCATCAAAGCTTGCGCCTCTCTGACAGTCTTATGGGAAATTTAGTGAGTGGGGGACAAATTGCATCTCACTGAATACCTATAGGTTTTTTATAGAAATTTGACTCTTCTTTTGGGGTTTTGAGATAAGGGAGAAAGAGAAAAGTAAATATAAAACATGAAAGGAAATACGCCAAATATTTTACAACATTTCAAATTCAAAATATTCCTATGATTGATATAAAGGACACAAAATTCCACAACCCCTCATTTTTAGAAAGAGAACGAACAACAAAGGCTAACTTCAGGCATAGTGTAGACTTTCAAATCTTTCTACATTCAATGTTCATTGAGGTTCGATCAAACACAAAATTTCTTAAAGTAAAATAATAATATTTCAGAAATTATGGGAACTCTATCTCCTAATATAGAATAACATAGAAAAATAATGACTTCAAATATAACAGAAAAGTCTAATGACATTGTCTGATTTCTCCCAAAATTGCTATTTCTTAGTACAAGCATAGAGCATAGAAATTGACTATTTGAACTACCAGAATATAGCTTGCAAGACACAGTGTTTCATTCAAAATGATGATATAAAGAAATAAAGCTTGAGAAAGGTCATATGTGCACAGTCTGAAAAAATTCCCCTCAATAGTTCATGCTTTAATTAAAACTAAATTTTGAAACATAGGTCATATTCCAATTCGACAATAGTTTAAACCTTAATAAATTAATTTTGCAGAATAAAGTAGTTCTATAACTTTCTTCCAAAATATAGTTCTTAAAACTTTAATAAAATTAAATAGGAAACAATTCCTCTAAAGAAAAGTAGTTCCTCTTGGAAAATCCTTTTTCTGAAAAATTAAAAATCTAAATCTTAATCCACAAAAATCTCTCCTTCCTGGTGTTGTTGCCTTCCTTTTATAGCCACTAAAGAAAGAAATCATAGCCTCAAACCAAAAGTAATGATTTCCAGGTGTCGACGGTTGATAACACACGATCCGATAATAGACTCTTGGTTAGATTGCAAAAGATCTTTGCATTAACTCCTTAGCTACTGCATTAATGTTATCTAGATATTTTAGCAAAGATAAGACCCAAATATGATCAAATCCTAGGAGCAACAGCCTAGAAACAAACACAATTGATTGATCATATTACTATGAAGCGTTGTCTCAAAACTTATGTCCCAAAAATCAAGAGAAGAAAAGAAAATCCAGCCAGCTCAAAGATACTCCCTAATTAGATATCTTCATAGGCGGTGCAGATAACTTATGACAAGGAGATGACGTTTCAGCAAGGTGGAAGCTCCCGAGCTTGCAAATATAGCTCTCAAGGAAACATCCAACAAGCAAAGACATGTCTTGAAACTCCTCTCGAAAGGAAAATAAAAGGGAAAAGTTGTACAACCACCATGTGGTGCATTGCACACCTTTTCAATGTTTCATTTGAGCGTAGGGGCACCTAGCACCGAAGACGTTTATGCAAACCTAAAAAAAAAAAAATTGAGGCAAAAAAAACCTTTACAATATCTAACATGTTTTTAAACAACATATTATAATCTAAATAAAATTCAACATATGAACACAACGCACACACACACATATATATTCTCAAAACATTCTCTCAGAGATCATCTACAACATAAATCACGCCCTGAAGAAAACTATCAGCCTTAAACATTGAATTTTGAAGTCATTAAACATGTATTGTTATCTCAAAAAATGATGATGTGATTGTTTCTACCATTACATCTACACTAGCATTTTAAAGTGTGGTAATGTCTCAACATTGAATATGCCAACGAAAGAAGAATGGGTGTCCATTGAAGAAAAAATGAAAGATCTATTTAAGCATCATTAAGATTCAAAGGGAAACTGATAATCAAAATTGAAGTGTTGTTTCAAAATTTAAATGACCAAAATCATTTCAAGCGAATACAATTGATAGGTGTTACGCCAACTCCACAACCGGGGCTAGCATCCTCCCTGCCACACCAACATGGGAGCTTTGGAATAGGCTGTAGGCATCCATCAAGCATAGGGATGCATGTGCTCTATTAGACATGCATGCAAACTATGGAAGAATATACAAAGCATTTGAACCACTTGGAAAAATACCTCAAGGAAATGTAGACTCATGAAACGCCATCACTATAGGATAAGTTCAAAATGGGTTTTGTAGGAAAGCTCTCAAAATATTGAATAAATGAAGCATGCTGGGGGAAAAAAAACATCAAGGCTAAACACAATAGCATTGAATACCTACATCCATGCGCTGGTTTAAATGTTGAATCTCAAAGAACCTAAATCCTCCCAAATACAAAAATTACATCTATCAATTACAAGGCGTTGAGAACCTATGTTAATCCTCCTATTGAAAATCTTAAGGCCGACTTACAAAAAAATAAAATTCTCAAGAAAAAGAATGGCTAAACCAATTAAATCAGTTGTTAGGATAAAGCAAAAAAATCGACAGGGACAAGGGAGGTATGGTGCTTCATCGAATCTCTTATTATAGGACCCAAACATTTAATTATACCTGGAAGCTAAGTTTTCAAGGGTAAGAAAATATCGATTACTATAGAGGGCAAGATATAATATTAAAGTTGAAATGCACTAGGCATGTGCTGGTTGCCATAATAAATTCTTCCTATCAACCAAAACTATAATCAAATGACTATAATCATATAAAGCGGCAAATAATGAATGCGTAAAAGGGCAGCATGAAGTTGATGCTGAAATGAATTTCTCAATCAAGGCTGCAATAATCATGAAGAAAACAAGATAAAATTGAATGCTTTAATCATGGTTTGGTCATAGGATGAAAGCCCAAAACAAAACAATCGAATTCTAGCCATTCAAGAATGCAAATTTAACATACTTAAAGTAGCAATTACTTTCTCAAAGAAACGAATTGAGAAAATAAGTGAAAGTCGAGCAATCGCTTGACAAGAAGGAGAAAATTTGCTTACACAAAACAGAGAATGAGAAATCTAAAATAAAATACAACACCGACCTGGGTTCCTATGCCTGAGAACAGAGAGGATGAACTAAAGACCTCTTCTTCACAGCCACCGATCCTTCCTTCAAACTTGATCACCCAAGAATAATTCAATTCGAAAGCAATATCAAAAGTCAAGAACTATAACTTTCTTTCATAATTTTTTTTTTTTTGCAGAGAAAAATTTAGCTAATGAAAAACCTTTTTCAAAATGAGCATGTACCTCCCTAGAAAAACAAGAAAGAGTTTTATTTTTATCCAAATAAAAATCCAAGATGAGCTAAAAATCAGCAAAATAAGAAAGTTTCTTGATCGACGCTCTGTTTGAAGTCATGCATAAGCATGCTTTATCCTTTTTCCAGCTTTACACTTCAGTTCACAAATATTATCTCTTTTATTTAATTTAAAATCAAATTACTTCCCCATATAATTAATTAAAATCCAATGCTAATAATATTCATCTTTATTTATTAAAAATTACATTACTTTTTCCATATATAAATAATTAAACTCTCTTAAATATAAACGTTATCAATTGTTATAAAATACAATTTTAACAATAATTTTAACAAAACAACCTAATTTAATTGTTTATTAATAACTGTATACTTTATATTATATTATTGTCTTATTGTTTTCAAATTTATTTAAATTACTTCGTAATCAATTTTAATTTAGCCAACTGATTACACAAAGCCATTAAAATATTAAGTTCACCAATAACAAAGTTACTCAATGTCAAATACAAACAAAATAGAGGGACACTACAGCCAGCCCACGTAATTACCAACCTTCACCCCTTACATAAATAGACCCCGACAGTTTATTTCAGTGAGATTCAAGCAGATTAGGGAAAAAAGAATATCATGAAACATATTGATACAAGATTCGAGCTATGTTATTTGTTAATAAATATTGAAGAGAAATAGAGAAATTGTATAAGAGGTGTTGGAATGACAATTATTTTCTACAAGTTGTTTTACATGGGTATGTTGCATAAATGATTTCTCTATAATATTTAATGGCAAGCAATGTAGCCCAAATTTACAATTAAGTCTGTGGAGTTATACACAATTTTCAAAGATTTTTGTATCATATAATTGTTTGCATGGCCTAAAGAAAATAGGTATGGTGATAAAGAACTGGGTTTAAATAATTGATTTGGGAAGTTAAAAAGATATCTATATAAGCATGGAGAAAAGAATAGTTTTGTGGATTTTAAGTGTTATTCTAATAGCTCTTATATCTGTTCAGCTTTATATTTTTAGTTGATAGGCTATTTTTTGAAGTTTCCACTAGGATTTTCATCAACTCAGCCATGAATAGGATTTGTCATCTAATAGCTCTTTTACAATTTCTCTATGTGTTTATAATATTTAGTGCTAGACAATGTACCTCAAATTTATGTCTATATATATGTATTGAATTCCCTATTTCATATTTTAAAAATTACATATAGGCAGGAATATATATTGATATATACATAACAAGACCAATGTGGCTCGTTTGAGAATGCAACAATAATTTATATATGCACATGTATATCTAAACAACTATGTATGCTATTTTTATTTGTATTTAGGTAGACTTTGATTTTAAAAGAGTTAAA
The DNA here is from genome assembly GCA_007258455.2 of Sequoia sempervirens. Lineage (NCBI taxonomy): Eukaryota > Viridiplantae > Streptophyta > Pinopsida > Cupressales > Cupressaceae > Sequoia > Sequoia sempervirens. The sequence continues at coordinate 74,080,509 of VDFB02179234.1, forward strand.
AATACTATAGTAAGTATTATTTAGCTTCTAAGAAAATTTCTACAATATAGCCATAGCATTAAATGATATAGCATTGATATGTTGTTAATAAAAGATCATTTAATGGTGTAGTATGTGTAACATGTTCATAAGAAATTTGTAAAACTGATTGCGCCTTGGCAATGAATACATTCAAAAACACTGAAAATAGTGTAGCTTGCATTGGCTTGGTCCTGTCATCTTGATTGCCATTGTCCACCACCACAAGTAACCATTTCCCATTCTACTTTTGTGTTCTAAGGTGGCCAGGAATCCCCTTGTTGCATATATATTTTAATAGGCTTTGAAGCTAAAAATATGTTGCTAGTTTGCATAACTTTTTCCCTTTGCTTGCCCTTTGCTTTGCGCACTGTGCAACTCCCACATAATACCGATATTGTGCATCTTTGGTGTTATACCCATTAACATAGGAGAAATTGTGGATTAATAACTCCTCCCCTTGAAATTTATTAAGACAACAAACATCCAGACTAAACTTTCCCTCAATTGACTAGCTGAGAAGGCTACAAATTCAAACCTTTTGTTACCTATAGTAATGCCTTGCTTCAGAGTGGAAAATATCCTATAGGAAGCAAAAGGTTTGAATTCATACCCTTCTTAACTAGACAATTGATGGAAAATTCAATCTCGATGTTTTCTTTCTTCATAAATTTCAAGGGGAGGAGTTACATAGTGAGGAAAAAGTACGGTATACACATATATTTAGATATAGCAATGCGTATATAAATAGATAGATACATGTGTATACATGGATATATATATCTGGTTATATATGTGTGTTTTTAAATGTGTAGACAAAGAGGAGATTCAATGCATATATGCACTTAATAAAATCTATTCCTATTGTTGTATAGCCTATTGTTTCGATAAGAAAGGGTGAAAGGACCAGCTAGCAACATATACAAATATCTACATATAGCTATATGTAGAAATATATTAAAATAATAAAAAACTACATGGATACATATATAAGAAACCTCAAAGATAAACAAATACATATAGGGGTATATCCATATACATTTATCATTTTTATTCTTGTTGATGTATCCCCTGGTGTTTTGACAGTATTAAAAATGCATTTATATTCTTGTTCTTGTATCTCATGTTATTTGATAGATTTTAGAAGTGGAATGGTTATAGAGTGATATTTCTAATTTATCTACCAATTTCCACTAGGATGTTGCAATACATTAATCTTTAATTTTTATTGTGAGATAGAGTTGTCAATTAGTCAACTCAAATTGTAACATTTTGTCCCAAGAAAAAGTTCCCAGAACTATGTCTATGGAATCAGGTTTTGTGGATGGGTCTCCAGAGCCCCCACTATTGATTTGTTGACATCTGCCACTTTTCCTATTGCAGAGTCTACCTCTGAGGTTGTGAACCACTAGCCTTTAGATCCTGATTCCATAAGTATAAATTCCCTTTTTGTTATACTTGTTGTAAATTTGGTGTTATTGTTTCTAGTTTTCTTTGCTTTAAGGTGTATACACACATGGGTTAACCTAAAAAATGATATAGATGTGCAAGGAGATACACATTGATATTTTCTAGCATATAAAAAACTTCCCTTTCATGTATATATATGTATATATGTGTGTACTTATGTATATATATATGTATGTATATGTATATGTGTATATGTATATGTGTATGTATATGTAATTGTATATATATATGTATATGTATATGTATGTGCATGTGTATCCATCTAGATATGCATTTGCATATGCCTATGTATATGTATATGTATATGTACATGTCCCAGCTGGTAGCAACTTGACATAGTTTGAGGAAGCCAAGGTAGGAGGATCCAATTAAGGATTTTCTAGCCTTGCAACCTAAAACACTAACTCCATGATCACACAGATATGCAATGGGAACAAACAACTAATGAACAGAAAGATAAAAGATATTCAAGGACACCAGACATAAGATATATCCTAGGAAAACCCTAATAGGGAAAAACCCAGCCTTCAAATCTCCTCCACATTATATTAGATCTTAGAAACAAATTACATATGCCTCACAAGCTTACAGATTCTAGGCCACAACCCAAGAGTTACAAATAACTCATACAATAACAATTTTCCATCAACTGTTTTTCTTGCTCCACACTCTCTATACTCTATAATCCTTTCGGATCAGAATACTTCATCACCATGCTTCATACTTCACACTATCGAGCACCTTGTTGATCTCTCTTCTTTTTCTATCATAAAAAATACTCTCTTATATTTATATCATCCGTAAATAATATAATATTTAACATGTCGGCCCAACTACAATGGCTGGTAGAATAATGTGCCAACTCAGATAGGTCAGCCCCAAACAATAACAAATTACAATGTGAATCAACCAAGGTTGGCCACAAGAAATCCAAGACACAAAACAATATCCTCAATCATGAAAACACCTTCTAAATTATTCCTCAAAGATCCACAACACACCACAACACCCTATCAACCAAGAACATAGAAAACATGGCCTTGCAAAAGAAAAGCACCAATCGTGGGCACACAGGTCAATGTGGACCAACAACACATGATATGGAAACATCCACGATCCTCATGAATCACCACAACAACTCCACGTACTGGAATCAAATCATCTTCAATCAAGAACACCAACAAAAATAACTAAACAACTATCAACACATAGATCTTCACAACTCGATCGATCCTTCACATGGACCTCAAAAACTTCTCATGAATAAACTAGACACACTCTACAACAAACACTTTAATCCACAACCTTAGATCATCAACATATGGATCTAGCCAACATACAAAACTTCATTGCATCAATAACAACCCTGCCACTTCACTATCAACTACCTCAATATTTTGAGGACTTTCAGATACCCCTGCATCAGAATCTCAGGGCTATTTGAAAAGTGAGCCTCTTCACTTTGGTCTATACTATATCAACTCCAATTTTTCCTCCTTAAAAGGGTTTGATGATCTATCCATAGGTACTTGCAACTGCCTCAAGGTTAGCATTTTGTTCAAGTCCACCTTGCAAACTGCCTCAAGCTCTCCAAGGTTTAGTGATCTACTTGGAAGCCTTGCTCTACCTCATTGGTTGGTAGTCTGAGCAAGGCTTCTCTACAAGTTGCCATAGGATCAATTCCTTCATTCACATTTACTTCACTAAACTCTCCTCTTAACATTAAAGCTTCACCTTCTTCCAATTCCACTATGAAATATGATACCTCCAAAAGTTCCCCTTCCTCTGGATAAATGAATTCAGGGTCTTCTTCATCTACACAAACTATCTCTCCATCCTTTACTACGAACTCTTCTATTAGGTTCTCTGACATCAGGTTCTTGATGACACTCAACACTTGATGCTTTCTTCCTCCAAACTCCTTTATGCTCTGAATAAGGTCTTCTTTCTCTACATCTTGATTCCTCATTTCCTTCAACATATGATTTCTTCCTTCTATACGATATTCTAAGCATACAAGTAACATTTTTCCACTTTGCTCCATCAATCCATCCATAATCTATCTTCTTAAAATCTGGCATAGGCTTTCTCCTTCTCATTTTTTCCCAACACATCTTTTCAGAATAATTCCTTAACCCACATAACTTACAAGGATGTAGATCCCAAAACAATTCGCTTTCATGTCCATGCCTATTACAATGTGAACAATACACACCTTCTCTTCTCTGATTCAAACTTGCAATAAAATTCTTACCTCTGTCATATCCAATTGCTTCACTCTTTGATCTCATTATTGGCTCAATAGGTTTCGTAATTCCTTGCTACTACTTTCCCAATCCTTTTCCTTCATATCTCTTTCTCTGCATGATCTTGAAACCAATACCATCATTAACATTTGTAGGTTCCATTACCTTATTACCTTCAACTTCACCTAAAGAAACTTTTGCAACATTACACAAATCATTAGTATCACACACTTTAGGTTTAGATCTCAATCTTTCATTCTCCTTCCAACATGCTATAAGTGACTGCTCCAATTGATCAACATGTTCCTTCAAACCATAAGTTCTCTTTATTCACCTCTTTCAAAGTTTCCTCCAGAAAAATATTGAATTCTTTTGCAAATTTGTTTTTAAGCTCTTCAAGCATATCTAGCTCTACTTCTAATTCTTCATTTCTCTCCCTCAGTTCTACATTACACTTCTTGATTTTGCACAATTCCTCCTCCAAAGTATCTTGTTTACATACTAGGGTTTCATTTTCCTTCTTGATCATCTTCCCACTCTTCACCATTGCAACAAATCAGATAAAAAACTAAAGTTCAATGCTTATAGATTCGCAACCAGCTTTGATACCATCTAATGCAACCAATGTAGGAGGATCCAATTAAGGATTGTCTAGCCTTGCAGCCTAAAACAGTAACTCCATGATCACATAGATATGCAATGGGAACAAACAACTAATCAACAAAAAGATAAAGGAAATTCAAGGACACCAAACATAAGATATATCTTGGGAAAACCCTAATAGGGAAAAACCTAGCCTTCAAAGCTCCTCCACATTATATTAGATCTCAAAAACACATTACATATGCCTCATGGGCTTACAGATTGTAGGCTGAAACCTAGGAGTTACAAATAACTCATATAACAAGAATTCTCCATTGACTGTTTTTCCTGCTCCACACTCTCTATGCTCTATGATCCTTCCGGATCAAAATACTTCATCATCGTGCTTCATACTTCACACTATCGAGCACATTTTCGATCTCTCTTCTTTTTTATGTCATAAAAAATCCTCTTTTATATTTATATCATCCGCAAATCATTTAATCTTTAACATGTTGGCCCAACTACAATGACTGGTAGAATAATGTTCCAACTTAGATAGGTTGGCGCCAAACAATAACAAATTACGATGTGAATCAACCAAGGTCATTCACAACAAAGCCATGACCCAAAACAACATCCTCAATCATGAAAACACCTTCTAAATTATTCCTCAAAGATCCACAACACACCAAAATTCCCTATCAACCATGAACATAGAAAACATGGCCTCACAAAAGAAAATCACCAATCATGGGCACACAGGTCAATATAGACCAACAACACACAATTTGGAAACATCCACAATCCTCACGAATCACCACAACGATGTCTGTAACAACTCCACATACTGGAATCATATCATCTTCCCTCAAGAACACCAACTAGAATAACTAAACAATTGTCAGCACATAGATCTTCACAACTCAATTGATCCTTCACGTGGACCTTAGAAATTTTTGGTGAATAAACTAGACACACTCTATGACAAACCCTTTAATCCACAACCTCAGATCATCAACATACAGATCTAGCCAACATATAGAACTTCATTGCAGTATCACTAACAACTCTACCACTTCATTGTCAACTACCTCAATTTTCTGAGGACTTCCGGATACCCCTACATCATGTTTTTTTTAAGGTGATGTGGAGCTTCGTAATTACGTGGGTTGGTGGTGATGGAGTTGGTGGCCTTGGTATTGGAAGCTTGATGGTGAGTTTTTTTCTCATGTGAGGATTAATGCATCTTGTTGTTGTATATGTATATGTATATGGATGTGTGTTTTCTCGCATGAAGGTTAATGCATCTTGTCACTATTGTGCAATGGCGGTGGTTGAAGTAAATGAAATATTCAATGTTACAGTGTCAAAAAGTATACTTTGATTAAGTTGTATTATCAAAAGAGTAGAATATTATAGATCAGATATGAAGATAATAGATTCCCCCCTACTTTGTTATTGTGTGATGTGTGATGGAATTCCATGAAACTCTACGTGGGCATTCCATAATGTTCTTGGTTAGGGGTTTTGTTGGAGTCTGCAAGCCTCCGTGATGAAAAAGAACAAAGGGTTGGGAGGATACCAACTGTGGGTTGTGTGGTTTTGGTTTTAATAGCATATATTTGTTCTTGTGTAGATACATGCCTACAAAAATCCTTATATACACTTTGTTCCCACAAACATATATTATAGCCGGTTGCGTACATCCAATATTGTATTCTTCTAAACAAGGGATAGAACAATAGTGAAATAGTGGAAATGGTTAACAAAAAAAACTATAAAATCCTTTTGTATATATATTTATATCTTCCAATGTTCAAACTATGTTATTGATTTTGTGATCATCCATAGATATACATTTATATATGCATGGATACACATGGCTATGTGTAGGATCATCATGGCAAAAGACAAGCCCTTAAGTGGCAAAAAATTCAGAAAAATAATAGTTAGGCAACTTGAAGTAAAAATTTGAATAAGTTATCTATATTATTTAAAAAATATGTAAGAATAGAATCTATAGAAAATAGAATTTAGTTTCTAAACTACTAGTTTTATTTAAAAAATAAAAAATCTATTTGGTGAAAATTTAAAATTTCAATGCAATAGTAGTTAAATTTTAGTGAAAAACTAAAAAGTAGGTGTCTTTCTGACCACGCTAACCACAATAAAATAATAATATTATTTTATAGTATTTTAGATATAAGTAGAGGAATCATGTCCCGATGTGATGCATATTTTTTTGTAATTTTTTCCAAATAAATAATTAATTATGAATTTTTCATTACAACTTTTAAAAAATATAAAAAATCGTGTGTCTGACCACCTTAACTTGGTCAAAACTTCATGATTTTTTTTTTTAATCTTATAGTATGCAAAGCATAGAATGTGATGCATGTTTCAGATTCCAAAAATGTGATACCATTTGAAAGCTATAAATGTTTTTCAATCAGCTTATCAATCAAGACTTTAGTTGTAATTCAAATAGAAAATGAATAATAATTATTTATTAAATTCAAAGTGAAGCATAATTTATATTGGTAGAAAGCTGAGAACGTCCTTTAAAAAACTTTTTGTTTCATCAATTTTGGGTAAAAAAAAGTCGTCAGCCACATAACCTACACATACCCATCATATCGCCACTTTTTGGCCCATCATGATCCCGCACATACCCATATATATATTTTGTTACATGTTTATGTGTAATTACTATTTTAAATATATCTATGGTTATACATGTATATTCATATGCTAATATGGTTGAAATTGTATGTATACTCCTAGGCTGTGCAAGTACATTCAAGTTGCATAGCCCAATCAATTACTCAATTTAAAAAGGGTTAAAAACAACAACGAAATGATTTGTACTATAGCCAACATAGAGAGGAAATTTGTGTGAAGCATCGTAAAAAATGCATGGAACAAAGGCTAACTGCACCATGCATAACTATGACCCTTCCTACTATTAATCTTCTCTTGCAATTTGCATTCCCAGTGGTAGATGCTACCTCTTATATAGAGTCTTAGAGCTATCCCCCTGCTAGACCAACACAACAACAACACTTGAAAGAAATACTCAATGTTTGCTACCTTTCTACGGTAAAGTTGTTTTGGCATCGCATTGATGCACTTTTGAATCTTTTTGTTTGTTAGATATGTAGAAAAAGCTACATAGGGATACACACCTGTATATCGGGGTCAACAATGACATGTGTAAGATGCTATTATGAAAAAAGGCTCCCGACACTTTAGCTCTGCAAATGGCATGGACCTAGGCCCATAACATTTTTTGCTAAAATAACTAACATAGGTTGAAGAAATTCTTATTGCTAGGGTGGCTTCAGTTTTACAAGTGTCCCACGCTAGAGGAGATCAATTTACATACAGTGTTCATATGATAAGCTTTCCTCAAGATATCTCAAGCATAGAAAATTTTTTGTTGCACCAATTGCAAGACCTTGAGGTTGTGATCATATGAAGAACCACTACTAAAGGTAGTCATTACAATTGCTATGTTAATAAATATCATGTCATAAATGCATTGAAATACAAAATTCAATATAAAAAATATTATAATGATGTTGAGATTGATGTTGAGGCTCTTAATATGTTACCTAATGTTGTTGTTGATGTCTCCAATTTCTTTCATACAATAGAGAAAGTTTCCAATGAAGACCTAATACCATCAACCAGCTCAACAAATGTTGTTGAAGATAAAAATGGCTCTTCAAAATTTTCATCATTTATCCCTTCCTTGCCAAATGCTAGATGAGAGCTCCAAGCAATCAAACAGGTATTACAAATTGAAAAAAAGATCAGAATATTTTGTGTTGGTTTGAAATTAGTTCTTCTCATGTTAATGAATACAACACTAAAGGTTTATTTACAATGGCCTTTCCAACATTATTTCCTATTGGAGCAACATTTCCCCTCCAACCAAGGAATGTTCAAGTTCACATGCATGAATATGACCTCCAATTATTGAGATATTTTGACCACAAATTTGGAAAACATGTTAGGTTTAGGTATTTCCTTTGTAACTTGACAATGCGACATTGCAACCAACAAACTATTTATGTTTTTGTTAGAGAAGATTTGGAAGAAAAAATCCCCAGGTCATTGTTTGCATTGTGTAAATGTCTTCAAGCTGCTTCTGATGGCCAGATAACTAAGCAATTGATGTGTTTTGGTGCATCATTTCATGAGACCCATTCTTCTTAGAACTCTTGTCAGGCCCAAATATCTACAATGATTGAACTTGGCATACCTACCCTTTTTTTCACTTTGAACTATGCAGACAAAAAATGGGCTCATCAGCAAAATGTTTTCTCTTCTATGGCTCATTTGGAAATGGATCCTTCAACAAAGATACTAACAGATAGTATTGTTCAAAATCCACATATAACATCTTTATATCTGGATCATAGATTCTCAATTTTTCATTAAGAGGTGATCAAAAATTTGTTTCATGCAAAAGATTATTGGTATAGATATGAATGGTAGCATCATGGATCTACACATGTGCATGTTTTTTTATGGCTTCCAGAAGCCCCCAACATGGACACTATTGATTGGTCCAATCACCATTATCTTACCATGGCAAGACACTTTTTTGATAGATATGTTTCAGTTTGGAATCCACGTTTCCCTACACAAAGATTGCTTAGAATGTATCATTGTTCTTGAAAAATTATGTGCTTGCTTTCCACGAGCCAGATTCTTTCCAGTGATCCAATCATAGATTATGAAGAGTTGCTAAATATAGTTCAAAGGAACAAAAAATGCTCGGAATATACTTGTTTAAGGAAAAAAGGAGAGCAATTACAATTTTGGTATAAAGCACCTTGGCAGCAACAACTTACCTCTACATTGGCATTTGATGTTGAGTCGAACAAATCCTACAAGCCAAAAAGAAATGATGATCACCAAAATATTCATAGTCCACCCATGCTTACAATCTAGCATTCCAACGTTGACTACTAGCAAGTTGTTTCTAGGAAAATCATTTTAAATTATATTTCTAAATATGCGGCGAAATCTAAGAAGAAATAAGAAAATTATCTTGATATGTTGAAAAGACTTGCAAATACAAATATAGTTGAGGATAGAGCACTACTTGCATAGAAAAAAATCATGGTGAATATTATTATGGAGACATCTCTACATAGGAGACGTGCCATATGTTACAAATATTGCCTCTTCTCACTCCAAGCCACCAATATATTCATTTTAATGTTGGAAAAAAAACATGGTTCTGTATAAATAAAGATGTTGATGAAGACTTTCCAACAAATTATATTCATTGATAAATGAAAAGGCCTCCAAAGCTAGCTAGTGTATCCCTAATTGACTTGGTTCATTTATATACACATTCAGAGCAGCGCAAAAAGGCTAAATGGAAACTGAGACACCAGCCTACAATTTTCCTTATGTACCTATTGTTCAAGATTGTTCCCATTGAAGATATAAAAATATTTGAGACATTTTTTTTGATTGAACTTATGTTATACAACCCTTTTCGAAACATACAGATAGATATAGGTCTTGCCAAACAAGAGATCATAAAAAAATGGAATTTTTTTAAAATGACTGGTTATCATCCTTGGCATGTTAATAGACTTCTAGTTGCATCCACGATTGAAGAAGAACATGGTAGTGATACTGATGATTTGAACCATTGACGTTCTATGGATGAATATGAATGGGAAGTTTTCTCTCAGCTTGGTGCAACTACTAACATTAGTATAAATCAGCTCCAGTTATTGGGTAGGCAAGACTTTGATATGAACCATTCATGGAATACAAACTATGTTCTTAAACAACTTCATAATATTGCTTTGCAGTTCATCCCATTTTCTAGGGTGCAACATGAGCAAGCTACAATACAATTTTTTCCTATAAATACATGATCCCATCGGATTTCACAAAAACAACAATTGGTTCTTCAAATCATCTAGTCTCATCACATGCAACCTTCCCCCGAAGACCCTCTTTGCATGATCATTCAAGGGACAACTAGAATTGACAAATCCTTTTTGATAAATTGTATTAGAAAAAAAATAAACACATTGACTACTTGATCCAATAGCTCATTGCTCACATTGGCCCCCACAGGTGTTGTTGCATACAACATATGCACCTCCACAATTCATATAGCCCGCTAGATTCCCATAAAGGATATGAATCCTTTGCAAGGTTAGATGTTGATAATATTCCAAGAACAATTTAAATATATTCAATGCTTTTTGATAGATGAAATGAGTTTTCTAGGCCCAAATTTTTTGTTGAAGATAGATAACTGATTGTGCTAAACATTCCCTAATAACTAGAGGGAGCCATTCAGTGGTGTCTCCATCATCCTTATTAGTGATCTTGCCCTATTGCCACCTATCATGGATACCCTTATTTATGCTTCACGGTCATTGGTTGTAGCCTTATGGCATACTTTCACAGTTTTGACCACATTGGACACTATTTTCCACCAAAAAAGGAGATAACCCTTCCCAACAAAAGTTTCAGGCAATCCTTCTCCATATAAGAAATGGTGAGGCTCTCCACGATGACTGGGAAGAGCTTATGAAACAAATAAATAAAATGATTTCAGCCACAAAAAGAGAGCAATTTGATGTTGCTACATATTTGTTTGCCACAAATGACTTAGTCAGGGTATGCACAGGATCATGATGGGCCAAAAAGTGGCAATATGATGGGTATGTGGCTGACGACTATTTTTTTACCCAAAATTGATGAAATGAAAAGGGTTTTTAAAGGATATTCTTAGCTTTCCACCGATATAAATTATGCTTTACTTTGAATTTACTAAGTAATTATTATTTATTTTCTATTCAAATTACAACTAAAGTCCTGATTGATAGGTTGATTGCAAAACATCTATAGCTTTCAAATGGTATCACATTTTTTGAATCCAAAACATGTGTAACATTCTATGCTTCGCATACTATAGGATTAAAAAAAGAAAAATTGAATTTCATGAAGTTTTGACCAAGTTAAGGTGGTCAGACATACGATTTTTTATATTTTATAAAAAGTTGTAATAAAAAATTCACAATTAATTATTTACTTGGAAAATAATTACAAAAAAATGTGTATCACATTTAGGCATGAGTCCTCTACTTATATCTAAAGTCCTATGAAAAAATATTGTCATTTTATTGTGGTTATGGTGGTGCCTGTTTAGAAACTAGATTCAATTTGCTACATATTATATTCTTGCATATTTTTGAAATAATATAGATAACTTACTCAATTTTTTACATCAAGTTGCCTAACTCTAATTTTTCTGAATTTTTTGCCACTTAAGGGCCTATTTTTTCCATGATGATCCTGCACATACACATAATATTCCACAAGAAAAAAATGATCAAACAGTTAAACCTACCCATAGCTATTAGCATTGCTCGACTAGTACATCAACAAACATATGATCATGGAGATGATGACCAACTTCTCCTAGAACTCCTACTTTGTGTTAGTGAATAGGTGATGCTAACAACAAATTTATGGATTCAAGTTGGCCTATTCAATGGATCCATTGGTATTGTTACAACTATTGTGTACAATGTGCATTGTAAACTGTTAGATCTACCTGACTATGTTTTTTTTCGCTTCCAAAATTACATTGGTCCACCATGGGACCTAGAAAACCCAAGAGACATCCCCATCCTAGCTATAACATGGGGTAGAAAAAAACAAATCCCACTCATGAGGGCATGGGGAATCACAATACATAAAGCACAAGGCTTAACATTAGATAGAGCAATGATAAACTTAGGCAGCAAAGAGAGGCAAGGGTTGACTTTAACAACTATCTCTTATGTTAAATCAATTGAAAGACTCCACATTGATCAAACATTCTCATTTGAAAGATACTCTAGACTTAGAAACAACAAATACGCTACTCGACATCGCAACAAAAAGGCATGTTTGGAACAAATCCAGGCCCTACCAAATGATTCTACCCCCAGCTAGTGCACTAGCTTATAGAAAAGGCTCCAGAATAATTATTCTTGCATTTGGTCCAAATTATTTACCATCCTCTTTTCAAGGATTTCTAAGTTAAATTTTATAGAAGCATACCATGTAATAATCTATGCAAAATGGGTATAGTGCCAAACATGGACACAGATTCTAGGCAACAATAAGTAGAGGAAAAAACCTATACAAGCCAGTGGCATGTTTTGATTATTAGATTCTATTAGAGTATATATTCAACTATTTGAAAAACTTTTTCAACAATATTCTATTGTATTTCACTGATTTCTTTTAAATTATGTACCTATGCTATGTTTCCCATTTTTTGTTCCTTTATACTCTGTGTTTGATTCCCACATTAAATTTCCCCCATTTATTCAATGCTTTGCATCCTCTTTAGCATTACAAATTAAAGATAATTTTGTTCATGTTTACTATCTTCTATACCTTCAAAAATATAGTTTTTGTTAAATTTAGTATGCAAATATGCACCCATAAATATTAATTTGCTGACTTCTCATTTTAACATTTTGTTGTGTCATAATTTTTGTATATGGAATTCAAAAGAATACAGTCTTCTATACATTCCACCTATCCATGTTTGTCCAAGTATTTCTAAATTCTATGATGTCAATTCTTTATTAGCATACCTAAAATTCTCTTTCAACCGATTTTAGCATGCAGTACTCTAAACATATCATTGCAGCTATTACAAATTGATACATATGCAAATAGAAACAACTTCAAGTGTCAAAGATGGATAGATATTGCAACCAACAATAAGTAGAGTTCAAAATTTCTATAAGTCATTAATGTGTTTTCAAAATTCTAGTATATTAAACTATATATGCACATACTCTAGAAACATTCTAAAAAAAATTGTGTTCCATTTGACTAATAAGTTTAAAATTCTACAACCATGTTGTGTTTTCTCTTTTCTCTGCCTATATACCCTAAGTTCTGACATTTTTGCTTGATGCTTTGCTTCCATATATTGTTATGTCTTCTTCTTAGCTTTTCTATTAGCTTTATTTCATTCAAATAGCTGCAAATGTTTATGTACAAAATTCTCTTTTTCAGCATTTCATTGTTTTACTCTTCCTATATATTGCATTCAGAAATATATAGTCTTGTCTAGATTGCTTTTTGCTTTTCTCAATTATGATAAAAATTCATGCTATTTGCAATGGGTTGCTTGGGCTTGGTCTCAATGATGGTGGAGTTTGTTGGCCACATGGTTTTCCAGTCATGGAACTAGTTGCCTTGTTCAACGGATACATCATGGAAGGTTTTCAGTCCCGTCAGGGTTGATACATCATTGCATTGTTGCTCAATGCCACGCAAGTGAGTATATGTAATATTATTTGTTCTGATATAAATATGTCTATTGTTTTTCTTCATTTTTGAAATGGCACATCAAGGTGTTGGTTTCATACCAGGCTACTCAACAAAGCTTCCATCCACCTACATTAGATACCAGATTGGAGAGCTTCCCAACTGTTCTGATCTATAGCCTACAACATTTCAGCCTCTATTGTTGATGTAAGTCATTTTGAAATGCCTTTTTTCCATTCCATATGAATCTAACTAGAGACATATGTTTTAATATGTTCAAACAAAATATTGCTTTCTAGCAATATGATGTTGGGATCAATGCAAACATAGATGGACAATGAGATATGAAGCCCATATGTCATAAAATTGGTACCTGAAAGATGACCATAGCTATAAGCGTAAACATGGTTTGTTTTATAGATATATATTTTCCTAAGCTATACATTCAACCCTTTTCTTCCTCCATGGCTAGATAGCCTCCATATATTTGTTGATATATATATACAATCATGCATGGATTCTTACATGCACTTAACTACAATGAGCATAGTTTATTGTACACATTACATTTGTCCATGTTTGTATAGTTTCCTTTTTAGAAATTAAAAAATATCTAGATGTGTTGAGAAATTCTAACCACATCTGCTCTAATCAAAACCTCGGTGAAAATTTCAAATAAATAGTTGATACGTAAATGTCAACTATTATATAGATTTCTTGTTTTGTATTAATATGTTTCATGATATTCTCTTTCTCTCATCTCTTTGAATCTACTTGTAACAAGGTCTTTATTGTTGTAGTTTACTTGTTCTATTTTTCATCAAAAATAAGATTGACCTCTACCTTTTGATTGGTTTCATTTTTGTGTGCCTATATATGCTACATGCCCTTTGCCTATTGTTCATTGTTATTTGTGTTCATCCTTAGTTCTATCTATGTTTTGTAGAGAAAAATCTTTGTCTAGGAAACTCTCCATATCTATGGTTTATAGCTTGTACTCTACATATGTTAAACTTCCACTAGATGATCTTCCATTTGAGAGATTCTATAACAACTACAACAAAAACATTTGAGAATCAGAGGTAAATGACAAATGGTAAAAAAAACCACATCAAATACAAGTTTAAGAGAGGTAGAAAAACATACACAGGCCAAAAAAATTGGAAAAAGGAAAATGGTTCACATTCATATCCCATTTACGTGTGATTCTAAAGTGTTATTATAATACATCTTGCAACTATTACATAGGCTGCTTATATTGTACCAATATGTTTGATGATACTCTTTTTCCCTCACATGTCAAAGTGTTCTTGCCGGTACTCTTCTTTCTAGATCCCCATAAAAAATTGTTCATTGTCATAGTTTTCCTCTTCTATAATGTATATTTTAAAATTATATTTAATGTGCCTTATCTCTATAAAATTTAGCACTGCATAAGTGTCATTCTAATACCTATTATATAAGTGGAAAGACACTTAATAATCAAAGGAAAAACATAGATGGTCGAAAAACCACATTAAATCGACCTTAACACCCTGGAGTAAAGAACATGTCACCTACAATAATGGATAGTTTCTTATGAACAAGTGTATATTGATTGTACAACACAAGCAATCTATGTAACAGTTGGCTCCTCAATTCAAAATTCAAGCTACATTATTTGGCATTGAATATTATAGACAAAATAGAGGAATTATAAAAGAACTTTTAGAAAAACACTTAAGAATCATAGGTAGATGGAAAATGATCGAAAACCCACATTAAACATATTAATACAACATAACCAATCTATGTAAAAGTTGAGTTGTCAATTGAAAATTCAAGCTACATTCTTTGAAAGTCAACCCACATTAAATAGAAGTGGTAAAGCCAATGGGCTCCAATACCCTACAAAAAATAGGTATTAATGCCACAGACTTAATTGAAAAATTGAGTTGGATTACTAGCAACTAAATATTATAGGTGAATAGAGAAATTGTAAAAGAGCTATTAGAATAACACTTAACAACCACTAAACTATTTTTGTCTCCAAAATGTTTATGCTTGCATACTAGCCCTCTACATATATATATATATATATATATATATATATATATATATATGTGCAATTACTCCTATGTTAATGGGTAGAATGCCAAAGGTGCGTAGAGATAACTACAAACAATAAAAGAAGGCTGAAAAAATTACTAACCCTGACCATATTTTTTGACGAAAGAAAGAAGATTCAGGTGTAATTTCTCCATCCATATAGAGGAATAATCTCTTTCAAGTCTCCAAAAAGGGTATAACATCAAAGATAAAAACATATAACAAGGAATAATAAGTAGAGAGAGAAAGACATGAACAATAAATTAGTTACTCTAACAACTCTTATACAATTTATCTACTTGTCTTCAATATTTATTTCCAAAGGACGTAGCTCAAATCTTGTACATCAATATGTTACATGATATTTTTTTTTCTCATCTATTTCAACTAGAGAGCCATCCACAAAGTTTCATTCCACACACTATAAATACTGTATAATGACTATAAAGGTACTTAAAGATGCACAGAGATAACTAAAACAATAAGGGAAAAAAATTACAACAATGTCTCATTTTAATTGCAATTTGTCCATCCAAAACGTAGTGATAATCTGTTTAAATTTTGAAAAATGGCTGTAACACCAAAGATAAAAACATATAACAAGAAGACATGAACAATAAATTAATCATCTATGAAAAATACCCATCCAAAATGACTTTATTTACATTCCATACCTAAAATTTGTATGCAAAAATATGTTTGCAAAACATGGGCACATATAACAACCAATAGTCAGTGACGTTTTTTTACTATAGTCTTCTTTGCAACAAAGACCACAATGGCTCTTTCAACAATACAACTTAATCAATATATTTTCTTGCACATTTTGGAGCACATCTATGTTGAAACCCTCCAATGATAATTCAACCAAAAATAATATATATACTTGTATGTGTATGTGTATATATGTATATGTATATGTATGTATATGTATGTATATGTGTATATATGTATATGTATATGTATATGTATATGTATATGTATATGTATATGTATGTATATGTATGTATATGTATGTATATGGGTATGTATATGTATATTTATATGTATATGTCTAACCTCTTTTATTGTAGATCCATATGATTTCCTCTATAATGTTGCACAGATACAATAGGCATCCAAAAAAAATACTGTGCTCTAAATTTTCTATTTCAAATTGTTTAATGCTCCAACAACTCAATCCAATGCTACTCATGGTTGTTAAACACTATCTACAATACATGTAAGTACAAAAATTTTCCATTATCAATAAATAAGTTTATTGAACCAATTTTAAATATTATTGATTTTTTCTAGTTTAAGATTGTTTATATTGATTTTACCCATACACTTACTAATTTTTTATGGTTTTTTCCTAATCTTGCTTTCCCATCCACTAACATACCCCTCTCTTCTATTTTTCAGGTACTAGGATAAAGCATACAAAAGCACACCAAATTCATGGTGCTTGTTTTTTACAAAGTTACTGAAACAAAAAACACTTCAATATGTCATATCATATTGAAAAATACTATATTTTGCTTAGCTTTGATATTGTGTGATGTATAATGGAACTCAACAAAATTTCCCATGGATGCTTCATACTTTTCTTTCTTGGGGGTTTGGCTAGAGTCCCTGAAGCTCCATGATGCCAATATGGTAGGGTGGATAATGAGCATGGATTTTGCATTTTGGCTTTTAACACCATATATTTATTCTTACATAGATACATGTGTACACAAATTCTTACATACACTTGGCTTCAAAAAACATTGTTTATAACAACATGTTTCTTATGTCATAGCAAGTGGTAGGGAACCACTTGAGAATTTCATCATGTGATGACAAAGCAAATCATATCTTCTATTCATTTATTCTAAGAATAAAAAAAAATGTATTGCCTCATCACACTCTTCTCTTCGTGAGGTCTATTTTTTGTTTCTGATAAAAAATGGTGTCATTGAGTCCTCAATTGCACTATGAAGTAATTCATTAAAAATTGATATTTGTATTCTGAATTTCCTTGTAATTGACTACATTTCAATCCTTTATACTTGTCCCCATTTTATTTTACTACTACTAACCCAAAAAACACATGCATACTAAAAATGTAATTTATAAAATTATCCACTAAATAGTAATTATTAAAAGTATCCAATATTAAACATCTTTCTTTCTTCAAAAATATACGATACCCAAAGTTATCAATTAGTTTTGTTAAACAATACTTTTAAATGCAATATTAGTAATTAAAGGCATGGGTAATAACTCTTTAAAAAGTCTACCTTGTATTTGTATGCATATGTATCTTAACATAATTAAATAATAATTAATTAATTGATTGAATAATCTAGAAAAAAAGCTAAAATATACATGTGCATCCAGGTCTAATAAATATAAAACTAAAATAGAGATAAAATTATCTCATACCTTAAACTTTGGTGCAAACCTATTGCTGTTAGAAAAAAAATTATTTAAAAATTTAAATTTAATTTATATTTTTCAGTTATAATTTTTAAAGAATAAATTTATTAAAAAGTATTTGTTGACTGTGTGTTAGAAAATATGCGTGAATTCTATCAAAACAAACAAACTTAGATGGGAAGTATTATAGTAAGGAATCTATCTAAATTAAACACAATTCAATAACAGAATTCTTTAAAAAATTCTCATCTTCCTCTAATCTCAAATGTCCTGGTAATTCATGCTCTTAGATCTCATTCCTGCACAAATCACTAAGATGTCATCTAAGAAACAAGTAGCCTACTTTCCTACAATATAGAATCTAAATCTACATCTACATGATTGGATGATTGTTGGATAGAATGATAAAATGATATGGTGAAATGGATAGTTGCATACAAGATGATGTGAAAGTAAGACAATGCAGAATTAAGTTAATGATAATGAAATGGAAATGATTTCTACATGTTGCTAAGAAACATCTAAAGGAGCCATGATTCAAATCAAATTGAAAAACTACTCTAAATGTTGAATTGTAAAATGCAACACTAAGCTCTCTAAATGTTGAATGAATTCCTGCGGAGTAAACTTATGCAAATTCTCCTTGTTGAAAAGATGTAAATGGGCCTCAATTTATAGATTTTTCCAAGGCATTGGGTGAGTTGGAAGCCATGAATGATTGAGATTTGATCTAGAGAAATCAGCGGTGAAGAATGAGAAGGATGGAGAAAACAAGGCG
The DNA here is from genome assembly GCA_007258455.2 of Sequoia sempervirens. Classification (NCBI taxonomy): domain Eukaryota; kingdom Viridiplantae; phylum Streptophyta; class Pinopsida; order Cupressales; family Cupressaceae; genus Sequoia; species Sequoia sempervirens. Next base: position 74,099,424 of record VDFB02179234.1, read on the forward strand.
ATTGTTCCCTTTAGTAGAACCAATTTTCCAAGTGTAAGAAGGAATCAATTGGAGGATGAAGCCATGTGTCTTGAACATTGTTAAATTTGTTGAGAGTAAATATCCAATTTAGAAAATAAAGATAATTATTTTCATGTGACACATGGTGAGTTGGAGGGTGAGGTGGAAGGTAGTTAGAGAAATATGTAGAAATGTGACAAAATTAGCATTTAAAACTTCAAACTTTATGAGAGGGAATTAATTAGAATAAAAAAAATATTTTTATTTATTTATTTTAATTAAATCATAAAGAGGGTGAACTAGAATAGAGGAATTAGAAAAATAGGAACTATGTAAATAAATTTGCAATTTATTTATATAGTAGAAGAATAAAGATTTCATTAATTAAATAATCAATATTTAATTAATATTTTCTAGACCAATTTTGAGTGTATACATTTTCCCCTCTTTGAAGTGATGTGTTTATGCATTACTTCAAAGAATAATTTACCAATGCTGCTAAAAATTTTAACAATGCCCTAGACAGTGATTTTCAGGAGATTACAACCGTATGCCCCCTCGGGAGATAAATCGAGAAATTTGTGATGATAAAGGATTTTTGATGATTTTTCTTTTTTTGAAAATTTCAATTGATTTGTGATGATGATGATGATAAAATCATGATTTGATAATATTCCAACAATTTATCTGCCAAAATGAAAGATTGTGAAGTTGCCCCAATTGATTGCCCCTTAAAAGAAATTAAAACAATGCCATGAAAATCACTTCTTTAATTACCTTTATTAAGAGGTAAAAAGTGAAAACGAGTTCATTTGTGCAAATTGTAATTTGAAAATTGTTTGAAGTGAGAGAGAATTTTGGAGCTTCTGAGCAAAATGGTGATCCCTCTGCATACACATCGATTTGAGCAAGTATGACGGCATAATCGACTAGTGGGATACAGACCTTCGGTAAGAATTTTGAAACTTGCATTTGTGATTTTGAAATGAATTTATTTTCTATGTTTTAAATCGGATTTTGAATTTCAAAAATGTTTTAGCGCTTCCAAAAAAATTTGTGGCGCCTAGACTAGGTTTTTCTGCACTTTTGCCAAATTTTTTGGTGCTTTAGAGAGATTCTCTGGCACTTCTAGGGTTTGTAATGGTGCTTTAGATTTTGGTGCATCCAATGTCTTTAATGGCACTTTGAAGTTGTTCATAGGTCCATCTAGGGTTTTGGTGCTTTCTCCCTCTGTTCCAGTGCATTGGAGAGATTCTCCAGTGCTTCCAATGAAATGGTGCCTCCATCAATTTCTCCAGCACATCTAATGATTTCTCCAACACTTCAGACTGAAATGGCACTTCCACATGGTTTGGTGGCACATCTGCCTAAAATGGCACTTTGGAGGTCTGTTTTGGTGCTTCCAAGATAGAATGAAGAGTTTTTTTAATTTTCTCCTTGGATTTGTGATGTTTGATTGCATTTAGCTAATGATTAGGTATTGATGATAGGATAGATGATTTAGTGACCTCATGATAGGCGAGATACACTAATGATGATGTCATCTTGATAGGTTAATGAGATTTGATGAAAATCTCAATAGGATTGATAGGTTGATTGATTGATGTTTGATTGATTTATTGATTTGGTTTGATTGATATGCTGATTTGCAATGTTTGAAAAAGATAGGAGACAGATTTAGATAACCTTCAGTCTAGAGAGCAATTTCCGCTGATATGGGAGATGATACCATATCTATCTCATGCTGAGAGAGATATTGTTGAGAGATGTGGTTTTTCTTCATTAATTGATATGCCCAGGGTTAGGATTAACCAAGGATTATTGACAACATTGACAGAGCGGTGGCATAGTGACCACAACACTTTTCATTTTCCTACTAGAGAGATGACTATTACACCAAAGGATGTGTACAAGATTTTGCAGATTCCTGTAGTTGGAGATATCATGACCTATGATTCGACCGAGTGGGGGGGTATGGATGCACTACATTGAATTTTTCATGATGATCAAATTGTTGGATGTTGGATGTCATGGTTAGAGATATTTGCTAGTGATGTACTTTTTCCTTTGGTTCTTCTGGGATTTTTTGGTGGCTTCTTATGTCCCGACAAGAGGGAAAATGAATTTTCCATTGGATGGGGTCATACCTTGGAGCAGATGATCCAATTTAGGACTCAGTTTGCTTGGGGATCCTGTATGATTGCACACCTATATCATGATTTACACCAGGTGGTATAACTTGGAGGAGCCAACTTGTCCCCCAGGGTTACATTGCTCCAGGTTTGGTCCTGGGAGCATATTGTGGTGACACAACCATAGACAGATAGATTTTGGCTATTTGGGAGGCCTTGTATATATTGTTATGTAGGTGTAGCTATCCAACATAAGCTAGGAAAACTAGAGTATTGGTGATGAGTGCTTGATGACCTAGATGTAGCTACTTAGCGGTCGTATGTGGATTGTGAGTAGTGGGTATAGGATCACTTAGAGGTTCCTTACTTCATGACTGCTAGATACCTAATTGGACGGACTCGGTATATTAGTGAGAGATTCATGTTGTTGAGAGTGTTGAGACAATATGGCAGAATTTAGGGGATTCCATAGGGATCAACCCTATATGCCTACATAGAACAGGATATGAGTGAGTGGGGACCAACATTGTCCTATGATGCTACATGTGATGAGTAACTGCACTTATAGCTGGTGCTCTGGGATTATCTTCCAGAGATAGTCAAGGGATACATGAGTGCAGATTACACAGTGTAGTTTAGTCAGCATTTGTTTCTGTGACTTTCAAGTCCTGATGAGCTTATGCCAGCATTTGAGGATTATGAGGATAGACCACCCATGCAGAGGTGAGGTAGAGATGGTGGAGATGGGGAGTAGGGAGAGGGTGGAGATGAGGGTGATGATGATAATGGAGGGGATGATGGATGGAATGATGGAGGTGATGATGGTCATAGAGGAGATGGAGGAGGTGGTCCACATCCTAGTTTCAACCTTAGAGTGCCTCACAAGAGGAAATCCTTGGTGGAAGCATCATAGCAGTGGGTACATATGTGCTTTCCTTCACAACAACAACATTCATAGATCACCTCTTTGCATACGTAGGTTCAGACTGTTCAAGGAAAGCTGACACAAGTACAGGGGAAGCTACAGGCATAGACACAACTATTGACTCAGGTGTAGGCAAAACTCCTATATGCCTAGGGATAGATTCAAGCTTTGACAGATGAGAGGGATGTTGCCTATCAGTAGTTCGCATAGGTACAGAGCTAGGGACATGTATAGGGGTAGGTATAGGGATAGTTTGCAGTATTGACCACAAAGAGAGACACTCTGAGTTGGAAGGTTGAGTAGTGAAGGCTATTGTAGAGAGGTTGCAGCAGGCTGCAATGGCTACAAGATCTGTAGATTATTTTCAAGAGATCTATTGTATAGTTCAGGAGGTGGAGTTTTACAGGACAAGATAGCATGAGTTGCTTCCTCCTGAGTGATGAGAGAGTTTCAGTAGATCTTAGATAAGCAAATCAAAGTCTAAGATAGTGAGCATAGGTGTGACTCAACCGTTGCCAAGGGATCAGAAGGATCCATGTACAGGTCACTTAGGTGTACTAGGGGGTATAGGTCCAGTGATGCCAGTAGCTTCAGGAGGCAGTACCACATATTTTTTAGTTTGTTGATGTTATATCATGATGTATACATTGAATTTTGATGATATCACCATTTTGATGTTGTATTTCTTAACATTCAGATATCCTTGTACATTTGACATATTTTTAGATATATATGCAGTGATGATGATGATCCTATGTGTTTATGCGTTGATTTATGATGGATTCATTTAATTTCTATGTCATGTATGTTATGCAATGTTTTATGATGATGATATGACATGTGATGGATGCAATATGTGCTATGATCCTATGTGGTTTTATGAAAATTCCCATATGTTATTATTTTTTATATTTTTCTAATGCAAAGATGAATGATTCTAATAATGAATGACCTTATATGGTTCTATGGATGTATGATATGCATGGTAACCTTTTTTTTAAATTTTTAGATGCAAATATTATGATGTAATGCATATATTTTATATGTATGAATGATTATTTTACATATGTTGATGCCTATGATGTATTTCTAAATGCATATGGATGAAAATGATATGAATAATGCATTTATTTTTCTCTTGGATTTTTCATGATGCAAATATATGATTAATGACCTAAATGAAAGCCTAGATGATATGATAATGCTATGATTAATGTCCTAATGCTCTTTCCTCTAAATGATGTTTTTGGTAATGTCAAATTTACTCAATCTGTTAATGATAGAAATAACATCAGCCTTGGAAAAATCTATAAATTCCATTACAGTGACCAATATGAATGCAACCTATATATGCAATCCTAGTAATGCAATAGTGGCATCCTAGTGACCTATTGTGCTTATTGTCATCATTGAGAATTTTAAAAATGTTGAAAGTGAGTACAAACATCGATGGTACAATTGAACCATGAAGACCTAAGTACTACTTCCATGATGTTTGATAGTGCAAGTTAACACAAGCATCTAGGTATAATTAGACCAAGATGACCTGAGTATCTCTTGCATAAACAAAAAAGAATTAATCATTTTCCTATGTGAATTTGGAATACCATCAGTGATACTTTGTAGAGCACATCCCACAATTATTCTAATAGTAATAATTATTAACTCATAGGTAGTAGACAAAGAAAAATATCATTCTCAATCATAGCTTTTCTAGTTCTCTTACATCCCTGAATTGCTCCTGAAAAAATGATAACATCAATCATAATACAAATAATTTTGAACATTCATGTGAAAATGTTAAAACTGTGATTCAAAATAGCATCATCCTTGTAATCATGATTTTGTGTTGTTTTGGGGTTTTTTTGAATTTTCCAATTTTTAGGTGTTTTATGAGATTTTGACCAAGAACCTAACCTAAAGACCTATCCTAGGGGCCTCGGAGGCTGATCAAAGATTAGTTGTGCCTACGTTATATATGTAGAGACCATGTAGTTCAACCAACTCAATTGATTTACAATACCAAGATATGAGCAGACACTTAATTACAATGAACTGCGACAATGCAATTCGACAAGTTGACTATTTTTGGCTTTTTGGATTTTTGACCTTTTTATGGATTTTATAATTTTTGACCTATTTTTGAATTTTTTGAAGTGACAAGTATATTTGATGCGTTTCTAATGGTGATTGATGTTATATGTTTTATTTTACTATGATCAATTTTTTTCATTGTGTTTGTTTTCCTTTTGTTTGTCTATTGGTTTAAGCTCAAGATTTGTTGCCCCCAGCGAGGTTACAATTTTTCCCCCAGTGGAAAACAAGCCATTTTATTATGGATATGTACAATGTTCAAGAAGCCAAGGTGAGACATGACTAGTAACAAGGTATGCATATGCAATTCAGATGAAGGATGTGGAAGGTAATGGTACCAAGCTAGTGTTCAACACACATTCCATAGATGGAGAAGCCAACCTATCACAAATAGAGCTTGTTGCTAGGTTTCACCACTTGCTTTTATTGCATTTTTTTATATTTTATGATTTTTTTGATCTTTTTCACTTTTTCAATATTTTTGTTGTCACCAAGATGCCCGTTTGCTAGGTTTTCACTAGGGTAACCATTTTTTCATGACATTTTCTGATTTTTTTGGATTTTTTCAATACCTTTATAGATGCATCTGCTGACCTATGCATAGAATTTCTTAAGATGAATAATATTCATGGGTTCCTCAAACTAATCTCCTTTTGGCGTGGACAACTAATATGCTCCTAAACCATAGGTTGATACAATGATGAAGGGCCCTAACCAATTTGGTTCAAACTTTCCTTTCTTTTCTCTATCTTGCTGATTGCGAGGGTTCTCCTTCAACACTAGGTCACCAACTTGGAATGTTCTAGGTTTGACCTTGTGGTTGTAACTTCTAGACATATGTTGTCAGTAGGATTTCAGGTGATTCACTACATGTTGGCATTGCTCATCTAACAGTTCTAGTTCTTGCAATCTTGAGACCCAATAGTCTTCATTAGAGATGATACCTTTCAAGAAAACCTGGAGTTATGGTATTTCAACTTCAATAGGTACAATGGCCTCAGCTCCATATACCAAAGCATATGGTGTAGCTCTTGTTAGTGTGTGAAGATTGGTTTGGTATTCCCACAAAGTAGGGTTCAACTGAATGTGCCAATCACGTCCCGCATCATTGAAAGTTTTCTTCAAATTCTTCAGAACAGTCTTGTTGGAAGCCTCTACTTGACCATTCCCTTGGGGATAATATGGTGTAGAGAAGCGATGTTGGATATTGAACTTCTCACACAATTCTTGCACATCTTGATTTTTGAAAGGTCTTCCTTTCTTCGTGACTATGGAGTGGGGAATGTCGCACCGACAGATGATGTAGTTGAGGATAAATGATGAAATATGTTTTCTAGTGATGTTGGTTAAAGGAACAACCTCAATCCACTTTGTGAAGTATTTCATAGCTATGATGATAAACTTATGTTTGTTTGATGATGAGGGATGAATTTTACCAACAAGATCTAGTCCCCATTGAAAAAATTGCCATGTAGATGCAAAAGGTTGAAGTTCATGTGCTGGTGCATGGATGAGATTACCGTGAATCTGGCATTTCTAAAATTTCTTCAAAAAATGAAAAGACTCATTTTCCATAGTTGGCCAATAATATCCTAAACGAAGAAGTTTCTTTGCTAAGGTTAGGCCACTTGAATTTGTTCTGTAGACTGCCTCATGGAATTCTCATAAAGCCATTTCAGACTCATCGCGTTCCAGACATTGTAAGAGAGTTTTGTTAAGACCTCTTCGGTATAGTACATCTGCTATAAGTGTATGTCAGCCGGCTCGGCGAATGAGATTGTGTTTTTGGTTTCATGACAAGTCAGGTGGAAGAGTGTCATATTTTAGGTAGGCATAAATCTCACTATAGATTGAGGTATTGGTATTGGATAGGTAACAGATAACATGGGATTTGGTACCATCATAGGTAGGGGAGAACAATTGTTCTGCTAAGAACTTGTAATGGTTTCTTTTCTCTGGGATTTGTAACAAGGAAGTAATAGTAGTCATGGCATCAACGACTTTATTGTCCACTCTTGAAATTTTCTCAAATTTTATATCCAAAAAATATTTCTTGAAATAATCTAGCATTCTTTTGTAGGGTATCAATTTGTCATCTCTTGTTTGATAATCATCATTAGCTTGGTTAATGACCAACTGAGAATCCCCATATACTTGAAATTCTAGGACTTTCCACTCTATAACTATTTTGATTCCAATGATTAATGCTTCATACTCTTCCATGTTGTTGGTACAAGAGAACATTAGTCTGTATGATTTTGGTATGGTATGTCCTTGTGGGGTGAAAAATAGGATTCTAGCTCCTGATCTATGTTGGGTGTGTGATCCATCAAAGTAGAGTGTTCATTGTTTCACAACCACAATAAGAACATCAAAATATGTAAATTCAATGTGTAAAGGATGATTATTGGGTAATTGTGCCTCCGCCATCTGATCAGCAATTGTGTGTCCTTTTATTTCCTTCCTATCTACATATTGGATATCGAATTCACAAAGTATCATGACCCACTTAGCCAATCTGCCTGTTAGGTTTTCTTTGCTGAGGAGATATTTGAGAGGATCAATTTTAGCTATCAACTTGATGGTGTTAGTTATCATGTAGTGTCGTAGCTATAGAGTAGTGAAGACTACTGCTAGAAAGGCCTTTTCAATGGAGGTATAGTTGATTTCATATCCATTTAGCATTCTACTGATGTAATAGACTACTTGTTCCTTTCCTGCTAAATCTTTTTGTGTTAATAGGGATCCCAATGATGTCTCTATTGTAGCAATATATAACAGTAGTGGCTTCCCTTCTGATGGTGGTACTAGGATAGGTGGATTCATTAAATATTGTTTCAAATGGTTGAAGGCTCCTTCACATTGTTCATCCCATCAGAAGGAAACATTTTTATGCAATAGATGAGTGAAGGGATGGGTCTTGTTTGCCAGCTATGAAATAAATATGTGGATTGACTAAGACCTCCCTTGTAGAGAACGAAGTTGGATAATGTTCTTTGGTGGTGGAATTTCCATAATAGCTTTGAATTTGGCTGGGACCACCTCAATTCCTTTTTCTGATACTATGTAACCCAGTAGTTTTGCTGATGTCACTCCAAACACACATTTCTTGGGATTTAGCCGCACATTAAATTTTTCCAATTAGGTGAAAATTTTATCAAGGATCTCCAAATTCCCTTCCTTGGTATATGATTTGGCCAATAAATTGTCCACATAGTCTTCCATGAAAGTATGCATCATATCATGAAAGATTGTTGTCATGGCATGTTGGTAAGTAGCTCCTGCATTCTTCAAGTTGAGTGGCATAAAATTCCAATAGAAGGTTTCCCATGGACAAGTAAAGGCAATTTTATCTTGATCTTCTGTAGCTATTTTGATTTTATTATACCCAGAGAAGCCATCCATCAGTGATAGCATGCCATGTCTTGTCATCAAGTCTACTATGATATCTATATTGGGTAGAGGAAAATCATCCTTAGTAAAAATGTGAATGTTGTCATTAGGTTTTAAAACTAGTACTACATTGGAGATACACTTGGCATAGTCAATGGGTCTAATGAATCCAGCATCTAATAATTCCCTCAACTCTACCTTTACCAATAAGGCAATATGGGGGTGCATTTTTCTCAACTTTTGCTTGACTAGTTTCACTCTTGGAGGTAATGATAGATGGTGCATAATGAGTTCTGGATCAATTCTTGGCATGTCATCATATGACCAAGAAAATTTGATTTGTTTCTCTATGAAAAAATTGAGAAAACATGGCTTTTCCTGATCTGTCAATGATGTTGCTAGATGGATATTATCCTCCAGGGCGAAAGCTTTGATGTTTTCGAGTATGTTTTGGATGAGAAACCTAATGTTGAGCTTTTTGAAGAATTGTGCACATGTATTATTGAATAGTTTTGTTCAACATTGAATGGCAAAGAGTCAGAAAAGGCTGATAGTCATGATGATCTGGAGCAACAACTTGAACAAATGCTGAAACAGCAGGAGAAGCCTCATGATCTTGATTTACAAGGTTATATTTGGTTAGAGGAGCTTCCATTCTATTGTGTAGAAGAACTTGAGATTTCATCCCCGCTAGAATTGTTGACTTCCTTTATTGAGGAAAATAAGCCTGAATCGGAATATAGTTCTTCTAGTTATGATGAAAATTATAAGCAGCTTCCTTTCTGGGGTATAAAAGAGCCAGGGGCTGATGTATTGATTCAAAGTGTATTGGAGGAAGCCATCTCATTTTTTCTCTAGTGAAGAGATGAGTGATCATTTGGAACAGCCGTATGTAAGGAAAGTGAGTGATCAGGTGCCTTGTTTGTTTGACACACGGGAGATCACCAATGGCAGTTCAAGATTTGTCCTTTCTAGAGGCTGCCCCATTAGATATTTGACCAGTCTGGAGGTCACTAAAGTACCAAAGATCATGCTTGCACCCAATTATGAGGATGTAATTGAACAAGAAACTGGTTTTGGAGTTGCAGCTGAAGGTGTTTCAATTCAGCTCTCCTATACAGTTCAGGAAAGCAATATGCATGATCATTTTCAAAGTGCAAGTAAGTTCATTTGCACTTTTTATGAGACACTGTGATAGTCTATTGAATATCTGCATGTGTTTCATGCTCTTTCAGCAATACATAATCATGTAATGCATCAGTTGTTGATTAAAAAGGGGTGTTATTTCAACCATCCTGTGAATGGTTTTGTTTGGCCAATTTCTCACTGGTTAGTATAGGGTAGGTTTAGTTGCTGGTTCAATTCCCTAAGTGTTGTTCCAACACAAATAAGTAGTTTTCATTCAACAATTTTTCCTATTTTCAATAAATTTCTAAGTGATTTGTTTCTCGAGTTACAATGTGCTATATTCATGTACAAGGCTGCTACAAGTCTATTCATGAGTTTTCCCAATGACTCTGTGCCTAATGGACAAGCTTAGGCTACTGGTCTTTGTGTTTAGCAGGAAAGCATCTAGCAAAGGTCGCCAAAAATGTTGCCCCAATTTCCATCCATGGGCTCATTAGGGAGACAAATTATGTTTCAAAGGTTCTAAAGGGCCAGAGGGGTCATTTGCATCAAGGGTTAAATCATGCATCTGGTGCTAGGTCATAAGGAATGTAGTTGGAAGGCCTACATAGGTCAGGTTCGGCATGAAATTCCTCTAAGCAGAGAGTCACCAAGACCACTAAGAAGTCTCACCAACAAAAGGGGCCCTCACTGAATGGAGGCATCATCGCCAACACGTCTTACTGATGGGGTGTGGTCTCGCCGAAAGGAGGCGACGTCGGCAAAACAAGCGAACTTCGCTGAAGGGTCTTGCCGAAGTCAAAAGGTCTCTCCGACTCTAAAGGCTCTCAATGCAGGAGATGAGTTTGTTGAGATGTCTCGGCGATAAAGAAGAGTCTTTCCAACTTAAATGAACCTTCGCCAAAGCAAAGCGCCTTCGGCAAGATGTCTTGATGACACCAAAAAGTTTCACCGAGAGGGATCCATATCGATAGAAGGTCTCGATGATCAATGAAAGTCACACTGAAAGTTGATCATCAAGCCGTCATCAGGGAGAAAATTCTGACATCGTTATAAGGTCTCGACGAGGGGTGCCTTCAACAAAAGATCTTGTCGATATAGCAATATCTCCCCGACTGAAGAAAAAGTAAACTCATCACCAAACGAAAGGAGCCCGGCATGATATCTCACTGACAATAGAGGGTCTCACCGATAGCAAGTTCGCCGAAGGATTACGCCTTCGGCATAATGTCTTACCGAAGGTTGGGGGTCTCCCCAAAATGAAGTAAGATCTCCAAAAGATAATGAGTTTAGGAAGAAGTCCCACCGACAGATGGGGGGTCTTACCGACATGGAAGGGGCTTGGGCCTAGATCAGTATGACTAATGGACCTCACTGTAATGTCTCCCCGACTGCATATGGTCTCACCAAAACAAAAAGGGCCCGACAAATGAACGATGTCGGTATAATATGATGGTTTCACCATGAGGTCATAGTGATGCATAGGTCCTGCCAATAAAGGGAGCCTTTGGTGTAATTTTCCAAGTCAGGGAGAGGTCTCCTCGACCCGGTGATGTCTCTCCAACATGAAGTGTGCTCACTAGGAGTTAAAGTCACCGCCATGAGTTTTGAGCAATTAAGCGAATGTCCTGCCGAAAGTCGAGGGCCTCGCCCAAGGAAAGTTAAGTCGTCGCGATGTCTCATTGATGGCTTAGTGTCTCATCAAAAGGAATGAGGAGCTTGGGGTGACTGAAACAAGCTCGCTGAAAGGTCTCATCGACCCAAAGTGTCTTGCCGAAGTGGATATGCTCACCGAGAGATAAGAGGGCTTGCTAGGTGGTCTTCCCGAACACATGATCTTTGGCTGACAGCAATGGATTTTCCAAATGAAAAAGGGGATCGGTGTGACTTAGGGGTGTTCGCTGTGACTTTTGACTAATGTCGATTGTCTCACCAATGGGTTTTAAGGGATATCAATATGATTTCTAAAGCTCGACATGATGTCTCACCGACTATCACATGTTGTGCTGATAGCTTCAGAGGGGCATAATCGCATCAATGAGACAATTCTGGTGTCTCACCGAGATGTGATTCTGATCAGAGGAGCTTTTGATCATCCGAGGGATCCACAGGGATGTTCCCATCCAATCAGAGGGAGCCAAAGATTAACCATTGATGATTTAATTGATTAATCCCTCGGCAAAGAAGATCATAGAAGAAAAAGCAGTGTGTGTCTATTCTGAGCTCAGAAGCATTCAATGCAGCTCGACTGAGGAGGTTCAAGGAGGACATGAGGACCAAAAGTAAATACGTCTGGTAGCTACAAAAGATCTAAAGGCTCTCCAGGCAATAACTCTCCACCAACATAGACAACAAAGACAAGCAGGAATGCAACATTAAATTGAATCAAAAGATTTAAGGATAGATTTTTTTGAGGACTGATATTTTTGTAAGCCCAGAGGGGCCAACACACTTTTTTTTATAAGGCATTTTTGCTACTTTGTAAAAAAGGGAAGTTCTCCTTATGATTTTCTGAATTCTGTGACTTGTTATAGTCCTCTCTGAGATTAGCAGACTTCTGTAACTCTTTTTGGAGCATGTTATATAAAATTTACCTTGATTACCATTGATGGTTCATTTTTTGCCTTCTGGTTCTTGTGAAGTATTGTGCATTTTTAAGTGATTCATCAAGCTACTTAGTGAAATATTTCTTTTCCTTATAGCTTTGTTTCATGTTGGCATTCCTTTCTTTGCAAATGTGGTATCATGTAGGTTATAAACTGTGTTTACTCAATTGCACATGAGCTTTTAATTAGTGAAAGTTTGTTTTTCCTTCTTGAAGGTGTGTGCATGTCAAACCTGTTTGTATGCATAGTCCACAGAATCTTGTTGTGCAGTCCCATCTCCATCATCATTATTCAAGTGTAACTCGAGTATCTCATTGTTCTTTTTAGTTTGGTGTATCACCATAGTGTTAGTTTTATTTTATGCATTTCTTCTCCCTTTCCCTTCAAAGAATCAGTAGTTTTAGGTGATGACCCAACAAAGAAGTCGGCCTTCTCTGGAGGTTCATTTCAGCTTCAGGTGACCCACAGCCTTGAAATGATCCCATGTTTCTCCAAAAAGCTTAGTTTTCATAACTTTGCATAGGGTACATTTCTGGGAGATAACACTAACATTGACCCATAAAAATGAAATCAACACAATGAATTAAATAACATAATTTTCTAGCACAAAGACCAGAAATAGAAAAGAAAACATAATAGTTTTTTTAATGAACTGATTCTCTTCAAATTCTGAGTAAGTAAATATAATAACATGAAGCTAATGTTCACAAAGGATAAAACCTCAAGTATTTTCTTATCCAGCAAACTAAACTAATATAAATATTACATTTACAATTTATATTTCATAGAAAATAAATAATCTAAAATTAAACTTCAATTCAAAATGTTCCTCCTTCATTCCATTACCTCATAGTACAATCTAAAAGAATTCAGACCCCTATAGAGTCTCTCAAACAAGATTTTCTACAACCGCAATCTTGAATCTTGGTCATTAGCATAACTTCCATCATATCAAGTGATAGTTTCATGACAACTAACCCTATGATATAGAGGAACCAGTACACAAATAACATTTACAACTTTTTTAAAATCAATCATCATTAATTTTCCTTTCTTAAATTGATTTTTATAGGAAATTGAAACATTTTTCTTGAATTCCATGATAGATGTATAGGAAAATTGAGAGGGGGTGAATCTATCTTATACTTTAAAACATCAAAAAACCTCATTAATATTCAAATCTGTATTAGCCCTTAAACCCTTAACAACCTTGAAACCCCTATCATGCATTAGAAGAATGTAAACTTATGAAATAGTAATGCAAACACATCGAAACATATAAGAACATGAAAATTACATGGAAAATATAAGAAAGGAAAAAACACGATGAGGATAAGCAACTAATATATGAATTGAAACACCAAATACAATAACACTCACTATTAAGGGATCACTACCCAAAAAGATAAAGAAAGGATTATTATTAGTGGCTCACAGACAAAGAACACACTATATAGAAGAAACAAGAATATAAGAAGTGGTGGATCATAGCCAATTTGAACCACTAAAAATGCATCTCGCATATGCTAAGGGTACAGTTTCACTAAACCACAAACAACTCATCAAACTGACTAAAATGTAGACACCTACTCACTACATCTGGAAGTCATAGGCATTAAAACTCACACTCATATAATCACGCGTGATCATATTCAAATATTTCCCATCAAACACTATAATATTAATCCACAAAACAATTCTCCTTGCATTTATAACCTCTAGGTGATCCCATAATACCGATTTACAATTTTTGGCCAAACTGGACACTTAACTGATTTTTTCTAACTAAATCTTCACTTTCGGGAACCTATAGTGGCTAAACCGTGAGGAATTTGAAGATAATGGAAACTAGTTATTTGTGAAATTTTATCTATAGATTCTAAATATATTTTTTCAAAAATATTTCAATAAAATTGCACTTCTTTTTCCATCTCCTTTGAAAACTATTTTTTTTCAGTAAACACCATTTTTAAGGAGTGATGCTCACCGTATACAACATAACTTTTTTTTACATGAAGAATATTTTTTTTTTTAATTTATATTTTTAACTACGATATATAGTGCTTTCATTTGGTTTCATAGTGATTTATTGAATGTTTTTTCCTTAATCAAGTTTCAAAGTCAAACCAATTACAATTCAAATATAAGCGGACTGTATACAACATAAATTTTTTTTGTATGTATCAAAATTCTTTTTTTTTTGTTGGATCAAGGACTTCAATATATAGTGCACTGATATTTAAAAAAATAAATTGATAATTTGTTATTTTTCCACATGTGCAGAACAAAGAGCATGATTTTTAGTGAAAAACCTACATTCACAAGAAATAAAAATTAAATATAATAATTAAATTAAATTTTATTAAAATTATACTTTTTGGGATACTTATAATAAGGACTACATAATTACAAAAAACAAATTTTAAATGAATTCATTTGATCCCCCAAAAGGTAAATCAAAAGTGGTTTTTTATCAACATTTTGACAGGTGTAAAGGAGACTTCGTTATAGGTATGGTTTAAAACTAGCGGGGTTTTATCCAAGGGGGTTTGATCTAAGGTGGTTTGATCAAACAATATTCAATTGGAATCCTTTAAATGGAACTTTTCAAGGCTTAAATCATTATATTTTCTAAAAATATGTGATTTCAACAAAAAATAGGATCTCTAAAAATTTGTAAACCAGTATTGTGGGATCACCCCTCTATGACCTAAAACAATCTTATTTAGTTTAGCCTAAAGGAAATGTATACACCTCGAATGTGAAACATAAAATAGTTTGGCACCAAACACTTCCAAAATATAAATAAGTGAGTCCAAACCATGCCACTACCTAATTAGGACCCAAATCTATGCCAACATGCTTCTCAACACTTCCTCAAACAACAATTATCCTTCACAATTAACACTAGCGCATTAGGTTAGCAAAACCTACACTAACACTAACAACTAAGTACAAAAGAACCTCTCAAGGTCTAGAAAAATCTTGCAGACCACAAAAAAACACTCAAAAATAGTCATACAACATCTCTGAATATTCCACTTCATCAAAATATTTTCCACAAATACTGCAACGACCTGAAACTCAAGAACACCTTCATTCTATGCAACCATACCCATTGGTACAGACATCCAACACACCAAAAAAATTGTAGAGAACCACAACAGCTAACTTCAAGGGAAGGTAGATAAATATATTATAAGCATGTTCCCATATCCGCAACACTTGAACCTTCATTGTAGAGAAATGTAGAGAAACCTCATTTCTCCTAGATACCCTATTTCACTAGAAAGATATACTATCAAACACATCTTCCATTTTAGTACGATCTGGAACCTAAAACTCTAGATATGAAACCTCTGGACACCTCTAATTATCATGTCCAAACCACATGAGCATATCTTCAATCATGAAGAAATGCAAAGAAAAACACTGAACACCACTCTATCACACTGAACTCTCTTTTATTCAAATTTTCTCAAAAGAACTTGAAAATGAAGTGAACCATCTTCACTAGCAACATTAATAACATCTTTGCAACACATCTACAACATCTATGACATTTAACATTTTTAACTATAACAATCTTCTTGAACACAAGTCAGGCCAACTACCTCCACAATGATCAATAACAACACCAACATGTGTTGACATCAATACCAACCATTCCAAAATTCTCTTTATAAAAAGGTTTGACATTAATAATAAAACCAAAGTAAATCATGAACAAATCAAGCTTCCAACATCTCCAAACTTCCAAAAATCTCCCACTTTATCATTTATGGCAACACCTTCTTTCTTAAAAACCATTAAAAACAAAAGAACCAACAATAATACTGCAATATGTTATACTCCATCTGATTGAGACAACTCTTTACTCATCAACATCTGTATTCTAGATCAATCTCCTCTTTCACTCCCAAACAATACTCTCCCAAAACATGTTTTTTAGATTCTCTCTCCCACCATGGTCTTCAAACCATATTCACTTTTGCACTAAGGTTTTTAAACCAATTCTCTTCTTGTTTCCTTTTTCCCTTTATGGGTTTTCAACCACTTTAACTCTCCTCCCCTTTGAAATCAATGTCAAAATGGAAAAATCATCATTTTCTCTCCTCTACACTTTCTTTTTTATATTGAACTATTTTTCTCTTCCCCTTTGACAACATTTAGAGGACAACAACTGCTCTCTCATTCCACTATTTTGCATCTTATGCTCTCACTTCCTACACACTTCCCCTTAGGGGCACACAATATGATCCATTTAACTACACTATCCATCAACCACTACTGCTTACTCCCCCTAAGAGGTAGCCTTTGGAATTAGTCCAGGACTAATAATGTATCTTGAAATACTTCCTACACAAATGCACACACTTATGCATCTAGTTGAAAGGAGGGGCAATAACCCCTAACTTCTCCAAAAGATACTCAAAAGTATCTTTTTGAAGAGCTTTTGTGAAAATATCAACAACCTGATCCTTAGTAGGCACATACTTGAACTTCACCTCATTCTTTGCAATTTTCTCTCTCAAGAAGTGATACTGAATTGAGATATGTTTTGTTCTTGAATGCATTACCAAATTATTTTAAGTATTGATTGCACTTGCATTGTCACACATGATAGAAATTGGCTCATCATATGAAGCTCTAATATCCTTAAAGGTTTTCTTTATCCAAATCACCTATGTACAACATGATGATGTTAAAATGTATTTTTATTCTATAATAGATAATGACACTGCATCCTACTTCTTACTTAGCCATGAAATCAACCTTCTTCCAAGAAAGAAAGAATCACCACTTGTACTTTTCCTATGATCTACACATCTAGCCCAATCTAAATATATATATATATGCACACAAGGAGAAGTCAGTATGCTTAGGACACCACAAACCATAATCTGGATTTCCCTTCAAATACCTAAATGTCCTCTTCACTACTGCAACATGAGATTCTTTGGGATCTTCTTGAAATTTAGCCACAAGAAAAACTAAATGCATGGTATCTAGTCTAGTAGTAGTAAGGTACAATATTCCACCAATCATTGATCTATACTTGCTTTGATCTATCTTAGGGATGTCATCATTCTTTCTCAACTTACAACCAGTAACCATAGGAGTACATACTAGTTTAGAATCATCCATTCCAATCTTCTTCAACATTTCCTTAACATACTTATATTGTGATATGAATATAACTTTCTTTGATTGACTGATCTATAAACTGAGGAAGAAATTTATCTCCCCACATATTGACATCTCAAATTCTTTCTAGACTTCATCTATAAACCTTTTTGCACATACCTTCATTTTCTCCAAAGATTATGTCATCAACATATACTTCCATAATTAAGATTTTTTCTTCTTCAAATTTGAAATATAGATTGCTATCTGTAGTACCTTCTCTACATCCTTTCTACAACAAGTGCTTATCAAACGTTGCATACCAAGCTCTAGGAGATTTCTTTAATCCATACAATGCTTTCTTCAAACTGCAAACCATACTAGCATCTTCTAACAACTATTTAAAACCTTCTAGTTTCTTAATGTATAACTCTTCTTCCAATTCACCATTCAAGAATGCAGACTTTAGATCCATTTGATATACTTTGAAACATTTATGTATTGAAAAAGCTAAAAATATCTTGATAGCTTCCATTCTTGCAACCAGAGAAAATTTTTCCTCAAAATACATACCTTCAACCTATTAGTAGCCCTTACACAAAAGTCTAACCTTGTTCCTGAAATTTTTTCCATTTTCATTCAGCCTGTTCTAGAATACCCACTTAGTACCAATCAAACTCTTATTTATTGGTCTTGGGACCAATTCCCAAGTTAGATTATTCTCTATCTATTCTAACTCTTCCTTCATTGCTTTGACCCAATTCTCATCTTTTCATGCCTCAATTACTTTTTTCTTTCCACCTCATAAAGTAAATATAAATTTACTTGTTCTTCTGTCATAATAGATTTTCTCCTTATCAACACACCTTTGATCTTATCTCGATTGATCTAATCTTCTAAATGATTCTTTTGCATATACTTAGGAGTCTTATGATTCTTTTTCAGAGCTTCTTTCTCTTCAACTATCAACTATTTTCCTTTATCTTCACCCTTTTCTTCTTCACTGCAAGGGGATTCATCAGATTCATATGCTTCTATCAGTACTGAACATTGATGTGATTCTTCATCCACTTTGACACTTGTTCAAGTTCAAGAATATTCTTCTACCTTTTATTGTAACATTGGTAGGCCTTGCTTCTTGTACAGTATCGAAGGAAGATTCCTTCATCAGATCTTAAATCAATCTTTCTTAAGTTTTCATCATCTCTTTGGATATAATGTTTACTTCCAAAAACTCTAAAATATTTCACAATAGGAGGTTTAGCATACCATAACTCATAGGAAGTATTTGAACTATTCAATCTCGCTTAACTTCTATTAAAAATGTAGCCTACGTTATGAATTTTTTCTCTTCAATAGACATCTGGAAGATTAGCTTCTTTCATCATTGTCCTGTTTACTACCTTAACTATTCTATTTTTCCTTTCCATAACTCCATTCTACTGAAGAGTTATAGGGGCTGATAACTCACCACCTCTATCAAATCTTAAAAAAATGATTTTTAGATTCATTTCATTCTCAACCATAGCCTTAAATGGTTTAAACTTGTCGAGAGCTTATGATTTTTCTTTAAGAAATGTAACCCAAGCCATTTTAGAATAATCATCAATTAATAACATGAACTACCTATCACCATATGAGCTTCTAATTATTGTAGGTCCACATAGATATACATGCAGTAACTCTAATGAACCTATGATAGAGTATTCTTTTGTCTTGAATCTTGTCTTTGTTTTCTTTCCATCTTGACATTCTTTGCAAATTGTACTGATAAAATTTGTAATCTTTAGAAAATATCTCACAACATCAATAGAAATTATCCTCACCAGGCTATCAAAATTAATGTCATCCATTCTTCTATGTCATAGCCAACTTTCATTATTTTGAGACATAAAGCACTTTGCACCACCACCTTTGAGTTGATAGACATTAACTCATATCCTTGTTCTAGTAGCAACTAAAGTACCAAAGCTTCATTTTCTAATTTCACAACCACCATTCTAAAATACAAGATTATATCTTTTTGTACACATTTGAAAGAATTGCTTGAAAATTTGAAGATCTATGAAGAAAGATGCAAGAAATAGGGAATATTGACCCTTAATATTAATTTGAAAATTGTGGCATTAGTGTTGGAGCATCTGAATAGGGGAATTGAAAGGATATTTATGAGTATCAATGCTAATTACTCATCCATGTTTGATGTTGTCAAGAATTTTGATAAGGAAAAAAAAGTGGTTATCCTAATCATGGTGAGATTTATTCCAAGATACTAGGACCTCATGATCATGGTTGTTGGATCAAAGCATTAACAAGCCAAAAAAATATCATCCTACCCTTAGGATTGTAAGTGGAATCATAGAGTTCCAAGGAAATATTGATCCATTGGAGGAAAAAATAAGGGAGTTTCTTAAGTGGTTTGATGAAATAAATTTTGGTCTAATCCCAAACATCCCAAATGAACATGGTGAGGTAAAGTCCTTGTAGAATTGGAAGGAGGAAGAAAATGAGGTGATTGAAACTAAAGTAACCATAATGTGTGAATATGCTAACATGTGAATGCTAAAGAGAAATATGGATATGCTTACCCAAGCGAGGATTTCCCTGAACGAGTTTGACAAACAAGCCAACCAAGTAGTGACCAAATATGTGCCATACAAGGAAAAAGATGACAGTGTCATTAGATTCAATTTCCCTTTGAAAGAGGATTTTTAGTCATTGAAGGACAAATATATTGATGTCTTGGAGGATTAGGAAGTTGTTGTGGGGGTGGTTAGTGCAATTTTGGTCTTAAGTATGCAACAATGGAGAGAAATAGTAGGGAGAATACAACACATGGGTTGGAACTATAGGAAATTAGATTTCATCAAATGGTTGTCATCGATGTCAACACAATACCAACGTATGAGACGTTTACCACAAGCTATTACCTATCAAATATGTTCTTTATCAGTGAACCAATGTGCTAGGTTTTGGGTTTGAATTCTACCACAAGATAGGCTATGTCTCTGATATCTTAACTATGTCATCATGATTCACTCAGAAAACTATATTTGAGATCGTGCAAATTTTTGTGTTGGAAGTAGTAAGTTATCAATGATAGAGTTTAACTCTGTACACTAAAATTATGGTAATATGATGAGAATTTTATGTTACATTGTATCTGAAAATTGTTTGACCATTTGAATCTTTTATGTTTGGGTCCTAGTCTTGGCTGACCTGACACACGTTATGTATTAAGAAGATTCATCTACCCTGGGGATGCTTTGTATAGATCCTAAGACAACTTAATATGATGTATTACATGAATTATATATAAGATTTTTTGAAGTGAAGAATTGTAGAGGATAAAGAGTGAGTGAGGAGTGAGTGTAAGATTGTCTAAATGTTTTATCATTTGTGGATTTGTTGAGTGATCCATAAATAAATTGAGCACTTGCTCGTTAAAGTTCACGAGTTAGATTTTTAAAAAGACTTACAATAGTCAATCTAACATCAAGATCTTTTAATTATTGATTTGAACCCAATATGTAAATACAAATCTCCAATCTACTAAGCTCAAATAAACAATTGCAAGAAAACACAAAGAAAAATATTACAACCGAGGTGATAACGGAGTTCACCGAAATTGGCTACGTCTCCGGATTCGCCAAAAAGATGAATCAATATATTGCCTTCACGACTTGTAATCTTCATAGGTTATGAAAATGAATCAGCTTTCACCTTACAAGAGACCTCTAGAAAGTAACTCCACCTATGACTATAGTTCCCACATCAGCAAGAAATTCTTACAAAAGAACAAAAGAAGCTTCACAAAGCTTTTACAAATGAGGCTAAAACAACCTAGGAAAATTCTTCACCAAGTTACAAAAATCTCCTCCTAAGATTACTTGGTTTCAAGAAGAATTTCTTGTTCCAATACAACCCCTTATAGCCCTTTAAATACCATTACATTTTCTATTTAGGGGGTAAAACCATAATATTTACAAAACCATGTAATATCCCCTTAATAAGGTAAAGATTTTATTAAATCTTCCCTTATTTACCATAAAAATTCCAAATCCCCCTCAATAATATTTTAAAATAATTTAGAGCCCTTAATTTAATTTATGAGAAAACAAACTCCTTTTTCATTTGTTCAATTTGCGTTGGATTCAGTTCATCGAGCTCTCCATGATGGCATTACTTCTGGGAGAAATTGGAACACTTCAATTTTTAGGCTCTAAAGATCCTCCTGGATCATTAAGCGACTGTTGTGTGAGGTAGTACTTCATATTCTAAACTTCATTAGAATTGAATCCTGCTCGAGGAAGGTGTATTCCATCAGTTCAAACTTTTGGTAGTGAGCCATAAATTTTATATTTTGGTAGAAAGCCATCTTTTATATCTCTATGGTAGTGAGCCCTCTGGGTTGTAGCCCTGTTGGACAGTAAGTCCTTGTTCTAGATAGTGAGTCCTTATTTCAAGAAGTGACCCTTTTTGTAATCAGTTTTGATATTCTCTATAGTGTGATTTAATCCTCACCATGGTTTTTCCCTCATTGGGTTTTCCACATAAATCTTATGTTATTGTGTTTATGTGTTGGATTTGAGTTTTTACATTGTTATTTGATGATTAATCATTTAAGCAGTATTAATTATTAGTTCCAATGATTGAATTAAAGGTTTAATTTTGTGACAACTAATTCACCCTCCTATTAGTTGTCCTATTCAATAATTGGTATTAGAGCTCGATCATTTGGAATAAGTTTAATAGCTTAAAGGAGATCTTGGTAAATTGAATAAAATGGTGAAGGGATCTAAATTGGTTGAATAATTAAGAATAGAGACTTTAGAGTCTAAAAGTGAAGATCTGAAAGAAAATGTCAAGAAAGTTTAGATGAATGCATTTTGAAACTAAGGAATTTGATCCAGAAGTTCAAATTGAAACATAAAGAAGTTAGCCAGGAACTAAAGGAAGCAAAGGAGACTATTGAGAATCTAAGAATGAAACTTGAAGAAAGAAAAAGTGTGGAAGAAAATCTAAAATTTTCAATTGAACAAAGAAAGATAAAGGAAGGATGCTTGAAAGAGATTATCAATCAAAAAACAAAAAAATGTGATAAGCTTGAACAAGAAGTAGTAAACCTAAGAGCTGATCTAGAAAAAATGAAAGCTCATGAAGAATGGTTCAAGACATGTTTTATAATGCTTGATGAGTTGATTTCATCTTAGAAACATGCTAAGGATAAAGGTGGTATAGGAATTGAAGAAGGGAAAAGCTCAAAGACTATACCATTTTTAAATGAAGTGTACAATCAAAGGAAATTTCAAGGCAATACTTATCAAAACATGAACCGAAGGAACAATACCAGAAGGTTTCCCATCTGACAACCTAATGCTCAAAGGTACCCATCTTTTCATGTTTTTTATTTCTCATGCAGTAAGTTCAAACATAGAGAAACAGAAGTAGGATGAACAAGAATAGAATGAGTCAAAATATTGGATTCCTTATTGGACAATGTTATGTTTGAAAAAATTTTGGACATAGAGCTACCAAATGTAGAAGCCAAATGATGATGAACAAGTTTAATACTAGTGGAAGGATTCAATCTTTCCAAGGCTACCGTTACACATGCAATATCTTCGGATACAAGGAAAATTAGTGCAGGTCAAGGATGAATGCAAATTCATTTGATCAAGGATATGTTGCATGTTGTGAATCTCTTCTTTCAACTCAAAAGTGTGATATGAATCTTTATTTTGAAGGTATTGGAGAAATTTTTGTCAGAAAATAAGAAAATCAAGAAAATTGTGGAGCTCTTCTTGGTTTAAAGTGTATTTGGAAACTCAAAATATGAAAAGAAATAAATGCAAAATTAGGGAAAAATAAGATTAATTTAAGAAAAGCACCATGACTTGGAGGAAAAGGAATATTTTGGAAGTGAGTTTTTTGTACCAGGTTCTGGCACAAAGGTTTTTTCATTCGAAAATTGATCTAAAAAATTTGGCTAAGGGAAAGGTATTGACAGAATAAAGTACTAATGATGATGTCATAAGTCATGAGTTACTATTCGTGATAGAACCCTAAAAGTGGCAAGTTAAATAAAGAAGTTGAGTTTTCATTCTTTTTCACATTATGAATTGAATAAGCTAAGGAGTGAAGTGTAGTTGAGAGATAAGGAGTTAGGGTTGTGGCAAGAAAATGTATAGAGAGCAAATATGAATCAATGGATTCAAAGGAAATGGTGGTATTTGATCTGTGCAATGACGGATTGAAGAAATTAAGTTACAAATTAATCAATTTAACCATGAAATTTTTAATTTTTTTGAAGGATCACTTTGAATTGGGAAAATACAAAAGGTTTAGACTCTAGGGCACAAGGGTTTAGGCATTTGGAGATAATTTCATAATTTTTGGATGTAGATACTATTCTGTTTGTCTTAAGCAGAATTAAAGGTGAGCAGATGATCTTCAAAAAACCCTACATGATTACAAAGGAAGTGTTGATGGTGTTTTATGCACTTCTCAACACAGGCAGTGCGTAGGTGCAGTACCTCTCTTGAAAGACAATCTTCCACAATCAGATTGCAGAACACTATCCCAAGGTCTCTCGGATGTCAGGTCATGACAGTGCTTAGATACCCCAGTAGTTTGATGTGATTTGCTGGAATCACAAGGCAGTCTTACAGGAAATACAAAGCAAGGATACAAAGCATGGAAGTTGGATCTTGAAATGGAGTTCTTGGGATAAAAACTATTATGCATCAGCTATAGGTTCAAACAGTAATCTTGGACTCCATTTAGTCATTGGATTTGGCTTTACAATGTGCAATGAACCTTAGAATAGGTCAGTTACTAAAAAAAGGGAAAAAGGTGAAGGAGAGGAAAAGTTCCTAAGTCTGCAACTAGCTATGAATAGTGACAATGGAGTTCCTTCAATGGACAATTTCTTAAAACAATATTCCACTTAACCAGGGATTTCACAGTATCATGGAAATTGTGCTATCTTCTAAGGTCTGCAAATATTTTATCCTTCATCCACCAAATACATGCATGAATCAAAGGTAAATGTTTGGAGCAGCTTTGAAATCAAGTCTAGGCTAACTTTGCACAGCTATCTACCATCAACAAACAGCAAAAAGTATGGACAAAGAAATCATCAACATGGCAAGAATTTTCACAATCACCCAACAACATTCCTAAGATCTATCCAAAGAAAGAGAACAGCTAACTAAAACAGCAGTAAGATCTAAGCAAACATCTAATATTGGAGACTGAATCAAGTAACATGAAAGAAACCAAGAAAATACACCAATTCAATGCCCTTTTCTTATAAATTTCTTCAGCATGCCTTTACAACAACTCAACTCTGGGTGATCCTATAATAGTGGTTTACAATTTTTCGCCAAACTGGACATTGAAATTATTATTTTTAACTGAATCTTCACATTCAGGCACCTACAACAGCTAAACTGTGAGGAATTTGAAGATGGTGCAAACTAGAGTCTCATCAAATTTTATTTGTAGATTCTAAAAATATTTTTTTCAAAATTTTTGAAATCAAATTGCATTTCTTTTTCCATCTCCCACGAAAATTGATTTTTTGCAGAAAACAACATTTTTAAAAAGTGACGCACACCGTATAACGCATAACTTTTTTTCCATGAAGGATAAAATTCTAATTCTTTCAAATTTAGATTTGTAACTCTGATATCTAGTGCTTCCACTTGGTTAGATAGTTTTTTATTGAATATTTTTTCCTTAATCAAGTTTGAAAGTCAAACAATTACAATTCAACACATGACCGTAATTTAACCTTTTTTGTATATGTCAAAATTTTATTTTATTTCTTTTTGTTGGATCAAGGACTTCAATATCTGGTGCAATCATATTTTTCATTTTTTTGATAATCTTCTATTTTTCCACATGTGAAGAACAAAGAAATTCATTTTTCGATGAAAACCTATCTTTAATAAAACTTAAAAACAAATACATAACAAAACCAAAACATATTAAAATTATATTCATTGGATAGCTTGTTCTAAGGAATACCATAATAATTTGAAATAAATTTTAAATGAATTCATTTGATCCCCCAAAGCTAAATCAAAAGTGATTTTTTATCAGCATTTTGATAAGTGTAAAGGAGACACATTTATAGGTATGGTTTAAAACTAGAGAGGTTCTATTTAAGGGGTTTGATCTAAGGTGATTTGATCAAACCCTCTTCAATTGGAATCCTTAAAATGAAACTTTTTAAGGCTTAAATCATTATATTTTCTAAAAATATGTGATTTCAGCTAAAATTTCCTCTCGGAATTGTAAACCACTATTATGACAACACCCTCTCGCTTTTGCAAATGAGAGGAGTGCCCTATTTATAGTTTTCAAAAAGTTAAATGAATAGACAAGATTCATTCTTAGTGTGTGGCCAAGATTCATTCAAAATAGGGTTTCACCTACCCCCAAATAGATCACAATTTAAAATTACATTTTATTTTTACCCTATTTCCTCTTCTAGCTGTTGGCACTGTAGCTCTTTTGTCCTATAGCTGATTGCTATTTTTTTACTATACCTACTCTTCAGGAAGATCTTCATCTTTGACTGGGTTGTCCTCCTGCTCCTTGAAAGATGTGTGTTCTATGTATTTGAGGATGACCGCCTGGAGTTTATCTATTTCAAGGATTTCACATCGCAATGCCTGATAGCTCCACTCCTTAGCATTTTCTTCCAGCCTTTTCCAATCTTCATCATATTTTGAATCTTGGTCCCTGAACAACGTCGATTGATCGAAGGTGTAGGCAGCAAAACTCAAGAACTCCGTTGTGATATTTCTAGCCATCTTGTCCTTCATCTTTTCCTGGAAGTAGGGTTTGATCTTCTTTGGATCCATTTGCACTGTGGGCATATCATATCTCGTCATCAACTTAAGATATCAGACACATTCTACCTGGATTTCCTTGATCCACTCAATATCAGGATCTACCCTGCTCAAGATTTTCTCCAACCTCTCATTCCGGTTGTCGAAGTCTCTGTGCCACACATCCATTAGCCAGTGATCTTTTTTTTTAAACTCTAGCTTCTCCTCCCACGTGGCCTCAGGCATCAGAAGGATAGCTTCAATCCTTGGGAAGGTGGAGTCATAGGTTATGGAGAAATTGGTGCAGAGCTTCTTTGTGCTTTCCAGAGATTGTATCAAGTCCAATAACTTGTTGGCTGTCCACACAGCCCTACTGATTCCCATGTTCCCGACGTATGAGACTTGTCAGAACCAATCCTTGGTGGTCTTTTCCAAGTTCTTTCTTCTTTCCATTTTGTCAATCTACTCTTTGGAAAGCAATTGAGGTGCGGCCGTGGAGGTGGTGGGCAGGTCATCCACTAAGGACCATTGTTGTATATAATCCGTCAAGGCTGCAACCTGTGCCTTGAGCTCATCCTTAGAGATTTTATCCCGCTTTATCAGGTGCACCACTGTGGCCACTGACTCCTCAAGGTGCTCGACCTTCTGCTCCCTGGTAGCAGTCACCAAATCAATGGTAGAGATGTTATAACTTACCCCCGCCTGGCCAATTATGGGCATTGCAATTTGTGTTGTTCGGGAGCCAGAAGCATCCATTGTTACTTTGGATCAGACCTTGGGCTTCTTCTCTTTCTTCATTGTAATTTGGGCTCGAGCCAAGATGGCCTCCAACCTTGCCCTCAGGTCCTTCAGCACAGGGGTCATTTTTCCAAGTTGCTTTTCCAACCACTCAGGTACAGCAGATTTCTCTTTGGGTGAATCATGGCTACCCTCGCCCTTCTCGGTCAATGGTAGGATTTCCACTTCCTTTTCCTTTTGGGAATCTCCTTTCTCTTTGCTAGCATACTCTCCCTCTTCGTCGGAGTCGTGGATGAACACTGGGCGCTTGACAGGCAGCTTGGTGGATAATTTTTGGATGGGAGTTTCTTCTTTCGTTGTTTCTTCTTCTTTCTTCTCCTCAGTACCTCAGCTTTGGGGCTTTTGACAGCATGTGTCTCAGCTTCGGTTAGATCTTTTATCTGTTGCTCTTCTGGTGGCTGCCCCTCTCCATTATGTGGTGACTTTACCACCTCCGTCCCAACATTCTTCAATTGTTGTGCCATTTCTTCCTTAAGGTCATCATCAAAGGTTTGAATGATTTCCTTAGCACCTGAGCCACCCTCCTCATCCCCACTCTCGGAAGAGTCTGTCTCCTCCTCCTCATAAACCACCTTGTCGATAGTTTGGTGCTCGTACTTAGGGTGCTCATGATACTCATCAGCCTCCTCCACGATAGACTTCGAGGCTTCCTGCTCTCACTCCTCCAACTCCTTCGAGATTAGCATCGTGGCTTCCATAGATGGTGGCCCTGTCGATGGTTGTGAAGGTTGAGCCATTGCAAGAACTGGGGTGAGGGCTACTTGGAGAGTTGGATCCATCAAGATCTGAGAGAGCTCAGGGGAAAGGTTTTGCATATGTCGTATAAGAGTCTTGGGCATAGTGGAAATGGGAATAGGCGATGTTATGGTTGCCAGATGGAGTGATGTGATTGGTGACATGGCAGCAGAGGAAGGGGGAGTAGTCACGCCAGAAGAGGAGTCAATGATTATTACCGATTCGGCCGGAGGCGAAGGGGCAAGATGGACAGAAATGTTCACTGCTAGTGGGGAAGCGGCGACCGTAGCTAGGGAGGTGGGTGGTACAATAGAAGGGGCAGGGAGAGCTAATGGAGGCCGAGATTCTTCCGCACCTTCCGTCTATTTAAGCCTTTTGGGGGATGAGCCTCTTGTTTATTTCTTTGCAGGGGCCTTGGGGTCTGAAGACTGTACGGTCTCTGTTCCTTTTTCTTTTCTGAGACCTAGTGACAAGGGGAGACTTGGAGGTCCCGCCAGTTGACATGGTGGCAGCAACATCCTCCATGGCACCTGGCTCACTTTTGAGCCCCTGATAAGTCAGGACTACCCCTTGCTGCTTCAAATGAGCCACCTGCCCATCGATCCACTTCTTAGTGCATGTTAGGATTGGCTAGGTGATGGTGTCCAGGTCATCAACTTCCTGTTCATCCCAGTCAATCGACGGTATTAGTAGATTGGCAACTGCAAGGTACCTTGGATGCATGATTGTGGACTCATCCTCCTCAACTTGGTCCGGCACCGGAAATGGTTACACCCTTCTTAGGAATAGCATCGTCATGTGCATGTAGTGCCTTACGAACACTTCTTTTTCATCTTGATAGTCAGTCCAGAAATTCTCAATGTGATATTGATGGGCATATGCTAGCCCCAGTGCTTTCCTGACGTGGCCATGTGGGTCCATCCGTGGGCGAGCAGTGTGCCAGTTGAAATGGTACTCCTTGAGCTCCTTCCTAGAGTTACTAGCACATTGGGAAGTCTATAGTCAGTACATGCCCTGGCCAAGGGTCATGGGGTAGGAGATCCCTACTATATGCTTGCTACTGAAGATTACCTGGATGTGCTGGAGTTCCCGAGAGAGCTCCAGGAGGATAATTCTATCGTTGGGGTACCGTGACAATCTATTTGGCCTTTCAGTAAAGCCCTGGGCCCGGATGTATGTAAACTTTGGGTACTAGATGAAAAGAAAATCATATTGCTTTAGAAGCGCTTTAGCGCTGTGGGAGACCCTCCTCTCGAAGTCTCCGGTGATCAATCTAATGATATGGCCAATGAAGGTGTCATTGACCCTGCAGTATTCTTTCTTGAAATTCTGGTACTGGAGCTGCAGATACTTATCAAATGGTTTGAGCCCTTGCTTATGGCCCTGATCGGGTGCTACAAACAACCCGCTGTATTGCCTTTGATCAACCAAAGAATAGAAAAGGTAGGAGGTCATGTAAAATTTGGAGCTCTTGTTTACGTTAACAAATTGCTCATGGAAGCAGTTGCTTATAATTTTGCCCCAGTATAATGAAACATTTGTCATGACGTCCTGGTTTCCCCTCAGGATCTGCTCGATGAAATAGGCCATCCATTCTTGGAAGTAGGTGGTCGTTGGAAGACCCATAACCCTGCTCAACATGGTTACTAGGTCGTGGTAATCCTCTTGGAAATCGCTACGGAAGAGCTCCTGAGAAACTTTCGCAGCGTTGACTCATCTTTCCTTAAACTAATGGAGGTTTATAGATTTCTTGTATCTTGTCAGATTATCATCCCACGCCGCCTGACACTCTTCTATTGTGGGGACCTCCATCTATTGGAACATGGGAATGTGGAATGTCTTGGTGATCCTTTCTGGCGACATATCTATGAGAATGTTTCCCTTCTTATCGATAATTGTTCTAGTATCTGTTTGATAGGCTTCTCAGCAAGCCATGACCAATTCGGGTGCCCGGGGGATGGTGGGAAACCAGCAACCTTAGCTATTCCACTCTGCCTTATCAATCTGGCATTCTTTGTTGTCAGGTTGACCCTGAATCTCTACGTGAACTCATCTATATTGACTTGGCCAATGTTAGTGTCTATGATTTCCTTCCAATCGGTTGTGACCTTTGCGTGGAGCGGCTCACCCTGGAATTGATACTTTATCTGGTGCTTGTGCTCTTTCCCTTGAGGGGTCCTTCCTGATTTCTTACCCTTGTCCCCTTCGGCGGATGCCCATGAAGTTCCTGCAACCGATTCCATATATTCTACAAGCAAGGGAAAAATTAGCAAAATGGGTCACGAAGGCATTCATGTTAGTCCATATCTTGAAAATAATATTCATTTCAACTAATTAATCAAGCATATCATGAACTTTCATCTCTAAATGTTATTGATTTTTGTTTCAAGGCGTTTGGATAATCCAGGCCTGGAGGGCCGGACTTCCCTGGCAGGAATGCTGTCTAGAAGGGAAAACGCAGCAGAAAACTCCTGGGGACCTTCTTTGGTCAAATCTTAATATTTCGAGAAGCCCATGATGAAGAGGACCAAAAATTAGCGTGTGGGGGTTAGCCCAGATTTGGACGTTTGGATGGGCTTAGTGAGAGTCGGGTCTCAAGTCGGAAAGTCAAGGAGATGGCGCTTTAGAGGGGCACAAATGACAAAAAATTTGAGGACCAAGTTCAGGATTCAGGGCCTAAGTACAAAGGGATTTACATCATGCGCTACTCTTGCTCGCTGGTTCGTGCCAGCAACACCAGCACCCGACTTTGCCGCTTGGGAAGTTGGTCACCGCCCACCCGGTCCCCGGTGGGGAAATCCGGGGCAAGAGCCCGGCGGGCGTGGTTTTATGCTTCAGCCCCGCCAGTAATCGCGTGGTGGAGCCCTGCAAGGGTTGTGAATTTTCATCGGCGATTTCCAGCAACGGGCCGCAGGATCAAACCTGTGCCACAGTGGCCCGCGCGTAAGCAGTCTGCATTTTAAGCGCAGGGTCCAGCCAGACGGCAATTCGAATTCCAAATGGTTTTGACCCGACGGTGAAATTTCCCTAACGGCGGGGGAAGGGTGGACTTCCGGGAACAGAAGTTTGGGATCCGGGGCTCGAGAGGACCAATGGTCATCGAAGCGAAAACACAAAGCAACTCCAGGGCCTGGATCGCGAAGGGGGCGAAATAATTTTCCATGGTGAACAGCGGTAAATGAGGCACAGAGGCCCGACACACGGGGCCTGAAGGCGTGAATGACGTAACAATTTTTTAGTCGGCAAAGGTCAACAACGTAAGCGAAGGCAGAGCTTGGGGGGTGAGACGCTGCAGGATGTTCACCGTCGCGGATCGCGAAACACAGGCAGAACCTCGAAAGAGGAACTCCGGGGTCCGGGACCCGAGGGGCCCGCAAGACGCATTTTCGGTTCTCGAGTTTTGACGGCGAAGAGCACGCCGATATCCAGCAGCCGGGAGGCAGGTGGGAGTTTGCAGTGAGTTAAATGGTGGCATACAAACGGAAATCCGGTCGGAGAAGTCTAACGGGCCGGGCCCGGAGAGCGATGTTGCCATCTGGCAAGTGTTCAAAGTTTGATAACCGGATGGCAAAGGAAGGTCTCGGGCTCGAGGGAGGAA
Organism: Sequoia sempervirens; assembly: GCA_007258455.2. Lineage (NCBI taxonomy): Eukaryota > Viridiplantae > Streptophyta > Pinopsida > Cupressales > Cupressaceae > Sequoia > Sequoia sempervirens. Next base: position 74,130,803 of record VDFB02179234.1, read on the forward strand.
ATCTCCCTATGTGAAGAATGACCGGGGGCAGGAAAAGTCCCGTTTTGGCAGGGAAGGCCTTTATAGAAGGTTCTTCAATTTTCTAGCACATGGGTTTGGTGCACAAATTTGTGTTCTATCATTTTATGCCTTCTTATCAATTGTTCATTTATTTAAATCCTTCAAAATCACAAAAATGATGCTCGGGAGGGCAAACAGATGGCCTACCTCGAACACACAGAGTGGGGAGATGTGGGATCCACCAACGATCGACGGAATGACACTGAGGGCGATGATCATGACATTGTCGAAGGCGGTGGGCTCCAAATGACAGCTGGTCCAATTCGCTCTGCAATCCTATTTGATGAAAATGACTGGTCAGATTGGGAATTTTATACCCCAACCGCCATAAATGCGAGCATTAATTATAGGTATGGTCTGCGAAAAGAGTTGGTGAATTCAAAAATAGGTCGGCGACGGTGGTGGGAACGCCGAGGCCCGACAGCTGGGATGGCAAGAGACGTCGACCGTTTTAAATTTATTCGATAGAACGGCAGTGACAGGAGGCTGGCCAGGGCCCAGATGGTGGAGCGCCTCTAGAGATCTGCCATCACAGACAGCGGAACTGTCACAAAATTTCAAAGACAGAATTCCAGACGGATGGGCCCGGAAAACCCCCCAGCAGACAGGGGACGATACCAGCTTCGGAAGGTGAAAGTGCCGGTGGGACCCGGGGAGTGGGATGCCGTAGGGAGTAAGCCATCGTGGACGGTGAAGCTCAAATGGAACCCTAGACGGAGGGCGGCGGGTCAGACCCCGAGGTCCGGAAGGATGCTCGGTGAATGCCGCCAGGAACGAAATTTCCAGAGGGGAAACCCGAAGAGGGAATCCCGGACGCCCGGGCTCGAAAGGGCCCAGGGCCATTTTTCAGGGCCAAATAGCCAAAGGGACCCCACGAAGTGCTAGAACGCAGCAAAACCAAAAGGGGAGGGCATGGTCAATTTATGATGGGACTCTGAAGCAACATTGACCACCCTAGACATCAAAAATAGAGGCACGCAAAGTGAGGCGGTGACAAAAACGACCTGACAAGGTGAAAGAAAAGAGGGTCCCCGTACCGAACAGGGCGTGTGTGCTAAGGGCACAACAAATGGTGACTCCACTAGAGAACGCTCCTGAGCGTTCTAGGGATAAATATTCATTCAGGACCCAGAATCTCTAGTTTCGCAGACCAGGAGTGGCTTCCAAAGATGAATCTGGGAGAACGAGATCTTTAATTGGGTCAGCTTATAGGACATCTCAGAAGTGTGTGTGGTGAGTTCATTCATTTCCTAGGGATAGTGACCAAGGTTACCAAGTCAGTCAAGCGAGCTACATAAATTGTCTAACACCAAAAGTAACCTGGACATTGCTCCGCTGCCAGTCAGGCATCCATAGCCCTGACAGAGTTGTTGCTACAATCTCATGGATATTTCTCTACTACCGGCCAGGCGTCCATAGCCCCGGTAGAGTTATTCGAACACCCATACGGTCATTTATTTCCTTTTTCAGAATTCCTTTTTGTTTCTTTTGCTTTCATATTTCACTCCTCTTTTATCATGTAGTTTGACCAGGTAAACACCGAAGCCTATGATGGGTTTGAGACTACAGTGGTCACTGGAGCAGACTTGATATTTTTCACTCACTAGGGTGCCATAACAACCATAGTACGGTCCTTCAGAAATTGTTATTATGTGTTTTGTGCGAGATCGGAGATGTGTGTAAGATCTAGCCAAGGTTCAAGCTTTGAGTAGAATTCAAACAAGGAAATCATTCATGGACAGCTTTCAAAGACCGATATTCTAGAGTGAATGTTTAGCCAAAGAACACAAAGAATAGACAGCAAAGTGAACCACTTGTCAAGCAAGCACGGCCACCGCAAAGGAGTGGGAAACAACTTTTGAAACAAAACTGCCAGGAGGGAGAAAACAAAAGAGCGACGCAAACAAAACGGAAGCAAGTCAGAAAGCAAACTACCCTAACCTATGTACAAGTTATTTACAATGAAGAGCTCGAAGGAGCTCAAGCCTGGAAGTAATGCTTCAGGTGTTGCCCGTTGACTGGCAACAAGACGTTCTCACCAGTTAAGGTCTTTAGGCGGAAGGTATTATCTCCCAAAATCTCAGCTATTTGAAAGGGGCCAAGCCAGAGCTTGTCAAATTTGTTGTGTCCCCCTTTCTTTTCATGGGCCTTGTCCCAATATAGGACCAAATATGCAATTCTAAAGGCCTTGATCTTGGCTCGACGGTCGAACCATCTCTTCACTATGTCTTGATGTTTGGCAAAATTTTCTATTGGAGGGTTTCAGACTTCCTCTAAGTGCAAGAGCTCAACTAGCCGAGCTTCCCTACGATCAGCTCTCTCATAAAAATCGTTAATGAACTAAAGCGTAGGAATCTTCAGATGGATGGAAAATATAGGCTCTAGGCCATAGACAAGGTGGAATGGGGAATCACCGAGGGCAGCCTTGTGGCGGGTGCGACCAGCCCAAAGGGAAAAATGGAGCTAGGTATGCCAGTCCTTGGGATTCCTATCTAGCAGCTTTTTAATCATAGTAATCAGGTTTTTATTTGTAGATTCAGTAAGGCCATTGCCCTGAGGGTAGTAATTGGACGAGAATTTAAGGGCTATTCCATAGTCAAATGCCCAATTAGCAAATTTTAATGAAGCAAATGCAAGTCCATTATCACATACCAAAACATACGGACAACAAAAGCGATTTAAAATGAAACTTTCTAGAAAATTAATAACTACTTTAGTTGTGCATTACTTACATCTATTGCTTCTATCCATCTAGTATAGTAATTAGAAGCGGTAAGAACATACCTGTGTCCTGCAGATAATGGAGGGCTTACCAGACCGATGAAGTCGAGACCCCATTACGCAAATAGCCTTACCTCCAGCACAGGCTGCAGTGGGGTGGCAACATTCCTTTCCTTGGTGGCAGTGGTCTAGCATGTGTGACATGAACGAACATGGCAATGGGAATTCTTGAAGACGGTTGGCCAATAATACCCTACTCTCAATATCTGATGTGTCGTGGAAGAACCCGAACCATGGCCCATGCCAAATTTGTTGTGAAACTCTTTCAAGACTCAATCTACTTCTTCCTTGCCAAGGCATCTCAAGTAAATGCCTTCATGATTTTTCTTGTAGAGAATGGAACGCTGTAACATGTAGCCATTGCTTTTCAATCTCAAGACCTACTTTTGGACTCCTTGTAGGTGCGGTAGACACTTGTGGCTCAATAGATAGTAGATGACATTCTGGTACCACTCTCCCGGGGAGACATCTTCAAGCTGGTACTGCTGCACAGTGAGTTCGGGTCTAGCTTCTGCTACCGTTTCAATGATTGTGCGGGTGAGGACCTGTCGTCTCACTAGTTTCATCGGTTGGATCTCCATGTCATACTCTTGGAGCAGGGTGACCCATTTAGCCCTTCGTTCACCTAATTCATTCTACATGAGTAGCATTTCTACTGCTGGGTCAGGGACAATGGCAAACACCTTATTGTGTAAGATATAGTATCTAAATTTCTTCACCCCCCTGACGAGAGCATATGCCTGCTTTTCAATATTGTGATATCATAATTCAACATCCTTGAGGGGAGCACTCATAAAGGTGATCGAATGCTCATTTCCTTCATCGTCCTTCTGGGTCAACATGCTAGCACAGGAATGCTCTGAAGCAAATGAGTAGATGTAGAAAGGTTTCAGATAATCTAGGCTAACTAACACAGGTGCCTCAGCAATGGCCTGTTTGATTTCTTCAAAAGATTATTTGGCATCGGGTGTCCATTCAACTTTGGCGTCTTGCTTGAGCATGGCATTGAGAGGTTTAACAATCTTCGCGAAACCTGTGATGAATTTCTAGACGAAGTTGATCTTTCCAAAGAAAGATTTTAATTCTTTCTTGCTTCCTGGGGGCGAGATTTTGAGTAAGGACTGGATGCGCTCAAGATCTATGGATATTCCCTTTTCTGAGATGATATGCCCGAGCAACCTACCTTCAGTCACTCCGAAAATGCACTTTTTGGGGTTGAGGGAAACCCCAAACTCCTTACACCTCTGAAATAACTTGCATAAATCAGAGACGTGATCACCTCGCCTTTTAGAGAATACAGTCAAATCATCCATATAGATAATTATGCACTTGCCAATTAGGTCCTTGAAGGCGATATCCATGGCGCGCTGGAAGGTGGTGCCGGCGTTGATGAGACCAAAAGGAATTCTCGTGTATGCGAACATTCCCCATTTAGTGGTGAATGCCGTCTTGTGACAATCCCCATACTGTACCATTACCTGGTTATACCCGGAGTATCCGTTGAGGAAAGACATCATCTGGGAGCCATTGACGATCTGCAGCACCTTATCTAGCGAAGGTACTGGATAATTGTCTTTCTCCGAGGCGCGGTTCAGATTATGGAAATCTACACACAATCTAATCTCCCCATTCTTTTTTCAGACCGGAACCAAATTGACCACCCACGTGGAGTGCCTTACTGGAAAAATGATTCTTGCTGAGAGTAATTTTTGTACCTCTTTCTAAACGACAGGTTCCAGCAAAGCATTGATAGGGCGTTGCCACTGGCAGAATGACCTCACTTCTGTCTTAAGAGGGATAGTGTGTGTAATGATAGAAGTATCATAAGTTTTTAAATCTTTGTAGCTCCATGCCACCACATCATGGTACCTCCGCAGTGCATCTGTGATTCCTCTCCTTTCCTCTGGTGTGCACACCTTGCCGATAAAAATATTCTTGATCTCCTCGACTGTCCCTAGGTTGTGAGCATTGCATTGGTTGCTTATGGCCTCCTTTTTTGTTTGTTGATTTTGATCTCTGATCTGATCCAGGTCAAATACGTGTTCCAGCTGAACGATGCCTCTAGGGATTGTGTTAGTTTTGAGGTTAATAACCCCCTCTATGTCCAGTTCGACTTCCTGTGGATTAGCTTCATCAATTATTTGAGCTGCGAAGACATCAAAACTTGTGATGAATTGAAGGATATGCTTGTCATCATTGAATACTTGCAAATGGGTAACATTATCTGGGACTGATGGCGTGGATGTTAGCTCAACAGTGAATTTCTTGAGCCCAGACAGAGAGAGGGGTTGCAAAGTGCTGGCAGCTTGAGCCAAGGCGTCAGCTGTACGATTCTGAGCACGAGGGATCAATTGTATATTGAATGCATCTAAGCCCTCCAAGAGGTCCCAAACTCTATGCCTATAGTTTGTAAGTCTCTGATCATGATAGGAATATAATTTTCTGACCTGTTTAACCACGAGCTCAGAATCTCTGAAAACTTGTAGCATTTTTATATTTTTCTTCAAGGCCATGAGAAGGCCAAGGACTAAGGCCTCGTATTTCACTACGTTGTTGGTGCAATAAAACTGTAATTTGTGGGCAGCGAGAAATGTCTTACCTGTTGGACTAATGAGTTCGAACCCATCTCCAGCTCCTTGCCTGGACTTTAATCCATCAAATCAGAGCGTCCAACACGCGAAAGATTCATTTTCTTCATGTCTAATTGAGCTTCTGTTCCCCTTCGGCTGGCCGGCTGGCCCTGTGATCTTAGGGGAATTTCTTGGTTCAATGTATTGATCAACAGGTGGTTCTACTGGCGCCTCCCTTGGCGTTTCTATCTGGGGAGCAATTTTTTTTCTAACATGTGCAACCACTGCTTGACACAAGCAACAATCAAACTCGAAGTGTGCAACATTGTGAACTTTGCACCAGTTTGGCAACAAGAAGTCCTGTAAACTCATTCGAGCCCCTAAGCTAAGTTGATCCATTACACATTTCTCCATGAATTCCTGGAAGCCACTGAGCAGTCCCCAGTCGTCGCCCTTATCAGGTTCATCATCAGCTTCTATCAACACTTCTGTGTCTGGGGGGATTCATGTAGAATCGGTCAAAGGACTACACAACACCAGTAGCACTTCATCCCCACACTCTTCCTAAAACTTGACCTCATTTTGGCGGGCGAAAGGGCGGTGATTCCCTAGGTCAGTTTCGGCGAACAACACCTCGCTGAACTTATTGTACTTCGTGATCATGTATTTCATACGGGGTTCATGGTCGATACAAATTTGATTGGGCAGTCCCTTCCATGGTAGCCACATGTAAGAAAGGTCTATAGCGGTATATCCATTTAGTGCTCTGGTGAATTCCCTTCCCAAGATGATTCCATATGCATCGAGAATGTTAGCCACTTGAATAACAATGACCTGTTGTATCCACGGGTCTATAGCAATCTGCATCGGGATACGGTTTATTTCACCCACAATGTTGATCTTTGTTTTGTCTAGCTGGGTCACCTTTCTCTTTGAAGGTGTGGGTGTGATGCCAAGAGCTTTGCAAACTGCCAAGGGCATGACATTGGCAGACGCTCCTGAATCGAGCAGGCAGTTGTGCAGGTTCTTCCCAAAAATCCTAATGGTGGTCAAGAAAGGGGGAGTTTCCGGTCTCCCCTGAAAGATGCCCGTAGGTGTGTCCATGTGAGCTATCTGACCTTTGTTCTTATCATTGTCCATATCCCTAGTTTTTCTAAGCAGCTGGTCCTTGGAAAGCTGCCTATTAGCCCTTTCCAGCTCCTTTTTAATTGGTTTACTTGCTAATTGATTCACGGGAACATCCTTCCTTTTCCCGACGTTATCCTGTATCTCTGATTCTTTCCTAGGTTCTTCAAAGGTAACCCTCTTAGCTGGCGTTTCCTGTGTTGTACTAGAGGATGGAATCCCAATAAGAACCCTAAAGAAGGCATGCCTCACAGTAGGGACTTTGAGTAATTCGAAGACTAACAAGCTAATTTTTACTTTCTTGAACTCTTCTACCACATATTCACCCATTTGTTCAATTTTTGAACTGAAAGCCTGGCCTATAGTAGAACTAGGAAGTTGGGCCTTCCTTTGTCCAAGCGGATTTTGGGAGTGGCCCTGGGGCTGATTTTGTAACTGGTGTTGAGATTCGTTCTTGTTGAGGTATTGGGTGGGTATATGAGGAAGCCTAGGGTTATTGTTGGTATTTGGATCAGGCGGGGTAGCGAAATTGTTTGGTGGGGTAGAAGTTGTAAAGGGTCCACCTGCCTGTCTATTCCTAAGGAAATAGGGAGTTGACCTCTTATGGAACATGCGGACCTCATCTACAAATGATTCTTCTTCATCTACCGGACCATTATCTACTGAATCAAAGAGCTGAGTTAAAGTTTGTTCATTATTTACCTCTTGCACTTCTTCATCCTCAATAAGAGCAGGCTCGACTTTGGACTCGTTGTGGTCACCTAGCGAGAATGGGGCTTGATTAACCACAAGACAGGAGGAATCATATGGCTTAGATGGGATGATGTCCCTACAACCGACACTATCGACTACATTTTGCACCTCCACCTGGAAGATTTTAGCAGCTGTCTGGAACTCGGGACAATCCAACTCAGAATGTCTGCTGGTTTTGTGAATTCAACACCAATCGGACAAGGCTGCCTTGGTCAGGTATACACCACTGGAAGTATTTTCATTGCTCGCCAGTTAATCAAAAGGCGTAGGGACACCACCATTGTTGGGCCTAGTGTTCCACGTGTGATTCTGCCTCTAAGAAGGTCTCCTTTCTGCATTCTAATTGGCATTTTTCTCCCTATCATAGTTATGCCCGGAGGAAGTGCTTACTTCTCGATTATCCCTGCTGTCCCTATTGTCTTAGCTGTCCCGGTTAAGGTTGGCCTGGAAATTACGTTGGGTGGCCTGCAACTGGTTATTCTGGTTCTTTAGGTGTGTCATTTCTGTGGAAATTTTCTTTATCATCTCAGTCAGTTCTTCTAACTTGTATTTCTCAGTCACGCTTCCATGCGATGGCGTCGAATTTTGGGGAAAAGCGGGCGGGCCTGCTGGCTAATTCTGGTAGGATGGAGGAAATTTTGGTCCTGATAGGTACAATGGTGCCTGGGGCTACTGGGGATACGCCTGCTGTTGCAGAGCAGCTTGAGAATAGTTATACTACTGCTGGGGCTACAAATAGGAAGGCACAGGGGGCACATAATTCAATCGCTGCCCTAGATGTGGTACCATAGGCAGTTGAGGTTCCTGGTTCATAAGGGGGGTTTGGTGAGCAAACACTTGATTAAGACCCTAAATCTGCATTGGGTGGGCTACCGACCCCAAAGAAGGCAGCGAGCCAGAGATATTCTGTTCCAAGTCCGCACTGGCGATAACGACCTCTGCATAGGCAGTCACCAGGGTAGTGAGCGGTGGGAACATCCTTTTCACCAAGGCCAACGTGAGGTTGTCCAGCGCCGCATAATAGACTGGGAGAGCCGCCGCATCATTATAGAGGTACGGGTTCTGAAGTCTAGTGTAAGCCCAATGGAAACGATTGTTGAAGGAGCCAATAGGTTCATTGCCCTCCCTCCTGACAGACATGAACTGTTGGTAAAGCTCTAAAGGGCTGATGGGGATCTTGTATTTCTGCAGGAAGGCATTCTTCATCAGGTTCTATGAGGTAATGGACCCCCTTGGCAGGTTGATGTACTAGTAGAAGGCCTCTTCCCCAATGAATGCGGAAAAAGGCGACATGTGACGTTCTCATGGTCAACTTGCATCTCGGTGATCATTGTTTTGAATATCTTGATATGCTCCTCAGCTATTTTTTGCAAATCACATGGATGGAACTTCGAACAAAAGCCCTCCAGATTCTTGGGCATATCATTGTAGGTAGCAAAATGTATCGGTGAAGGGTTATGTGCTAACCAAGCCATGGAGGGTGGTGGAGGTGGTGCTTGCTGTTGGAAGACGGGAATTTGGGGCTGTATTTCCAATACAATAGCAATCTAGGGCTGCACTTGAGCTATGGTTGACTGGACTGTGCCTTGGGCTGGAAAGGCTAGGAGAGGAGCAAACCCCTGGCTGCCAGAGATAGGAGGTGCAAATACAGTTTGAAATGGTTAGGTGGAAGACAAAGGCCAGCCAAATGAAGGTGAGGGTGGAATGGAGGTAGATGGAATGGACGAAGAGGAAGAGGCAACGCTACTTCCTTGAGCTTGTTTCACCCTCGCAGGGGGCTGTAATTCTTTAAATTCTCCCTTATTTGGCGTTGACCATAGAACTCTTTGAAATCTTTCCAGGGAGAATGATCCGATTTGATCCAGCTTCACTTTATTCCTTAACTTGATATTTCCACCGTGGCCCTCCTTCTAGCGCCAGTTCTGTTGATGGTGTTTTATGCACTTCTCAACACAGGCAGTGCATAGGTGCACTACCTCTCTTGAAAGACAATCTTCCACAATCAGATTGCATAACACTATCCCAAGGTCTCTCGAATGTCAGGTCATGATAGTGCTTAGATACCCCAGTAGTTTGATGTGATTTGCTGGAATCACAAGGCGGTCTTACAGGAAATACAAAGCAAGGACACAAAGCATGGAAGTTGGATCTTGAAATGGAGTTGTTGGGATAAAAACTATTATGCATCGGCTATAGGTTCAAACAACAATTTTGGACTCTATTTAGTCATTGGATTTAGCTTTACAATGTGCAATGAACCTTAGCATAGGTCAGTTACTAAAAAAGGGAAAGAGGCGAAGGAGAGGAAAAGTTCCTAAGTCTGCAACTAGCTATGAATAGTGACAATGGAGTTCCTGCAATGGACAATTTCTTAAAACAATATCCCACTTAACCAGGGATTTCACAGTATCATGGAAATTGTGCTATCTTTTAACGTCTGCAAATATTTTATCCTTTATCCACCACATACATACATGAATTAAAGGTAAATGTTTCGAGCAACTTTGAAATCAAGTCCAGGCTAACTTTTCATAGCTATCTACCATCAGCAAATAGAAAAAAGTATGGACAAAGAAATCATCAACATGGCAGGAATTTTCACAATCACCCAACAACATTCCTAAGATCTATCCAAAGAAAGAGAACAGCTGACTAAAATAGCAGTAAGATCTAAGCAAACATCTAATATTGGAGACTGAATCAAGTAACATAAGAGAAACCAAAAAAATAAACCAAGTCAATGCCCTTTTCTTATAAATTTCTTCAGCATGCCTTTACAACAACTCAACTCTCCATTTTGCAAATGAGAGGAGTGCCTTATTTATAGTTTTCAAAAAGTTAAATGAATGGCCAAGATTCATTCCTAGTGTGTGGCCAAGATTCATTACAAAATAGGGTTTCACCTACTCCAAAATAGATCATAATTTAAAATTACATTTTTGTTTTTACTCTATTTCATCTTCTAGCTATTGGCACTGTAGCTCTTTTGTCCTATAGCTGATTGCTAATTTTTTGTTGTAGCTACTCTTCAGGAAGGTCTTCATCTTTGGCTGGGATGTTCTCCTGCTCCTCGGAAGCTGTGTGTTCTATGTATTTGAGGATGACCGCTTGGAGTTTGTCTATTTCGAGGATTTCACATCGCAACGCCTAATAGCTCCACTCCTTAGCATTTTCTTCCAGCCTTTTCCAATCTTCATCATATTTTGAACCTTAGTCCCTAAAAAACTCTGATTGATGAAAGGCGCAAGCAGCAAAACTCAGGAACTCCGTTGTGATATTTCCAGCCATCCTGTCCTTCATCTTTTCCTGGAAGTAGCGTTTGATCTTCTCTGGATCCATTTGCACTGTGGGCATATCATAGTCCGTCATCAACTTAAGATATTGGGCACATTCTGCCTGAATTTCCTTGATCCACTCAATATCAGGATCTACCTTGCTCAAGATTTGCTCCAACCTCTCCTTCCATTTGTCAAAGTCTCTGCGCCACACATCCATTAGATAATGATCTTTTTTAAACTCTAGTTTCTCCTTCCACGTGGCCTTAGGCATCAGAAGGATAGCTTCAATCCTTGGGAAGGTGGAGTCGTAGGTTGTGGGGAAATTGGTGCAAAGCTTCTTTGTGCTCTCAAGAGATTGTATCAAGTCAAAGAACTTGTTGGTTGTTTGCACAGCCCTGCTGATTCCCATGTTCCCGACGTATGAGACTTGTTGGAACCAATCCTTGGTGGTCTTTTCCAAGTTCTTTCTTCTTTCCATTTTGTCGATCTTCTCTTTGGAAAGCAATTGAGGTGCGGCCGTGGAGGTGGTGGGCAGGTTGTCTACTGAGGACCATTGTTGTATATAATCCGTCAAGGCTGCAACCTGTGCCTTGAACTCATCCTTGGAGATTTTATCCTACTTTATCAGGTGCACCACTATGGCCACTGACTCCTCAAGGTGCTCAACCTTTTGCTCCCTGGTAGCAGTCCCCAAATCAATGGTAGAGATGTTATAACTTACCCCCGCCTGGCCAATTGTGGGCATTGCAATTTGTGTTGCTTGGGAGCCAGAAGCATCCATTGTTACTTTGGATCAGATATTGAGCTTCTTCTCCTTCTTCGTTGTGATTTGGGCTCGAGCCAAAATGGCCTCCAACCTTGCCCTCGGGTCCTTCAGCACAGGGGTCATTTTTTCAAGTTGTTTTTCCAAACACTCGGGTACAGCAGATTTCCCTTTGGGTGAATTATGGCTACCCTTGCCCTTCTCGGTCAATGGTAGGATTTCCACTTCCTTTTCCTTTTGGGAATCTCCTTTCTCTTTGGTAGCATCCTCTTCCTCTTTGTTGGAGTCATGGATGAACACTAGGTACTTGACAGGTAGCTTGGTGGATAATTGTTGGATGGGAGTTTCTTCTTTTGCTATTTCTTCTTCTTTCTTCTCCTCAGTACCCTCAGCTTCAGGGCTTTTGACAGCATGTGTGTCAGCTTCGGTTAGATCTTTTATCTATTGCTCTTCTGGTGGCTGCCCCTCTCCATCATGTGGTGACTTTTCCGCCTCTGTCCCAACGTTCTTCAATTGCTGTGCCATTTCTTCCTCAAGGTCATCATCAAAGGTCTGAATGATTTCCTTAGCACCTGAGCCACCCTCCTCGTCCCCACTCTTAGAAGAGCCCGTCTCCTCCTCCTCATAAACCACCCTGTCAATGGTTCGGTGCTCGTACTTAGGGTGCTCATGATACTCATCAGCCTCCTCCTGGATAGACTTCGAGGCTTCCTACTCTCGCTCCTCCAACTCCTTCAAGATTAGAATCGTGGCTTCCATAGCTGGTGGCCCCATCGACGGTTGTGAAGGTTGAGCCATTGCAAGGACTTTGGCAAGAGCTCAAGGGGGAGGTTTTGCATATGTCGTGTAACAGTCTCGGGCATAGTGGCAATGGGAATAGGCGATGTTATGATTGCCAGAGGGAGTGATGTGATTGGTGACATGGCAGCAGAAGAAGGGGGAGTAGTCATGCCAGAAGAGGAGTCAATGATTATTACCGGTTCAGCCAGAGGCTAAGGGGCAAGATGGATAGAAATGTCCACTGCCGGCGAGGAAGCGACGACCGTAGCCAGGGAGGTGGGCGGTGCAACAGGAGGGGCAGGGAGAGCTAATGGAGGCTGAGATTCTTCCGCACCTTCTGCCTGTTTAAGCCTTTTGGGGGATGAGCCTCCTGTTTCTTTCTTTGTAGCGGCCTTGGGGTCTGGAGACTATGCGGTCTTTGTTCTTTTTCTTTTCTGAGACCTGGTGACGGGGGAGACTTGGAGGTCTCGCTAGTTGACGTGGTGGTAGCAACATCCTCCATGACACCTGGCTCGCTTTTGAGCCCCTCATAAGTCAGAACTACCCCTTGCCGCTTCAAATGAGCCACCTGCCCATCGATCCACTCCTTAGTGCATGTTAGGATTGGCTGGGTGATGGTGTCCAGGTCATCGACCTCCTATTCATCCTAGTCAATCGATGGTATTGGTAGATTGGCAACCGCAGGGTACCTCAGATACATGATTGTGGACTCATCCTCCTCGACTTGGTCCGGCACCGGGAATGGTTGCACCCTTCTTACGAATAAAACCGTCATGCACATGTAGTGCCTTGCACACACTTCTTTGTCATTTTGATAGTCAGCCTAGAAATCCTCAATGTGATATTGATGGGCATATGTTGGCCCCAGTGCTTTCCTGACGTGGCCATGTGGGCCCATCCATGGGCGAGCGGTGTGCCAGTCAAAATGGTACTTCTTGATCTCCTTCTCAGAGTTACTGGCACACTAGGAAGTCCGCAGTCGGTACATGCCCTAGCCAAGGGTCATGGGGTAGGAGATCCCTACTATATGCTTGTTGCTGAAGATTGCCTAGATGTGCTGGAGTTGCTGAGAGAGCTCCAGGAGGATAATTCTGTTGTTGGGGTACCGTGGCAATCTATTTGGCCTTTCAGTGAAGCCCTGGGCCTGGATGTACATAAACTTTGGGTACTGGATGAAAAGAAAAGCATATTGCTTTAGAAGCGCTCTGGCGTTGTGGGAGACCCTCCTCTCGAAGTCTCCGGTGATCAATCTGATGATATGGCTAATGAAGGCATCATTGACCCTGCAGTATTCTTTCTTGAAATTCTGGTACTAGAGCTGCGGATACTTATTAAATGGTTTGAGTCCTCGCTTTTGCCCCTAATCGAGTGCTACAAACAACCCGTTCTACTACCTTTGATCAGCCAAAAAATAGACAAGGTAGGAGGTCATGTAAAATTTGGAGCTCTTATTTATGTTAACAAACTGCTCATGGAAGTAGTTGCTTCTAATTCCGCCCCAGTAGAATGAAACCTTTGTCGTGACATCCTTGTTTCCCCTCAGGATCTACTCGATAAAATAAGCCATCCATTCCTAGAAGTAGGCAGTCTTTGGAAGACCCATAACCTTGCTCAACATGGTTACCAGGTCGTGGTAATCCTTGTGCAAATCGCTATGGAAGAGCTCCTGAGGAACTTTCACAGCGCTGGCTTGTCTTTCCTTAAGCCAATGGAGGTTTATAGATTTCTTGCATCCTGTCAGATTATCATCACATGCCGCCTAACACTCTTCTATTGTGGGGACCTCCATCTGTTGGAACGTGGGAATGTGGAATGTCTTGGTGATATCTTCTAGCGACATATCTGTGAGAATGTTTCCCTCTTTATCGATAATTGTTCTAATATCTATCTGATAGGCTTTTCAGCAAGCCATGACCTATTCGAGTGCCACGAGGGATGGTGGGAAACCGGCAGCTTTAGCTAGTCCTCTCTGCCTTATCAATCTGGCATTCTTTGTTGTTGAGTTGACCCTGACGCTCTGTGTGAACTCATCTATATCGACTTGGCCAATGTTAGTGTCTGTGATTTCCTTTTAGTCGGTTGTGACCTTTGAGTGGAGCAGCTCGCCTTGGAATTAATACTTCATCTGGTGCTTGTCCTCTTTCCCTCGAGGGGTCCTTCCTGATTTCTTACCCTTGTCCCCTTCAACGGATGCCCATGAAGTTCTTGCACCTGATTCCATATATTTTGCAAGCAAGGGCGAAGTTAGCAAAATGGGTCACGAAGGCATTCATGTTAGTCCATATCTTGAAAATAATATTCATTTCAACTAATCAATCAAGCATATCATGAACTTTCATCTCTAAATGTTATTGATCTTTATTTCAGGGCATTTGGACAATCCGAGCCCAGAGGGTCAGACTTCCATGGCAGGAATGTTGTCTAGAAGGGAAAACGTGGCAGAAAGCTCTTGGGGACCTTGTTTGGTCAAATCTTAATATTTCGAGAAGCCCCTGATGAAGAGGACCAAAAATCAGCAAGTGGGTCAAAGTTGGATTCCAGATTTGGGATCGTTTGGATGGATTTAGGAGAGCTTGGGGGTCTCAAGCCGGAAAGCTGTCAGGAGATGGCAATTTAGAGGGGCAGACAGTTGATGGAAATCTGAGGATGGAAGTCTGGGATCCGGGGCCCGAAGGGCTAAAGGACGGACGGCATGCGTTATTTCATTTTCAAGGATTCGGGCTAGCGACACTGGGAAGGCACCTGGACTTTGCCATTTGGGAAGGCCAACATCAGACGAAAGTCCGGGGTGGGAAGTCCGGGGGCAAGAGCTCGGTGGCAGGGTTTGCATTTCTGAGCCTCGTGGCATTTGGCAGGGCGGAGCCCGATGGCCGGGACGCTGGATGGTGATTTCTATTAGGAATGCCAGGTGAGGACTGGAATCTCGGGCCGCGGGGCCCGGCGAGCAGAATGTAGTTCAGAGTTTCGGCGAGGTCCAGCGGCAGACGGCGGTTCGGGCCCCAACGAGCAGACGGACGGGAAAAATTTCCCCAACGGTGGGGGAAGGGTGGACTTCCAGGAACAGAAGTCTGGGATCTGGGGCCCGAGAGGACTGAAGGTCGCTAAAGCGAAACACAAAGCAATGGCGGGGTAGAGGGCGGGGCCCGAATCGTGGAGGCCCCAAAATAGTTCGTCGTGGTGAACGGCAGTAAATGAGGCACAGAGGCCCAACACCTGGGGCCCGAAGGTGTCAACGACGTAATAATTTTTTAGTCAGCATCGGTCAACAACATAAGCAAAGGCGGAGCCTAGGGGCAAGGCGCTACAGGATGTTCACCGTCGCAGATGGCGAAACATAGGCAGAACTCTAGAAGAGGAACTCCAGGGTCCGGGGCCCGAGGGGCCCGCAGGACACATTTTCGGTTCTCGAGTTTTGACGGCGAAGAGCACGCCGGGATCTGGGAGGTGAGAGTTTGCAGTGAGTTAAATGGCGACATACAAATGGAAATCCGGTCGGAGAAGTCTGACAGGCTGGGCCCAGAGAGCGATGTTACCGTCGGCAAGTGTTCAAAGTTTGATAACCAGACGGCGAAGGAAGGTCTCAGGCCTGAGGGAGGCAATCTCCCTGTGCGAAGAATGGTCGGGGGTAGGAAAAGTCCCGATTTGGTGGGGAAGGCCCTTATAGAAGGTTCTTCAATTTTCTAGCACATGGGTTTGGTGCGCAAATTTGTGTTCTATCGTTTTATGCCTTCTTATCAATTGTTCATTTATTTAAATCCTTCAAAATCACAAAAACGACACTTGGGAGGGCAAACAGATGGCCTACCTCGAACACGCAGAGTGGGGAGATGTGGGATCCACCAACGATCGACGAAATGACGCTGAGGGCGATGATCATGAAGTTGTCGAAGGCGGTGAGCTCCAAATAACATCTGGTCCAATTCACTCTACAATCCTGTTTGATGAAAATGACTGGCCGGATTGGGCATTTTATACCCCAACCGCCATGAATGCGAGCATTAATTGCAGGTACGGTCGACAAAAAGAGTTGGTGAATTCGAAAATAGGTCGGCGATGGTGGCGGGAACGCCGGAGCCCGACGGCCGGGATGGCGGGAGACGTCAGCCATTTTAAGTTTATTTGTTTGAACGGTAGCGGCGGGAGGTGGGTCAGGGCCCGGAAGGCAAAGCGCCTCCAAAGATCTGTCGTCACGGACAATGGAACTATCATGAAATTCTGAAGACGGAATTCTAGATGGACGAGCCCGGAAGACCCTCCAGCAGACAGGGGACAACACCAGCTTCGGATGACAAAAGGGCCGGTAGGACCTGGGGAGCGGGACGCCGTAGGGAGTAAGCCATCGCGGACGGTGAAGCTCAAACGAAACCCCGAAGGAGGAACTCTGGGGTCCGGGACCTGAAGGGTGGGACGCCACCCAGAAAATTTTCAACAAGTTTTAGACGGAGGGTGGCGGGTCAGACCCCGAGGTCCAGAAGGACACTTGGCGAACGCCGCCAGGAACGACATTTCCAGAGGGGAAACCCAAAGAGGGAATCCCGGACACTCGGGCCCGGAAGGGCCCAGGGCCATTTTCAGGGCCAAATAGCCAAAGGGACCCCGCGAGGTGCCAGAACGTAGCAAAACCAAAATGGGAGGGCATGGTCGATTTATGATGGGACTCTGAAGCAACATCGACCACCCGAGACATCAAAAAAGGAGGCACGTAAAATGAGGCAGCGACAAAAACCACCCGACAAGGTGAAAGAAAAGAGGGTCCCCGTTTCGAACGGGGCGTTTGTGCTAAGGGCACAACAGGAAGCAATTACAACAATTACACCTTGGTTATGCAATGATGGACTTGTCTTAGTAAGGAAGTCAGTAAAGAACAAAGAGGTTGAAGTCCTAACCAAAGTAATAGGAGACCAAAGGGTACTTCAATTTCATACTATATTCCACCCTATGATAAGGTATGTAGCATATGGCATTTCATATAATATTTATTTTAGAAATAGGGAAGGTTCTACTTCAACGATTGTTATTTACATTATGCATCAAATGGTTGAAAAGAATGAGGATTTCAACTTGTGTGAGCTATTGAGGAATCAATTAATGGAGAACATTACTATGACAAAGGAAGACAATTACCCATTTTGTTTTGCATCTCTGGTTATATGTTTGATGATGTATTTTCTGAAGTTGTTACCATTGAAATAGAATGTTGTGTGGAAGTCACTTGTATTGGTTGGCAAGTAGGTCTACCAGTATCTAGAATGTCTAGAAGAGAAGGAAAATATTTGTAAAGAATACTTTCAAAAAAAAAAAAAATGAATGGAGTTTTGGTATGGTTTTCAATTCTGTTGGGACATCTGAGGCAAGATCTTCCTCTATGAAGGAAAGAAGAATAATTTCAAGTTCCCCTCTGAAAATAAAGAAGTTGAAGACAGAGGAGAAGAAAGGAGAAAAAGAAGTAAATATTACAAAGGAAATTGATCTAGTATCAATGGATGATGATGAAGAAGATTTTATTAAAGAGGTGTTGAAGTTTCTTGTGTGATTTGATGGACTAAAGAAGATTGGAGATGTTTGGTTGTCTCGAACAACATATGAATAGGATGAGATCATAGATGCCTTGGTTTTTTATATAATTCATAATGATATTTATCAAGGTGAATTGACAAATGTCTTACTGGAAGTGTTTATTGAGCAAATTGAAGAAAAATTAAAGGTACTAACACCTGGGTAAATAGAAGAAAAGGATGAGATTCAATTGTCTGTGGAAGAATAATGCAGAAATGCATAGAAGATATTGAATGGGAGCATAAATGAATTGAAGACATGCATCAAAAGTGTAAACATTGTGTATATTTATTGTCTCTAGTGGCCTACTGCTATCAAAAACCATAGAGAAAATATCGATGCTATTGAGCTTGAGCTAGATTCTATTGGAAAAACATATAATATCCTTAATGATAGGGATGTAGCATAGAAGAAAAGGATCAATTTCTTACATTTTGAACTTGAAAACATATTGGTATAGAGGGATAGTATTGCGAAGGCATTTTTGAAATTCAAAGAGATAATTGAATTGAGATTGGAATAACTTTCTGGTCTCTTGATGGAAGCTAAGAAAAATGAACAAAATATCACTATCCCAGATACTCTTTTGGAAACAATTGTTTTGATAGTGATGAACAATAATATTTTTGTAAACCTCAAATTGGCAGTGGATTCCTCGAAGACATTTCTTTCATAATTAAAAGAAAAATACAAAGAGATATTTTAGGGTGATCCCACAAAGTTGGTTTACAATTTCTAGAAGATTCTAATTTTTGCTGAAATCACATATTTTTTGAAAATACAATGATTTAAGCCTTAAAAATTTTGATTTAAAGCATTCTAATTGAAGAGGATTTGATAAAACTACCTTAGATCAAACCCCCTTGGATAGAACTCCGCTAGTTTTAAACCATACCTATAATAGAGTCTCTACACCTATCAAAATGCTAATAAAAAACCACTTTTGATTTACCTTTTGGGGGATCAAATGAATTCATTTAAAATTTATTTGTTGTAAGTATGCATTCCTTATTCTAAGCTTCCCAAAACTTAGTATATTTTTAAATAAATTTAATTTAATTATTATATTTATTTTTTATTTCTTATGAATGTAGGTTTTCCATTGAAAATCAAGCTCTTTGTTCTACACGTGGAAAAATAGAATATTATTAAAAATAAATTTGAAAAATATGAGTGCACCAGATATTGAATTCCTTGATCCAACAAAATAAATAAATTGAATTTCAATACATACAAAAAAATTTATGTGTTATACAGTCTGCCTATGTTTGAATTGTAATTAGTTTGACTTCAAAACTTGATTAAGAAAAAAAATTCAATAAAAAACTATGAAACCAATTGGAAGCACTAGATATTGTAGTTACAAATCTAAATTCAAAAAAATTCAAATTTTATCCTTCATGGAAAAAAGTTGTGTTATACAATGAGTGTCACTCCTTAAAAATGGTGTTTACTGAAAAAAACAAGTTTTCAAAGGAGATGGAAAAATAAGTGCAATCTGATATTCCAAAAATTTTGAAAAAAAAATATTTAGGATCTATAGACAAGATTTCACAAATCACTTGTTTGCATCATCTTCAAATTCCTCACGGCTTATCTGCTATAGGTGCCTGAAAGTGAAGATTTAGTTAGAAAAGATCAATTCAGTGTCTAGTTTGGCCAAAAATTGTAAACCAGTATTGTGGGATCACCCTTTAGGAGAAGAGGAATTGAGGTAAAGAAGCATTTTTTGTATCACGTTTTGAACTATGTTTTTGTAGAAAAAATTGGAGTAAGGGGGAAATAAATATTTATTTTCAATTGATGTCAAAGAAGGTGAGAGAGAACATGTGAAAAATGAAAATCATCACAACTCAGCAAAAGGAGAAAACTACATAGGATGTTGTTGTTGGCTTTCCACATCCTGTGTTGCCATCAATGACAAAGGGGTATATTGCTAGAAATTGGATTACATCAAATGGTTTTCATCGATGTCAACACAATACCAATGTATGGGGCATTCACCAGAAGCTATTCCCTATTAAAGATGTTATTTATTAGTGAATCAGTGTGCTAGATTTTGGGTCTAGATTCTATCGCAAGACAAGCTATGTCTCTTATATCTTAAATATGTCATCATGATTCACTTAGAAAACTATATTAAATACCTTGAGAATTTTTTTGTTGGAATCAGTAAGTTATCGATGATAGAGTTAACCTCTATACACTATAGTTATGGTAGTATGATGAGAATTTGATGTTACATCATATTCAGAAGTTGTTTGACTATTTGAAGCTTTTATGTTTGGGTCCCAGTCTTGGCTGACCTGACACATATTATGTATTAAGAAGATTGGATCTATATTGTGATTTTTTTTTAGATCCTAAGCCAGCTTAATATGATGTACTACAAGAATCATATATAAGATTTTTTGAAGTGAAGAAGTGAAGATGAGAAAGAGTGAGCAAGGAGTGAGTGTGCAAGTTCCTAAATGCTTTATCACTTGTGGATTTGTTGAGTGGCTACTATGTGAGGCTGTACTACAAATTTTGAACTCCATTCGAATTGAATCCTACACAAGGAGGGTGTATTCCATCAGTTCACACTTTTGGAAATGAGCCATAACTTTTATATTCTTGCATAAATCCATCTTTTGTATCTTTGTGGTAGTGAGCCCTTCGAGTTGTAGCCCTATTGGAAAATGAGTCCTTGTTCTTGACAGTGAGTCCTTATTTCAGGTAGTGAGCCTTTTTGTAATCGATTTTGATACTCTCTATAGTGTGAGTTAAGCCTCACTATAGTTTTTCCCTCATTAGGTTTTCCATGTAAATCTGGTGTTATTGTGTTGGATTTGAGTTTCTGCATTGGTATTTGATGATTAATATTTTAAGAAATATTAAGTATTAGTTCCGATGATTGAATTAAAGGTTTAATTCCATGACAATTGATTCACCCCCCCACTCTTAGTTGTCCTATTCAACAAGAACCAATACAAATTAGGAATTTTATAAAGTAATGTTAAATTATTGTATTCTCTCGAGTTTAAAATTGATGATAGGGATGTGATGTGGAGGTCCTTTGTCCTTTTCCTTTTTCTTCATTTTATGCTTTTCTTCTTTCAATCTTGGTGTACATGGACTAAATTTTGGAAGCACGTGGATAAACTGTTGCAACAACTAAAAGGTGCCTTTTGGAAGGTAGAACAAATCTTCATCAATAAATGTAAATGTTTTTTGTCCCACATGATATTTCCCTCCATTAAATTGCAAATATAACTACATTGGGGAATATATTTTGTATCGGTCAAATAGGAAATAAGCATGTGTACATTTTGGCTCGAGGCTTGTTTTCTCCTTCATTCTATAAGAAGGAATTCATGACCAAATGTAGAGTTTGTTGATTGGTCATAGAGCAAATTTTTTAATGAGAATACAAAGAATAGTTTAGAGTTTTATCTTAGGTTTTTGAGTCTAGTTGATATGCAAATGTAATTTTCGATAACTGTAGTAGCATTTTGAATAGAAAATGGTGCAAATTCAAAGCCATTTTTCTCTTGGTGTATTCATTTTATTAACTATTAATAAAATGATCAAGGGTTGTTTTGTTAATCTGCATTATGTTCCAATACTTAAGTGTATTTCTTAAATTTTAAATATTGACCTATCTTGCTCTCTAGTATTGTATTCACTATCTTTTGACTCTAAATATTCAAGCGTTATTTAGTTGTCATATCACATCATGTGTTTATGTTATGGATATTGAATTGTTAGCTTATGTTGAAGGAATGGATTAATATTCCTTTTAGTTATTTATCAAAGATTGTGTGAATGACAATGCATTAGGAATTTACAAGTAGTGTGATAGGTGCTATTCTTTAAAAATGAGGCAAAATCACAAATAAAATTCAATATCGTGGAATACAATATAAAATATAAAAGATCACAATTTCATCCAAAATACAATATAAAATATCACCAACTACAATTTGGAATATGATTCATGAAGTGCATTATAAAATAAAATATCATGAAGTGTAATGATTCACAATTTCATGGTCCATTGAATACAATATAAAATATCATCAACTACAATTTGGAAAATCATTCATGAAGTGTAGTATAAATACCTAAAAGTTGCTAATTCACTTCCATTTCCAAAATGGAGTCAGGGTCCTAAAATTGACGTTAAATTTGAGATAAATTAAAAGAGTTGTCTTGATTATGATTTTGGTCTTCATTTTTTTCACCCTATATCTCAAATTCAACATTCATTGTCTCACAGTCATTTGTCCCACTGTCAGTGTCACCAGTACCAGAATTTGGACTATTGCACAACCCTCTTCTTTCACATATGGACCTCAAGATTGTGAGTGCCCTTTGAAAAGGAAATTTTTTGACGTTATACACAGTTCCTTTCACCCTTAATTAATTTTCCAAATGCTTGTTGTTGATGTGTTTTTTGTGCACTTCTCAACACAGGTAATGCATAGGTGCATCACCTCTCTTGAAAAACAATCTAACACAATTAGATTGTTGAACACTATCCCAAGGTTTCTAATGCTAGGTCTTGATAGTGCTTGGAATATCTCAGTTATTTCATGTGATTTGCTGGAATCACAAGGCAGACTTACAGATGAGTTACAAAGCATGGGAAATTGGATATGCAAATGGAGTTCTTAAGATGGGAGAGTTGTTGTTCATTTGCTGCAGGTTCAAACATCAGTCTTGAACTCCATTTCATCATTGGATTTGGATTTACAATGTGTAATGAACCTTGGCATAGGTCACTCATTAAAAAAAAGAAAAGAGGCAAGGAAGAGAGATGGTTCCTAGATATGAAACTATGAATGAACAGTGATCATGGATGCTACTATAGTAGACAAACTCCCTAAACTGGGTTTTGCTTGGCCAAGAGAAACCTATAGTTGCACAAAACCAATGCAATCTTCTAAGGACTGCAAATTTTATTATTACATACACACATCATGTACATGCAATTGAACTAAGTTGCAACAATAAAGGAAGGAGGCTCAGACTAGCTTTGCAAAGTGATTCATCATCAATGAACCACAAAAAGCATGAGTTGGAAATTCATCAAATACTGAAATAGCAAACACCATCACCACTTCCATTCAAGAAACTATCACCTAAACTAATAGGGAAGTAGAACCATGCATACATAAAGAGAAAACTCAAAAGGAACATCCACAAATCATGCAATGTTGCTTTCTATTGTTGCTGAATATCTTTACATCAGTTCTCGAACCCTTACAAATGAGCGGCAAGCCCCTATTTATAGTTTTCCAAAGCCCAAATGAATGGCTAGGATCAATTTCCAATGAATGGCCCAGATTTGTTTATAATAGGGTTTCACCTACCCCATAATATTCAACAATTAAAAATAGATTCCTTATCTTTTCTTTTTTTTGTCATCTAGTGCCAGCCACTGTAGCAATTTCATCATTTATCCAATTTCCCTTTTATCGTAGCTAAAACTGCCTGAAAGCTATCTTCTTACTTGATGTGTTTGCAGTGTTCTTCCTTGGATCAAACAAGCCCGTTGACGATTGGCATCAATGGATTGGTTGCCCCCGATTCAGGAAAACAACTCCCTTATGCCTTCTTCAAGGCCACCCCCTTATGTTTTTGTCATTGACTTCCTTGGCATACACCATCTTCTAATGCCGTCCCTATTGGTGGGTGCTAGGGGGAGAGGCAAACATGAAATGAATGGTGATAGGAGCAATATGCCTTTCCTTGTTTAGCTTTCTCAATGGGTCTCCTCGACAGACCCGTAGTAGGCTTCTTGAATCCTACATACATGAAGTGTCGTAAGTCCTTTAATACACAAATCGAGGGAAACATTAGTCAAATCTTACAAAATCCTTGTAAGATACATCCATGCATCATCAAAAAATCATAATATTCATATTTGGAGCTCATTTGGACCATAAACATTAATGCAGGCCCAAGAGGGCGGGCAGTGAACGAGGGACAACAAACTAGAAGGGAAGTTCCCTAACCCCACAAAACATAGAAAAACAAAGATATTTCAATAATAGCACATGGGAAAAGGGGAAGGAAGAGTGCCCAGAAAAACTTCCCTAAAATTGGACTCATTTGAAAAAGCCGAAAGTTTGGAAGGGGAAAGGTGGAGGGTCACTGCCCTTTTAGAAAGTCAATGAGCACACGACGGCCCAAAAGGAAAGTCTCAGACGACGATGGAGGGTTCGAGTCCCAAAAATTGCTATGAAGGGGTCAAGTCCCGAAGGCCAGGTCACTAGCGCTCCACGAATGTTCCAAAATGGCCACAGAGGTATGCAGTCTCGGAAATGGCCACAGAGTGGATGGGTCTCCGAGACTGAGTTGTCGAGGCTCCATGAATGTTCCAAAATAGCCAAAGGGGGACGAAGTTCCGAAACCACCAAAACTTAATGGAACATTGATGAAACCTTGGCAGTTCACTTAGGCACCACAGAAACATCCCAAATCCACCAAAAAGTTGTCCCCAAAGTCAAAAATGTGGAAACCAGACAGACAGGGGTCCATGGATGTTTCAAAAAAATCGAAAGAGGGAGGGAGTTTTGGAGGGAAAGTTCTGAAACCAATTAAACTTAACGGAACATTGACGAAACCTAGAAAGTTCACTTAGGCACCACAAAAACATCCCAAATCCACCAAAAAGTTTCCCCCAAAGTCAAAAATGTGAAAATCGGACTGGTAGGGGTCCACAGATGTTTCAAAAACAACCAAAGAGGGCGGGAGTTTCAGAGTGAAAGTTCTAAAACCACTGAAACTTAACGAAACACTAACGAAACTTTGGCAGTTCACTTAGGCACCACAAACACATCCCAAATCCACCAAAAAGTTATCCCCAAATTCAAAAATGTGGAAAAAAGCGAATCGAGCGATTAGGGACCAAGTCAATAGGAACAAGACAAAAGGCAGAAAAGGGACGGTGGACTTTGTTTCTCCCCATATTTCAATACCCCAAGTAGGTAAATTTGGGTAGGGGGATTTGATCATTGAAAGGCACATGACCAATTTGGGCTTGGAAAATGGGGCACACAAAACAAGACAGGAGCAAAGCAGCCTGTCAAGAGTGAAAAAAAGGGGGTCCCTGCCTATGGCAGTGAGTGTGTGCAAAACATGCACAACAAATGGCGACTCGCTGGGGAAATACTCCAGAGCATTTTGATGAAAAACTAGAATCACGAACCCAGAATCTCTGGTTCTGACCTTCACGCTAGGGAAAATAAACCAGACACCCAACTAAAGGATCAAAACCACTAGCCAACCCAATCTTTAGTATGCTAGAAATCCAAGTGTGTGCAGTTACGTTAATTCCCATCCTTCAGTTTCTACAGGAACCTGAGCTCCATCATGTTAAGCTACGCACTTTATTCTAACTCCAAAAGCATCTAGGACATTGCCTCACTACTAGTCAGGCATCCATAGCCCCGACAAGGTTATCACTATGATTCTCCCGAACATTGCTCTACTATTGGTCGGGCGTCCATAGCCCCAGTAGAGTTGCTCAGACAACCCTAAAAAGTTGAATTTTCTCTTTCTTTTAATTTTCATTGTTTTCTTTCTTTCTTTCTTTTCTCTTTTCAGCTCTTTTATTTCAACATGCAAGCATTGAAGCTCACGCTCAAGGCTGAGAATCACAGTGGCACTAGAGTAGAATTTTAGATTTTTCACTTAACTAGCCTTCACAAAGGGTCCTACAGTAACTATCAAATTCTTAAGATGTGTTAGAGCTGTAAGATTTTAGAATACGTCAGAGTCAGACTAAACCAACAACTTATCTTCTTTGAATCAAACACCCAGATCACTTGACGCTAACATAAAACCTTTACCATCCACTCTAAAGACTTGATTAGATTTTGACAAAGAAATGTGTAGAACAAACCCAGGCAATAAGCATGGTCACTGTGCGCACATATGAGCCTAGCTAAAAGTAGAGGGACCTCGAGAAAAGCAACAACAAAGTGAAAGCAAACAAAAAGCAAACAACCAACTAACCTAAGGAAATCATGAAAGCAGAATATTTCAAGGAAACCTACACTACTCAAAATGGGCTATGTACAAAGATATTTACAAATCACTATGTTCAGGCAGAGGGAGCTGACATTAACATTTATTGGATTTCGTAGTGCATGCACAAGCAAATGGGAGATCGTTATCATTTTTAACCATGCAAACTTATCTTTATATTATGAAAAAAGAAATTCAACATTGCAACACTCAAGTTCAATCACGTCATCATGAAAAATCAGCAATTAAGGAGGCTCGCTGAACCCATGGTTTATCCATAAACATGTTCATTTTCCCTCATTCCCATAATCAAAATAATAAGTGCAATTATGAGAAATAATAGGGGCAAGGAAAGATAGAACCTGAATGTCATCACATGGAGGTGGCAGCGATGGATAGTTGAGAGCAAGCACAACATCATTGATCATTGCATTGGTAGCCTTGAGTGGGTGTGGTTGAGGGTGCAGCACTTCAGACATTAAGCTTGCATAAGGCTAGGAGGATGGGGTAGCAAACAACTCTTCCAATCTACCAATGGGATCTACAGCCCCGGTTGGCAGTTCTTCAAAAAGAAATACTTCTCCACATTGATCATCTGCAAACTTGGGATTCACTTGGTTGTTGTCCTCAAGGGGTAGCATGTTGTCTCATCTCCTTCCCCAAGTATCAACCTCCTTTTTATGATGTTCAATGTCATGGGATAATGACATGGAAAAATATGTCCTATTGTAGCCATCTGAATATCAAGGAGGATCAATAACGATCATGGTGGAAGGACTCCAAGTTGCATCTTGTAGTCGGTCAGGTGCTTCATCTATGTTAGTAGCTATCTCAGAACCTCTGCCTTTGTCTTCTTCTCTTTGTTGTTCACACATCTCATCATGATGTTCACTCATTTCCTCTTGCTCACTATCACTATAAATGGAGGAGCTCCTCTCCCAATCTGGAAACTCTAGTGCATCATTGTTCAGGGGCTCACGGAGTATGTATTCATCGCTATCGTCTTTTGGGATGTGCTCATCCTCAGTATGAGCATACCTCTATAGTGCAGCTCCCAATGGAAAGAAGTCATCAATTGATGGCACCTCATCAAGGGGACCAAAGTCTACTACACAATTTCCCTCCAAGGGCTCGGTATAAAGCCTATTGTTCATGGTGTGCAAATGCTCTTCAAGAGGAAATTCTTAATGACTGGTGGACAGCATTCCTGTTTGATCTAATTCATCACTCATAAATTCGGGACTATATTATTGTCCTTCTATTGTTGTCCCAACATCCTTTTGAGGACCACCTTCAACTGAGCTATCAATTGCCTCTGCCTCTTGATCTTCTAAATCGATCCAAGCAGCAAGTGGAGGAGGTCAGGTGTTTGGCTACTCCACTCGTCCTCTAACTTGTTTGATAGCCTCTTTGCATAGTCTGCATGTGAAAATCTGAGTGCAATGAATCATGAATTCTATACCAATTCGATAGCAACACCTTCAAGTCCACTTGACATCTTAGTTCAGACCAATCCTTTGCTAATCTGGAGATGAACTGACCATATCTTTCTATTATTGGGTCCTCATCATCACTTGAAAAAGAGGCTTGATGGTAGACAACCATGGTGAGTGGTTGTTCCCGCTCCAAAATTTCATTTTTAGATTCTTGATCACTATCATTGACGAAGGAGAGATCTTCTAATTTGATTTCACTTATACCTTCGTCATCATTTTCTATTGCTCCAATGTTGTCAACCTTTTCTCCTTCCTTTTTTTCAGCATTTGAGTAGGTTGTCCTAACATCCATGGATGCAAACTTCATTGGTTCATCATCACCTACTAATTTCTCTTCTTTTGGAGTGGATGATTGTCTTTGATTAGTGGAGGGAAGACCTTCAAAATTAGTTTCAATCATATTTTCACCAAGGCACCTTGCTGTCCTAGTGAAATCTATCTCTTCCTCCTAGTTTTCAACTTCAATGTGTTTTTCTCCAACATCAGTTTGTATCAAATTTCTTGGTTCATCCTTACTTTGTTGTCCTCCGGATGTTGACAGCTTTTTTGCCTCATGGGATAACTTCTCTTCATTAGGATTTGACTGCTCCAACTTGTTCGAACAACCCTTGGATTGAGCGATGATGTTGTTACATGATGGACACGTAAATTCTGAATGTGGCGCATTGTGAAATCTACACATACTTGCCATTAGTACTTCCTCCAATCTTGGTCCATCCTTGCTGCTCAAATATTCTTGGATCAACTCCTTGAATGCTTTGGCTGCCATAATTGTCAACTCTTCCTCTGGGACCTCGGGAGCCAAGGGTTGGTATATTTCCCAAAAGGGAATTTCTCCCTACAAGATCCTTTTGATTCTACTCAAGAAATTCAAACATCCCAATTCGTTGTGCTTGCAAATGCAATTAATCCGACATCTATTCGCTAATGCAAATTGTTGCAATGGATTCTTCAGTCTCTTGTTCAAATCTGCATGCAGTTGAGTGATGTCAATTTGTGCATGCTACTCCATTTTGACTCAACTTCTACTTTCCTTTAGAATTTTTTGATCTTTTAGCATTAAAATAGATCTCCTTATCTCAAATTTATTCTTTGAAAGTGCTCTTTTCAAAGTGCCAACTTTTAGCTTTGCAGCCTCAACATGTCATGCCCTCCTTCTAGAGCCAGTTCTTTTGATGGTGTTAGGAAGAGGAGGGCATGGAATGAGTCACTTCCAACCTTCAGCTTTGTATTGCCAATGTGTCAGCCCTCCTTCTAGTGCCATTTTTATTGATGGCGTTAGGAGGAGGAGGACATGGAATGAATCACTTCCAACCTTAAAGTTTGTATTCCCAATGTGTCATCCCTCCTTCCAGTGGCAATTTTGTTGATGTCTTTTTTATGCACTTCTCAACACAGGTAATGCATAGGTGCATCACCTCTCTTCAAAGACAATCTTCCACAATCAGATTGCATAACATTATCCCAAGGTCTCTAATGCCAGTTCTTAACAATACTTGGAATATATCATTTGTTTCATGTGATTTGCTAGAATCACAAGGCAGACTTATGGATGAGTTACAAAGCATGGAAAGTTGTATTTGCAAATGGAGTTCTTAAGATGGGAGAGTTGTGCATTTTCTATAGGTTCAAACAACAATCTTGATCTCCATTTCATCATTGGATTTGGCTTTACAATGTGCAATGAACCTTAGCATAGGTCACTCATTAAAAAAAAGGAAAAGGTGCAGGGAAGAGAGATGGTTCCTAGGTCTGAAACTATGAATGAATAGTGATCATGGAGGCTGCTACAGTAGAAAAACTCCCTAAACTGGGTTTTGCTTGGCCAAGAGAAACCTACAGTTGCACAAAACTAGTATTATATTCTAAGGACTATAAATTTTCATATTACATACACACATCATGTACATGCACTCAAACTAAGTTGAACCAATAAAGGAAGGAGGCTCAAACTAGCTTTGCAAAGTCATTCATCATCAATGAACCACAAAAAGCATGAGCTAGAAATTCATCAAATACTGAAATAGCAAACACCATAACCACTTCCATTCAAGAAACTATCACCTAAACTAATAGGGAAGTAGAACCATGCATACATAAAGAGAAAACTCAAAAGGAACGCCCATAAATCATGCAATGTTGCTTTCTATTGCTGCTGAATATCTTTACATCAGTTCTCCAACCCTTACAAATGAGGGGCAAGCCCCTATTTATAGTTTTCCAAAGCCCAAATGAATGGCTAGGATAAATTTCCAATGAATGGCCCAGATTTGTTTATAATAGGGTTTCACCTACCCCATAATATTTAATAATTAAAAATACATTCCTTGTCTTTTCTCTATTTTGTCATCTATTGCCAATCATTGTAGCAATTTTGTCATTTAGCTGATTTCCCTTTTATCGTAGCTAAAACTGCTTGAAAGTTGTCTTCTTACTTGATGTGTTTCCAGTGTTCTTCCTTGGATCAAACAAGCCCATTGATGATTAGCATCAATGGATTGGTCGCGCTTGATTCAGGAAAATAGCTCCATTATGCCTTCTTCAAGGCCACCCCCTTGCATTTTTGTCATTGACTTCCTTGGCACAGACCTTCTTCTAACGTCGTCCCGATTGGTGGGTGCTATGGGGAGAGGAAAACATGAAACTAATGGTGATAGGAGCGATATGCCTTTCCTTGTTCAGCTTTCTCAATGGGTCTCCTCAACAGACCCGTAGTAGGCTTCTTGAATCTTGCATACATGAAGTGTTGTAAGTGCTTTCATACACAAATCAAGGAAAACGTTAGTCAAATCTTGAAAAATCCTTGTTACATCTATCCATGCATCTGTTGGTGTTTTTTTCCTGTAAACTAGGTTTGTCTCCTAATCTACCTATGGAATTGCCAATTCCAATCAAGGGCAGCTCGAAGGACCTGGACCAACTGACAAGGATTTTAAAATGACCTCCTATGCTTCAGGCTCTGCAAGACCCAGGAGGGTAATCCTTATAATGTGTTTATGATCTATGCACCAAATTCATAAACAAACATTAACAAATCACAGATAATCCTACAAATGGCTCAATAGAATAGGATATCACTAAATGAATTGGCCTTTCACCAGTAATATCGGCTACTTGGAGCATGAGATAATTACAACACTATTCCATAACGTATGATAGTCATTTATTTGCAATTTGGTGCCAAGCCCAAAACAAAGACAAATAGATACAAATCTTTACAAACTTATACCATTTAGATCAGTGACATATACCATTGGGGAGTCAAACTCACAAACATTCACGATTCAACAATACATTTAAATACTTAGCATATATGATCCATGACAATATTGCATTACAATACTATAAATTTCTGCCCCAACCCAATACTTCTTATTAAATCCCTTTACAAACATACCCATCCATGATTTCATCCAAGCATTTTAATTAATTATTTGAATTAAATCCAAGACAGAAAACACACACATCAAAACGATGAGATGAACATCATAATCCTTGATTATTTTATTCAAAATCATGGTAGGTCTGGACAGAGGAGAGACTCGAGCTTGAGATATAGCATCATAGCTTAAATGCTAGTACTGTTGTGAATCATGCAATCTTCATAAGTCTAAAACATTTTACAAAATAGTCCTTAACCTTAATTGCCTTAACATTTACAAAAGTTCTTACAATTCGCTTTGCAACTATGCATAGACTCGACCTTCAAAAATATATGACTTCCCAACCCCATTTTCTAGCCTTGAAATCCTTCTTATAGAAAACGAAGGAGCAACAAGCATCAGGCCAGAAATTACACATGTCACCAATCAATTGGACCACTATGAGCCAGTTCAAAACTAAAAATGCAACCACCAAGTCCTGGAGCATCTTTCTGTTGATTCTATTCATTACATGATAACCACAGCATTTGATATACCTCAAAACCTACACCCAAAGCCGTCATGGGACAAAACCAAAATTAGTTATAACATAACTGTTAAGTTGTCAGCTACCAGTAATATACACCATTTTATTCCTCTCCGGTTAAATATTTGTCTACCCAACTCTGATATTCTTCATCTGTTAGCCAATTAAAATTCACCACTTCCTTCATCTTGGTATTGTAAGGTGTGAATTTCACCGCAACCTGATTTTCCTCTCTTTCAAATGACTCTAAGAACATGTTGGTGTTTTTTATTTTATCCATGCTACTTACCAACAAGTCATGATTTGAGTCATCACAGATTAATTTGATTTGTGCATTAATAACCTCCTCTGCCCTTTCCTGCCACTGCTGCAGTTTCTTCACATTTCCCTATGTATCTATTATATCTGGCAGGAAAGTGTCATTCCAATCATCAAAACTTTTTATTATTTCCCTAATTTTCTTACTCAAATCATTAGGCAAGGCCTGGAATCCCTTCAATGATTTCACAAAGATTTGAGTAGGTTTTAATGATTGAGGCTTGTTATTCACATCAAATCTAGAGGCCTTAAACATAATATCTAAATCAGTGGCCCTAGGAATCCACTTCTCAACCAAGGGTAGAACCACTTCCCGATCTCTATTAATGTTTTGTATCCCTCCCAAGAATAAAGAATATAAAGAATGTATACATGGCGACATAGAATCAATTTTCTCATTTAAATGTCTCAAAACAATATCAACCACTTCATTATGTT
Source organism: Sequoia sempervirens (assembly GCA_007258455.2). NCBI lineage: Eukaryota > Viridiplantae > Streptophyta > Pinopsida > Cupressales > Cupressaceae > Sequoia > Sequoia sempervirens. The sequence goes on from VDFB02179234.1 coordinate 74,162,649, forward strand.
TAGCCATGGCCCCATCCTCACTCGCCCTTAGGGAATCCTATAATTCTGTGATCTTATTCATCATTTGCCTTTTGGTAGGATCTACAGAGTACACAACTTCTTCTTCAATTGGCCCTGGTGTAGGGCTATCAATAGGTGCCTGAATTGGGGATCCAAGAATAGAAATAATTGGGACAATAGGGGGCAAAGCCACTGAAGTAGTATGCATTGCTCTGGTAGCAGGGACACTGGAAGATTCTCCAGCCTGCCCATACCATAGTCTATCTACTTCAGACTATACATCAATATTTCTTTGATGTATTCTGTTATATTCCCCAATTATTTCATTGTATTTTTCCATTAAGCTTTTCTTTTCAGCCTCATTTCTTTTTTCTGTCTTTTGGGCCAATTTGGCCACATTCAGTGTCAAGCTTGTGGCCTCTGTCATTGAGGTTTCAGAAACTCTCTTGATGATAATCCCACCCCTTAGATTTGGGCTGATATCAGCCACATTCAGTTTTCTGCCTTGAGGTACCAATGCCCATATCGCTAAAGTTTCATACTCCTCACTAAAAGTAGACTCTTGTAGGGCTACCATGACTTCCTCCTCACTACCTTGCATAGGATGCTTGGACTGCATGATAGCATGAAATGCTACAACATCAGCTATGTCCCATTCAGGGAGGAGTAAGACACCAGCCTGAGACACAAGTTTCCTTCCTTCATCATGAGTGATGTTCTTGAATTGTTCCATCAAGTTGGCTTTGACCTCATCATCACTCTCCTGGTTAGACCTATCAGGTCTTGATTCCCTCCTCCTCTTGCATTCATCTTGATACTCTTCAAGCTTCATCCTCCACACCAACTGCAAGAAAACAAGAGTTTTCATGAAGGCATCATCATCCAAGAATGCCTTGCAGGCCACCATCCTTGCATCTTGTATATACTGCCCTTCTATATCCATATCAGTCAGCACCAATTGTGTTGATCTAGGAGCGGAGGGGATGCCAACCTACATGTCTTGCTCAGTTACAATTATCTCATCCACCAAATCCTCTTGTGATTCCTCAATTCTTTTCCTCTTAAGGCTTGGCTCTAATGTCGGCTCCATATGGTCATCCCTAGGTGGTGAATCAAGATCCACAATCTGTATTCCTCTAGGCTTTCTGATCCCATGCTCTGATTGTGATGATGCTTTCATTACTTGTTTTCCTTTTCTATCCCCTACCTCTTCATCACTGCTATCATCTCTTTTTCTTCTATATAAAGGCCTATCCCTTAGTGGCTGATAGGTTGGCCTTTCTTCCATAGGCCTTACCTCCAATCCCTAAATCTTCAAATCCACTTCCAAATTTATCTTCTTAGTTCTCAAGGTATTGATGATTTCTCTAAAATTATTCATCAAGAAATTGATTCTTTAATGAAATGGAGTGAACTCCATTAGTGCATCATACTTTGGATCCAGCCTATGCACCATGGCCATCATTTTCTCATAGGCAACCCACTTCTCTTTATTTAATTCTTGCCGGCTTAAATCAAACTCATTCCTAACCAAATCTTTCGGAAAATTGAAAACATGGACAAACCTGCCACCCTTAATTCTTTGTCTAAACAAAGCAAAGAATCCCTCAGGGTCATGCTGCCTCACAGATCCACTCTTCAAATGGTAATCATCAAAATATTTGTCAAAATGAATCCATCCTCCCTTGGAAAATATAAAATCTAAGACAATAGTATAATTAGGGAACAAAGTCCCTTTTCCTCTTCCTGTCAAGTTATCCTCATGGATGCAACCAAGTTGCCATAAAACCTCTACAAATGCCATCCTTGATGGTACATTATATGGGAGAATATGAGGAGCTCCTTGGAAACCATAAACCCTTAAAATAGTGCTTACAGGGTATGGAATGATATCACCCCAATTATGACATACCTTCAAATCAGGCTTTCTTTCTTTAGGTCGAAATAAATCATACAAATCCTCAGGGATCCTTAGCACATTCACCATCAGTCTAGCCCTGAGCCTGGAAGCAAAGCAGTTATCAAACTACACATAACTAGCACCCCCCTTGTTGCAAGACAAATATGCACTTCAAGCTTGTACTGGTAATCTCTCTCCATTCACCTCCTACCTCAACTCCATCTTCTCTGAGAAGAAACTGGAATTCTCATACAAGAACATTTGTATTAACAAAGAGTACCAAAAGAAAGGAGCACTAGTGTCCCCCACATATAAGTTCAACAAACCCTCATGCATCCTTTCAGCAAGGAAAAAAGCGTAGTCATATATTACAAAAAAATTGGGATGCTGAATTTGAGCCCCCATAAACATATAGGCAATGGGCATCAGAGTACTAGGGCTGAAACCCAAAACTTGGCAAAGTTAATAGAAAGTTGCCAAGAAATGATCAACAAAACAACTTAACCTGAAAGGTTCCCGATCAGTCGAGCTGATATGAATTGTTGAACTGCCCACCCTGGCTAGATCAGGGGGAACAACTTTGATCTGAAAAGAGGTTGTGTATTGGCATATTCTTGCTTCATTTCCTAAAGGTCTATCTGGACCAAGAATGAGCTATATTCGCTCAAATCAAAACCCCGGTGAATCACATCTGCATCTATACTCAGTAAAACCTCTCCATCATTATCCCTTATAATCCTTGTGATAGGATCATATCTCGCAGCCACTGCTCTGAGGAGGTCAACATCAAGAAACACATTCGGTACCACAAGCTTTCCCATATCATACCTCCAACCATTTGAAAAAGGATGAGGTACATTCCGCTAGCTGTACCATCTTTTAAACAATTCCAAACCTGACATTGGTACCCTAGCATCTACAAGGTTATAGGTTTTATATCTCAATCCTTCACCTAAGGCTATCTGTCTCATTAAAACTAAACCCCTCTTCTTGTCGTTGATTGACAAAGGGAATTGGTCAAGGAAATCATCATATAGGTTCCTTTGCAAGTAATCAATGTGGCCAGAATGTTGTTTTGTTGGCGCCATTTCAAACAACTAGGGCTTCTCCTAAGATCAAATTATGAACAAACTAGTGCTACCCAAAACAAAATTATAGTATAATTTGCAATTTCCCACAATTCAAAAGAAACAGTAACCCTAGAATCTTAATCCAAAAAAGCTCTGATTAACACAACATAGCCTTCCACAAGAATCACATTTGAATAGAACAGTGATAAAGAAAATAACTCATGGAATTTCGCATGCTGCAGAAAATCAAACCCTTGCTGTAATTGCCTTGAAAACTTTATCTCTGGCACTAGACTGCTTCGCAAATACTTGAATGCTTTAGTGGTGAAAGCAGTCTACAATTAAACACTTGAAATTTATGAAAAGAGCCTGTAGACATCTCATCCGCCATTAAAGCTTATTTGCATGCCACGCCAACGGCTTCAATTGTATTTGACATAGATTGAAATCTTCACCATCGATCTCTTGTTTCTGTCAGATCATCGAATGGTCCTCCTTAAAAATGCTGACAACACCTCCACATCATCTTCAATGGCCCACCATAATATGCAGTGCCAAGGGAATACACGTGGCACCCACCTGCGATATCACAATCATTAAACTTCCCTCAGGTTAGGATCACGTGATGGCGGGCAACCATTGATCTTCCTCATCGGTGATCACGATCATACAAAACAAGGGACAGTATCAAAACCTATCCGCTAAGCAGCTTTTCATCAAGATTAAAAGATCACCGTTGATTATGAACACGTGCATCACCCATGTGATTTAGTAACCCACTTGATAATACACTAAAGTCCAATACACTTATTAAATCATTTTATTTACTTTTTCAGCATCAGCAACCTGGGACATGTGGCACCCGCCCGCTATATCACGATCACCAAACAGCCAACGGTGATGTCATCGCAGGATTGCGGGGAGCGGTCAAGATCAACTGCAGGGAGATCAATGGTTATCAAATAACCCCTGCAAAATATTAAATATTTCTTAGAGGAAAATATGAGGAAGGGGACCGCTTAGGGCAACGATAGTCAATGACTCAATGTTGTTCTTAAAAGCATAGGGCACAGACCGACTCAAACCTTAGCAAATAAAAGGAGGCCAGCGATAATTTTTAACATTTTATTAAAAGGGGCCAAGCCTAGATGAGTCAATGAGACATAAGTTGTTTTAAAACCTCCTCCAAAAAGTAACAACAGGAAAGACCCATACCAAAGATAGAAAACCAAGGGTTCATGAAATCAAAACAATAATTCCAGCCCTAGGTATCATCCAAAAAATCAAGACAAGCCAATAATAAAAGGAAACCTAGGATGTAAATTTGAGGCTCCACCAATGGCTCCAGTTGGGGACCTTCATTCCACTAGAATGAAGTGAGAAAAATAGAAATTTAGGTAGAGCAGACCAGTTACAGAAACAACCAAAAAGGCAAACTAGAAAAAACAACCCCGCAACAAAAGAAACAAACAACAAACCTATATACAAACCTAAACCTACTATTCATGGTAAACAAAACTTCAACTAAAGAATAACTTCAAGAATTGTCCATGAACTGGCTATTCAAGAATATCATTTGTCATTTCTTGAAGGAAATATGAATCCTCCCCCCACTTATCCACTATCAAGAATGGTCCTAGCCAAATTGCATCAAATTTACCATGTTTCCCTTTTTCTTCCAACCTAGCATTCCACATCAAAACCATATCTCCATTCTGGAAAGTTCTTGCAATTGTCCTTCTATCATACAAAATTTTTACCTACAACTGCAATTTGGCATTTCTCATCTGAGTTTCCCTTCTAGTTTCATCTAGCTCTATGAGAGCTTCCACTCTCAATTGCATTTCATCTTCTATTTCATCATCATACATCTGGACAAATCTATACATTCCCATGAGATTATTCTGAGGCAACCTTGCATTTATCCCATAGACTAAATCAAATGGAGCACATCCTATTGCCTTCTTCACTGTCACCCTGTCTGCCTAGACTACTAACTTTAATTTAGAATCCCATGCCTTCTTATTTTGATCTAAGATCCTCTTAATAATCTTCATCAAGCTTTTATTACTTGATTCCGCTTGTCCATTTCCTTGTGGGTGGTAAGGTGATGAATAAGAGACTTGGATGCCATATTTTCCACAAAATTCTATTTATTCCTTAGATCTAAAACACATTGCATTGTTTACACAATCCTTTTAGGACATCCAAATCTAGTCACTATATTATTCATTAAGAAATCAATTACCACCTTACTAGTTTCTTTCTTTGTTGGAATCACTTCCACCCACTTGGTAAAGTAATCAGTGGCCACCAATATCCATGAATGGCCCCCACTTGATTTGCATGCTATTTCTCCTATAAAATCAATACCCCATTGTTGGAATGGAGACTGAACTACAATCAGTTTTAAAGGTAAGTTACTAGAGAAATTTAACTTACTAGAGAAACGCTAACAAGCATCACATGTCTTTACTAATTGATGTGCATCCCTTAAAATAGTAGGCCACCAGAACCCAATCCACCTTATTTTGTGTGTAGTAGTTTTGGCCATATAATTCCCTCCACAAACTCCACTATGCATTTCATTCAAGAGTTTCTTTGCTTGCTCCTGGTCTACACATTTTAGCATAATACCCTCTCCATTTCTCCACCAGAGTTTTCCTGTTATGATAACATATTTGATAGCATGTAACTTCAATGTCCTCTTTTCATTTTCACTTAGATCAATAGGACATTTCTTTTTTGCAAGTAATAGACCACACCTTTGTACCAGTCAGAATGTTCCATATCACATATGTATGGTCTCTTCTCTTCTTCAAGAAAATTTATCTGATTTGCTTCAAGATTACTTTGGGTCATAAGTTTGGCTAATCCTTGTCCCCCTACCAACTTGGTAATCTGAATTGCAATGTTAAATTCTTGGATCCTATTAATCCATCTACATATTCTTCCTAACACTTCTTGATGTGTAAATATGTCCTTCACAGCAACACTAGGCACATAAGAAATTATGGTAGCTCCCATCAAATATGGTCTAAAATCTTTGACTGCTTTTACTAATGCATATGCCTATTTTTCATTTATATCATACTTGAGTTCTGTAGCTTGCAAGGATTTGCTGAAAAAAGATATAGGCTGCTCAAAACCTTTAGCATTTTTTTGAAGTAACACAGCTGGAATTGTGTGGAAAGAAGCAAATGAGAAAAATGGCAAAGGTTTCAAAAAATCAGGGGTCCTCAACACAGGTGCTTCCTTAATAGCCTGCTTAATATCATGGAAAACTTGTACTGATGCTTCTTCCCATTCGACCTTGGCCCCTTTTTTAAGCATCTTAGAAATAGGGTGAACCACTTCAGCAAAATTTGTAATGAATCTTCTCAAAAAAAATTATTTGCCCAAAGAAAGACTGGATTCCTCTGACATTTCTGGGTTGCAAGACCTTATCTATTGCCTTTACCCTTTCTAGATCAATTGTAACTCCATCCTTAGAAACAATATGTCCCAACAATTTCCCTTCCCTTACTCCAAAAGTGCATTTCTTGGGATTTAGGGAAATACCATATTCTAATTCCCTAATGAATATTTTCTCAAGGTGCTCACAATGATCCTCTTCCTTCTTGGAATAAGCTGTTAAATCATCTTGATAAATCACCATAAACAAATTAATGAAATCTGAGAATGCCACATCCATGGCTCGCTGGAAAGTAGGCCCTGCATTGGTTAGACCAAAAAAGGCATTCTCACATATACATAAGTTCCCCAACGTGTAGTGAAAGCTATCTTAAATTGTTCGTATTCCTTAACCATGACTTGGTTATAGCCAGAAAACCCATCCATCATGGACATTAACTCGCAACCTGTCACTCTTTGCAACATGGCCTCCATATTAGGCAATGGATCGTTATCCTTAAGTGAAGACACATTCAAATTTCTGAAATCCACACATAATCTAATATCTCCTTTCTTTTTTCTCATAGGCACCAAATTAGATACCCAAGATGAATGTCTAATTGGTTTGATGATTCCAGCATCTCTTAACTTAGTAATTTCTTCTTGCATTTTTGGAGCCAAGGTGGGATTGATAGGTCTCTACTTTTTCCTAAAAGGCTTGGCATCATCACTCAAAGGAATCTCATGTTGAAACAAGTCCTTCCTATAAGCCTTAAGATCATCATAAGACCAAGAAAACACATGTCTAAATTTTCTTAACAAATCAACCAACATCTATCTTAATTTTGGTGACAATTTCTTTCCAATATACATCATTTTTGGTGATGCATCTGTCCCTAGGTTTATTTCCTCCGAGTCATCAGGATGGGAAGCAACACAAGTAGCCTTAGTCCTATCCCAGTTGTCAAACACTCTTTCAAGAACAACTAAACCCTTAGGAATGGTGTTAGTTTTCAACTGAATAACTTCATTTCCAAACACAGTATCTTTACCATCAATTTTTTCAACAAAGGCTCCAAAATCTATTTCTTGATTTTCATACTCACCCACACAATTTAAGAATCTTAATATATTATCATCACTGTCAAAAACCTTCTAGTGCTTAATATTATCAGGAATAGATGGTCTAGTTTGCACTTCAACCTTTGAAATTTCAACATAAGTCATATCATCCGGCCTTAGTGCGATGTTTGCTAACAAATCTGCTACCTTATTGTGACCTCTCTCCATCCAATTTATCTTGAAAGCATCAAAATTTTCCAATTCATTCCAAACAACATTTATATATTGTTTCAACCTTTTGTTCTTTGACACATACAGGGATCTGACTTGGGATACCACAAGCTCAGAGTCACCAATTGCTTTGAGCTTCTTGATCCCATGTTTTTGAGCCAATTTTAACCCTAACAACAATGCTTCATATTCGGCTACATTGTTAGTGCATTCAAATAACATGGTGAAAGAAAATTTGAACTTTTTTCCACCTGGTGATCTTAACAACACACCTACACCAGATCCTTCCTTTGAATTAGCTCCATAAAAAAACATAGTCCATACATCATCAAATTCTGACAGATTTTCAACTTCTATATCAATTGGTGCAACAAACTTATCACAATCATTAGGGGATTCTTCAGCCTTGAATTCATTTATGCCATAGTCGATAAAACATGCCAAATCCTCAGTTGGACCATGCTCAATCATATGAGGCACCTTTGATTCTCTTTCAATCTTGACATATTTTCCATCAATGCAAAATGTAGCAAATGACAAATCACATTGTATGTTGCCTCCCATTGATGCACTCCATTTCCTTGATAATAGCATTCCAAAATGAGGGGGAATGTCCACAACTAAAATAGTCATGGTCAAAACCTTATCAGGATATTGGGTCAATACATAAGGCAAGGCCTTAATGGTCCCAATAACAGACACCTCCCTTGAATCCAATGCATAGCATTTACCTTGAGTAGTATCAACTGGGCATGACATTATTTGATGCTTCTGAGTCTATCATGCAATTCCTCAAAGTTCTCCCATTGATATCAATACTCAAGAAAAAAGGGGTGATGTTCTCCAAACACATATTGACAAAATTCCCTAGGTATACAGGAGGAATTTGAGTTATAGTTCCCTCTGACTCTTTCATTTTTATTTCTTCCTTTTCCCTCATTTCTTTACAATTCCTTGTTCAATTTTACTGCTCGGAATTCCAGTAATCAAGGCAATTGTCTTTTCTCTATGCTCATCTATTCTCATCATCTCGAGCCAAGGTACAATAACTTTAACTTGAGACAACACTTGAAACATATCCACAGGTGTATATTTGGATAGGTTAGGAATCATACCATCATTAGTTTCTTTCTTCTCTGAATGTTGTTTTCCTTCAAGTTTCTTTTGCTTCTCCTTTGGAATTGACTTAGCAGATTTGGCAATCACTTTGGTTTTTACCAATAGAGGAGCAACACCTTCACTAGGCTTTTGGATTTTATTCTTTTTTGCCCATATCTTGTCATTCTTGACATCCTTGATTTTGACAACATCATTTATTCTATCTTCTTTAGCATCCTTACTCTTCCCATTTTGTTCCTTAATGAAAAGGCCAGTAGGTTTGCCTTGCTCACCACCCACAGTCCTATTTCTTAACTATAATGTACTTCTCAACTGAGCAGCCATCTCTTCAGTTAACCAGGAAATCTCATCTTCTGATGGTCTTCTTAAAAACACTGGATCCTCAGCCTGCTCCATATTCCAAGCATGATGGCCATACTTACCTTCTTCATCAGAAAAGACTTGTTGATGGTACAATTCACTTTTCTGTCATTGATTATTCACATCAACCTCTTGTAACTCCTCATCAGAAGAAAAATCAACTTTATCAATATATGACCGGGTCATACAGCAACCTACATCATCTTGCTCAAAATCAGGAGCCCGTTCCATATTCTCTTCTTTTCCTTCAGAAGCAATTAGCTGAGCAACACCACAATAATTTTGATCATGTGGGTGTTCACACACCACACACCATGGTCTATCTTGTACTAAATTTATAGAATGCTTATGCAAAGGATCTAGTATCTGTTGATCATTTTTAGACTTCTGGACAGGTAGTATTGGTTTTACATCTGCCCAATTTGTATTGTAAGGATAATTCTACAATCTAGGAGGTTTATCACTTTTATTATACTGTTGCTTATCACCTCTAGTACCCTTCTCTTGCTTAGCAACAGTCTATTTTATATCCTTCAAAGTACTAAGGACCTTATCCCATTTCTCATCATCTTTAATGCCTGCAGTAGAGACTTTCTCAATTTTATCCCTAGAATTCTTCAAAAGAGTAGGTTCTTCTCTTCTACCATACTTGCCAGAATCTCTCCTATTGCTTTCAATATTAATAGCTTCTCTAAAAGCATCCCTCATGGTTTGAGGGTCCTTGTCTCAGAGAAGATATACCATTTTAGCATCAAAAGCATTGAAATAAGTAGTTAAACAAACATTCTCATCAAGCTTCATCACTTGAAACAACTTGTGCATTTCCTTTTGAAATCTAAGGTTAAACTCTGTTGCAGGCTCATTAGCTAATTTTTTTATAGTATTGAACTCATTCAACATAAAACTAGCATCTGTCTTGTCACCATATTGTTCTTTAAAACATTTTTCAAACTCCTCCCATGAACCAATATTGTTATTTGGTAAACCCCTGTACCAATCCCTTGCATCTTCTATCAAGGATTGGACAAACAATTTCATCATCACATCTTCATGTTCTACCTCATAATCATTTAACATATCCATGAAACCTTTCAAATGCTCTTTTGCTGAAAAGGCATTATTCCCAAAAAAATTGTTCATCTTTTCCCTTAATTCATCAGGGATAGGATTTGGGTATCTAGGAATACCATCAAAAAATAGTTGCCTATATCTTTCCAATTGTATAGGTATCCTTTGTAGTAGTCCATCAAATTTCTAAGTTTTAGAACCATCTTGATGTGAGTTAACAAACTGTGTTGCCTAAACCCTTGGGTCAGAATTACATGTGATATTTTTTTGGGTAGGCTTGGGATCATTTTTCACAATTTCCTAATGATCTGATGAAGTTGTGGCTTGTGGAACTTCAACCAAACTTGTCATCTTTAGGAAACTTATTTTCCTTCTTATTTTTTCATTTGCAGCCTCCATTTCAATCCTTTCTAATTCTTCTGCTAAAGCTTCCCTTTCCTTTCTAGCCTTTTCTAAAGCAGTCTCTACTTGTGATGATACATGTGGGAGGGGATCTTTTTTAGGCTGGTGGGAAACCATCTTTTCATTTATCTTAATCCCTTCAACCTTCTATTTTCCCTTATCTACAACAGGTTTAACATTTGGATTATCTGATTGTGACATAAGAAGGTTCAAAGGTTTCGGATCTGTTGGCTTTGGTTGGACCTTAGCTTGACCTTTCAGATCTACTTTGGATATTGGCTTTACTTGCTTATCAAAAATTTGTTGTACAACAGGACCATTCTCTTCTAGGTCCAGTCGACTTTGGTTCAGGAGTTTCATAGTTGCCAACTGTATAATTAACCTATCCCTTTCGATAACATCATTCATCAACTCTGCTTCCTTCTCTTTGTCCTTCTTTATCCTAAGCTCAGCCTATTTTTGGATTTCTCATCTTAAAAAACTAATATCTCTAAAAACATCTTTGAGGTTAGGTAAAGTTATATCAAAACCTGATGTATCACTCAAATCTATTAAATTTACCCCCTCTTGTCTAGAAAATAAAGAGGTTCCATCATCAATAGCAGGAGGAGGAGGAAAATCACTGGTGCATTCGTTGTGATGGCCTCGACTTCTACTCCTACTTCTTCTCTTAATATATTGGACATTAACAGGCTCTTTATTATGACATGTTACATCCTCTTGAACAGGTGTATTAAACAATGTATCAAAAAATCCACAACTATCTGATTCAGAATGTCTAGATACATGTTCAAAAGTCTCTGGGATAGGTTGTAGAGGCTTACTTGTACCTTGATGTACAGGATTCTGGGATGCAGGAGCGACATTGCTAGTTTTTGGTTTCTTCTTCATCCAATCTCTCCTCTTTGTCTTAGGAATTTCACCTTCCAACTTGGATTCTGGGTGACTCTTCATAAATGACTTGGTATTTTTCATTTCTATATGCGTGTTCAAAGATCTTTCAACTTGTACAAAACTTCAAATAAAGTGCACACTAGTGCAGAGACTATCAGAGTAACCACCCAATTAGCTTGGGAATATCCACTATTCAAAAACATATGATAATACCTGAAAAGATCCTGCGTACTTAGTGTATTGATAATACACAACAACACATTGCACGAGGTAAATGCAATTTGTGAAATAACACACTTAATTGGATAAAGAAACACAATGCCTAGTGCTCAACCTTCAAATCACATAATACTTATGGTAGACTCTATGCAAAATGGATACCCGACCCACTGACAAGAAACATTCAAGCTAATGTCCCCAGTAGAGTTGCCATTTTGTTGGTGTTTTTTCCTGTAAACTAGGTTTGTCTCCTAATCTACCTATGGAATTGCCAATTCCAATCAAGGGCAGCTCGGAGGACCTACACCAACTGACGAGGATTTTAAAATGACCTCCTACACTTCGGGCTCTACAAGACCAAGGAGGGTAATCCTTATAATGTGTTTATGATCTCTGCACCAAATTCATAGACAAAAATTAACAAATCACAAATAATCCCACAAATGGCTCAACAGAATAGGATATCACTAAATGAATTGGCCTTTCAACAGTAATATTGGCTACTTGGAGCATGAGATAATTACAACACTATTCCATAACGCATGATAGTCATTTATTTGCAATTTGGCGCTAAGCCCAAAACAATGATGAACATATACAAAGCCCTACAAACTTATACAATTTAGATCAGTGCCATATACCATTGGGGAGTCAAACTCACAAACATTCATGATTCAACAACAGATTTAAATACTCAACATATATGATCCATGACAATATTGCATTACAATACTATCAATTTCTGCCCCAACCCGATACTTCTTATTAAATCCCTTTACAAACATACCCATCCATGATTTCATCCAAGCATTTTAATTAGTTCTTCAAATTAAAGCCAAGACAGAAAACACACACATCAAAACGATGAGATGAACATCATAATCCTTGATTATTTTATTCAAAATCATGGTATGTCTATATAGAGGAGAGACTCGAGCTTGAGATATAACATCATAGCTTAAATGCTAGTACTGTTGTGAAACATGCGATCTTCATAAGTCTAAAACCTTTTACAAAATAGTCCCTAACCTTAATTGCCTTAACATTTACAAAAGTTCTTACAATTCACTCTGCAACTATACCTAGACTCGACCTTCCAAAATATATAACTTGCCAACCCCATTTTCTGGCCTTGAAATCCTTCTTATAGAAAATGAAGGAGCAACAAGCATCAGGCCAGAAATTACACGTCACCAATCAATTGGACCGCTATGAGCCAGTTCAAAACTGAAAATACAATCACCAAGTCCTGGAGCATCTTCTGTTGATTCTATTCATTACATGATAACCACAACATTTTTTATACCTCAAAACCTGCGCCCAAAGCCATCACGGGAGGAAACCAAAATCAGTTATAACATAACCATTGAGCTGTCAGTTACTAGTAATATACACCATTTTATTCCTCTTCGGTTAAGTATTTGTCTACCCAACTCTGATAGTCTTCATTTGTTGGCCAATTAAAATTCAGCACTTCCCTCATCTTGGTACTGTAAGGTGTGAATTTCACCGCAACCTAATTTGCCTCTCTTTCAAATGACTCTAAGAACATGCTGGTGTTAATTATTCTATCCATGCTACTTACCAACAAGTCATGATTTGAGTCATCATAGATTAATTTGATTTGTGCATTAATAACCTCCTCTGCCCTTTCTTGCCACTGCTGCAGTGTCTTCACATTTCCCTGTGTATCTATTATATATGGCAAGAAAGTGTCATTCCAATCATCAAAACTTTTTATTAATTCCGCAATTTTCTTACTCAAATCATTAGGCAAGGCTTGGAATCCCTTTAATGATTTCACAAAGATTTGAGTAGGTTTTAATGATTGAGGCCTATTATTCACATCAAATCTAGAGGCCTTAAACATAATATCTAAATTAGTGGCCCTGGGAATCCACTTGTCAACCAAGGGTAGAACCACTTCCCAATCTCTATTAATGTTTTTTATCCCTCCCAAGAATAAAGAATATAAAGAATGTATAGCCAGAAACCTAGAATCAATTTTCTCATTTAAATGTCTCAAAACAATATCAACCACTTCATTATGTTTAGATGCGGCCCCATCCTCACTTGCCCTTAGGGCATCCTGTAATTCTGTGATCTTATTCATCATTTACCTTTTGGTATGATCTACAGAGTACTCAACTTCTTCTTCAATTAGCCCTGGTGCAGGGCTATCAACAGGTGTCTGAATTAGGGATCCAAGAATAGAAATAATTGGGACAACAAGGGGCAAAGCCACCAAAGTAGTATGCATTGCTCTGGTAGTAGGGGCACTGGAAGATTATCTAGCCTGCCCATACCTTATTCTATCTACTTCAGACTGTAGTTCAACATTTCTTTGTTGTATTCTGTTATATTCCCTAATTATTGCGTTGTATTTTTCCGTTAAGCTTTTCTTTTCAGCCTCATCTCTTTCTGCTGTCTTTTGGAAAAATTTGGTCACATTCAGTGTCAAGCTTGTGGCCTCTATCGTTGAGGTTTCAAAGACTCTCTTGATGATAAGCCCACCCCTGAGATTTGGGCTGATATCAACCACATTTAGTTTTATGCGTTGAGGTGCCAATGCCCATATCACTAAAGTTTCATACTCCTCACTAAAATCATAGTCTTGTAGTGCTGCCCTAACTTCCTCCTCACTACCTTGCATAGGATGCTTCGACTGCATGATAGAATTAAATGCTACATCATCAGTTATATCCCATTTAGGGAGGAGTAAGACACCAGCCTGAGACACAAGTTTCCTTCCTTCATCAGGAGTGATGTTCTTGAATTGTTCCATCTATTTAGCTTTGACTTCATCATCGTTCTCCTAGTCAAACCTATCAGGCCTTGATTCCCTCCTCCTCTTGCATTCATCCTGATACTCTTCAAGCTTCATCCTCCACACCAATTGCAAAACATCAGGAGTTTTCACGAAGGCATCATCATCCAAGAATGCCTTGCAGGCCACCATCCATGCATCTGGTACATACTGCCCTTTTATATCCATATCAGTCAGCACCAATTGTGATGATCTAGGAGGGGAGGGGATGCCAGCTTGCATGTCTTACTCAGTTACAATTATCTCACCCACCAAAGCCTCTTGTGATTCCTCAATTCTTTGCCTCTTAAGGCTTGGCTCTGATGGCGGCTCCATAGGGTCATCCCTAGGTGGTGAATCAAGATCGACAATCTTTATTCCTCTAGGCTTTCTAATCCCATGCTTTGATTGTGATGATGCTTTCATTACTTGTTTTCCTTTTCTATCCCCTACCTCTTCATCACTACTATCATCTCTTTTTCTTCTATATAAAGGCCTATCTCTTGGTGGTTGATAGGTTGGCCTTTCTTCCTCAGGCCTTACCTCCAATCCCTAAATCGTCAAATCCACTTCCAAATTTATCTTCTTAGTTCTCAGTGTGTTCATGGTTTCTCTAAAATTATTCATTATGAAATCGATTCTTTTATGAAATGGAGTGAACTCCATTAGTGGATCATACTTTGGATCTAGCCTATCCACCATGGCCATCATTTTCTCATAGGCAACCCACTTCTCTTTATTTAATTCTTGCCGACTTAAATCAAACTCATTCCTAACCAAATCTTTAGGAAAATTGAAAACATTAAAAAACCTACCACCCTTGATTCTTTGTCTGAACAGAGCAAAGAATGCCTCAGGGTCATGCTGCCTCACAGATCCACTCTTCAAATGGTAATCATCAAAATATTTTTCAAAATGAATCCATCCTCCCTTGGAAAATATAAAATCTAAGACAATAGTATAATCAGGGAACAAAGTCCCTTTTCCTCTTCCTGTCAAGTTATCCTCATGGATGCAACCAAGTTGCCACAAAACCTCTGCAAATGCCATCCTTGATGGTACATTATATGGGAGAATATGAGGAGCTCCTTGGAAACCATAAACCCTT
Organism: Sequoia sempervirens; assembly: GCA_007258455.2. Classification (NCBI taxonomy): domain Eukaryota; kingdom Viridiplantae; phylum Streptophyta; class Pinopsida; order Cupressales; family Cupressaceae; genus Sequoia; species Sequoia sempervirens. The sequence continues at coordinate 74,178,281 of VDFB02179234.1, forward strand.
AAGATAGTGCTTACAGGGTATGGAATTATATCACCCCGATTATGACATACCTTCAAATCAGGCTTTCTTTCTTTTGGTCAAAGGAAATCATCCAAATCCTCAGGTATCCTTGGCACATTCACCATCAGTCCAGCCGTAAGCCTAGAAGAAAAGTAGTTATCAAACTGCACATAACTAGCAACCCCTTGTTGCAAGACAAATCTGCACTCCAAGCCTGTACCGGTAATCTCTCTCCATTCACCTCCTGCCTCAACTCCATCTTCTCTAAGAAGAAACTGGAATTCCCATACAAGAACATGTGCATTAACAAAGAGTACCAAAAGAAAGGAGCACTAGTGTCCCCCACATATAAGTTCAACAAACCCTCGTGCATCCTTTCAGCAAGGAATGAAGTGTAGTCATATATTATAGAAAAATTGGGATGCTGAATTTGAGCCCCCATAAACATAGTACTAGGGCTGAAACCCAAAACTTGGAAAAGTGAATAGAAAGTTGCCAAGAAATGATCAACAAAACAACTTAACCTAAAAGGTTCCTGATCAGTCGGGCTAATATGAATTGTTGAACTGCCCGCCTTGGCTAGATGAGGGGGAAGCAACTTTGATTTGAAAAGAGGTTGTGTATTGGCATATTCCTGCTTCATTTCCTCAAGGTCTATCTGGACAAAGAATGAGCTATATTTGCTCAAATCAAAAACCCACCAAATCACATCTACATCTATACTCAGTAAAACCTCTCCATCATTATCCCTTATAATCCTTGTGATAGGATCATATCTCGCAACCATTGCTCTGAGAAGGTCAACATCAAGACACACATTCGGTACCACAAGCTTTCCCATATCATACCTCCAACCATTTGAAAAAGGATGAGGTGCATTCCGCTGGCTGTACCATCTTTTAAACAATTCCAAACCTGACATTGGTACCCTAGCATCTGCAATGTTATAGGTTTTATATCTCAATCCTTCACCTAAGGCTATCCCTCTCATAAAAACTAAACCCCTCTTCTTGTTGTTGGTTGACAAAGGGAATTGGTCAAGGAAATCATCATATAGGTTCCTTTGCAAGTAATCAATGTGGCCAGAATGTTGTTTTGTTGGCACCATTTCAAACAACTAGGGCTTCTCCTAAGATCAAATTGTGAACAAACTAGTGATACCCAAAACGAAATTACAGTATAATTTGCAATTTCCTACAATTCAAAAGAAACAGTAACCCTAGAATCTTAATCTAGAAAAACTTTGATCAACACAATGTAGCCTTCCACAAGAATAACATTTGAACAGAACAGTGATAAAGAAAATAACTCACAAAATTTTGCGTGCTGCAAAAAATCAAATCCTTGCTGTAGTTGCCTTGAAAACTTTATCTCTGGCTCTGGACTACTTTGAAAATACTTGAATACTTTGGTGGTGAAAGCAGTCTGCAATTAAACACTTGAAATTTATGAAAAGAGCCCATAGACGTCTCATCTGCCATTAAAGCCTACTTGCATGCCATGCCAACAGCTTCAATTGTATTTGACAGATTTAAATCTTCACCATCGATCTCTTGTTTCTATCAGATCATCGAACGGTCCTCCTTAAAAACACTGACAACACCTCCACATCATCTTCAAGGGCCCACCATAATATGCAGCGCCTAGGGAATACACGTGGCGCCCGCCCACGATATCACGATCATTAAACTTCCCTCAGGTTAGGATCACGCGATGGCAGGCAACCATTGATCTTCCTCATCGGTGATCACGATCATACAAAACAAGGGACAATATCAAAACTTATCCACTGAGTAGCTTTTCATCAAGATTAAAAGATCGCTGTTGATTATGAACATGCGCATCTCCCATGTGATTTAGTAACCCACTTGATAATACACTAAAGTCTGATACACTTATTAAATCATTTTATTTACTTTTTCACCATCAACAACCTAGGACATGTGGCGCCTGCCCGCTATATCGCGATCATGAAATAGCTAGCGGTGATGTCATCGCAGGATCACGGGGAGCGGTCAGGATCAACTTTGGGGAGATCAATGGCTATCAAATAAACCCTGCAAAATATTAAATATTTCTTAGATGAAAATATGAGGAAGGGGACCACTTAGGGTAACGATAGTTGATGACTCAATGTTGTTCTTAAAAGCATAGGGCACAGACCGACTCAAACCTTAGCAAATAAAAGGAGGCCAGCAATAATTTTTAACATTTTATTAAAAGGGGCCAAGCCTAGATGAGTCAATGAGACATAAGTTGTTTTAAAACCTCCTCCAAAAAGTAATGACGGAAAAGACCCATACCAAAGATAGAAAACCAAGGGTTCATGAAAGTGAAACAATAATTCCAGCCTTAGGTATCATCTGAAAAATCAAGACAAGCCAGTAATAAAAGGAAACTCGAGATGTAAATTTGAGGCTCCATCAACATCATCAAAAGGTCATAATATTCATATTTAGAGCTCATTTGAACAATAAACATTAATGTAGGCCCAAGAGGGTGGGCAGTGAACGAGGGACAACAAACCATAAGGGAAGTTCCTGGACCCCACAAAATATAGCAAAACCAATATTTTTCAATTATAGCACATGGGAAAAGGGGAAGGAAGAGTTCCCAGAAAAACTTCCTTAAAATTGGACTCATTCGAAAAAACTAGAAGCTTGGAAGGGGAAAGGCAGAGGGTCACCACCCTTTTGAAAAGTCAATGAGCACACGATGGCCCAGAAGGAAAGTCTCGGACGGCGACAGAGGGATGGAGTCCTAGAAACGGCCACAAAGGGGTCATTTCATCGGGGCTCCACGGATGTTCCAAAACGGCCACAGAGGGATGAAGTCACAGAAACGGCCATGGAGGGGCTAGGTCCTAGGGGCCAGGTCGACAGGGCTCCACGGAAGTTCAAAAATGGCCACAGTGGGATGGAGTCTCGGAAACGGCCATAGAGGGGCCGGCTCCCGGATGCCGGGTCGCTAGGGCTCCACGAATGTTCCAAAACAACCAAAGGGGGACAAAGTTCTGAAACCACCAAAACCTAATGGAATGTTGAAAAAACCTTGGTAGTTCACTTAGGCACCACAATAACATCCCAAATCCACCAAAAAGTTGTCCCCAAAGTCAAAAATGTGGAAACTAGACCGGCAGGGGTCCACGGATGTTTCAAAAACATCCAAAGAGGGAGGGAGTTCCGGAGGGAAAGTTCTAAAACCACTGAAACTTAACGGAACATTGACGAAACCTTGGTAGTTCACTTAGGCACCACAAAAACATCCCAAATCCACCAAAAAGTTTCCCCCAAAGTCAAAAATGAGGAAATCAGACCAGCAGCGGTCCACAGATGTTTCAAAATAGCCAAAGAGGGCGGGAGTTTCAGAGGGAAAGTTCTGAAATCACCAAAACTTAATAGAACACTGGCAGAATTTTGGCAGTTCACTTAGGCACCAAAAACACATCCCAAATCCAACAAAAAGTTATCCCCAAAGTCAAAAATATGGAAAAAAGTGAGTCAAACGATTAGGGACCAAGTCAACAGGAACAATACAAAAGGCAAAAAAAGGGACGGTGGACTTTGTTTCACCCTAGATTTGAATACCCCAAGTAGGTAAATTTGGGTAGGGGGATTTGATTGTTTGAAGGCACATGACCAATTTGGGCTTGAAAAATGGGGCACACAAAACAAGACAGGAGCAAAGCATCCTGTCAGGAGTGAAAAAAAGGGGGTCCTTGCCTATGGCGAGGCATGTCTACAAAACATGCACAACAAATGGCAACTCACTGAGGAAATGCTCCAGAGCATTTTGATGAAATACTGGAATCATGAACCCATAATCTCTGGTTCTGACCTTTATGCTAGGGAAAACAATCTAGACGGCCAACTAAATGATCAAAACCACTAGACAACCCAACCTTTAGTATGTTATAAATCCAAGTGTGTGCAGTTGCATTAATTCCCATCCTTCAGTTGCTACAGGAACCCAAGCTCCATCAAGTTAATCTATGTACTTTATTCTAACTCCAAAAGGATCTGGGACATTGCCTTGCTACTAGTAAGGCGTCCTTAGCCCCAATGAGGTTGTCGATGTGATTCTCCCAAACATTTCTCTACTACCGATCGGGCGTCCATAGCCCTGGTAGAGTTGCTCGGATACCCCTAAAAAGTTGAATTTTCTCTTTCTTTTAATTTTTAATGTTTTCTTTATTTCTTTCTTTTCTCTTTTCAACTCTTTAATTTCAACCCACAAGCATTGAAGCTCGTGCTCAGGGCTAAGAATCACAGTGGAACTGGAGCAGAACTTTATATTTTTCACTTAACTAGACTTCACAAAATGCCCTATAGTGACTGCCAGATTCTTAAGATGTGTAAGAGCTGTAATTTTTTAGAATACATTAGAGTTGGACTAAACCAACAATTTATGATCCTCTTTGAATCAAACATCCTGATCACTTGATGCACAGATGTGCCCAGATAAAAGCAGAGGGACCCCAAGCAAGGCAGCAGTAAAGAGAAAGCAAACAAAAAGAAAACAACCAACAAAGCAAGCAACCTACATCAAACCAACTAACCTAAGGAAAGCAGGAAAGTAGAGTATTTCCAGCAAACCAACACTACTCAAAATGGGCTATGTACAAAGATATTTACAAAGCACTATGTTCAGGCAGGGGGAGCTAACATTAACGTTTACTAGATTTCATAGTGCATGCACAAGAAAATGGGTGATCGTTATCATTCTTAACCATGCAAACTTATCTTTATATTCTGAAAAAAAAAATTCAACATTGCAACACTCAAGTTCAATCATGTCATCATGAAAAATCAGCAATTGAGTAGGCTCGCTGAACCCATGGTTAATCCACAAACATTTTTTTTTTCCCTCATTCCCATAATCAAAATAATAAGCACAATTATGAGAAATAATAGGGGCAAGGAAAGATAGAACCTGGATGTCATCACATGGAGGTGGCAGCATTGGATAGTCGAGAACAAGCACAACATCGTCGATCATTGCATCGGTAGCCTCAAGCGGGCGCGGTGGAGGGTGCAGCACTTTAGACATTAAACTTGCATAAGGCTGGGAGGATGGGGTAGCAAACAACTCTTCCAATCTACCAATGGGATCTACAGCCCTAGTTGGTAGTTATTCAAAAAGAAATACTTCTCCACATTAATCATCTACAAACTTGGGATCCACTTGGTTGCAATCCTCAAGAGGCAGCATGCTGTCTCATCTCCTTCCCTAATTATCAACCTCCTTTTTATGATGTTCAATGTCATGGGATAATGACATAGACAAATTTGTCCTATTGTATCCATCTGAATATAAAGGAGGATCAACAACGATCATGGCGAAAGGACTCCAAGTTGCATCTTGTAATCGGTCAGGTGCTTCATCTCTGTTAGCAGCTATCTTAGCACCTCCACCTTTGTCTTCTTCTCTTTGTTGTTCATGCATCTAATCATGACGTTCACTCATTTCCTCTAGCTCACTATCACTGTAAATAGAGAAGGAGCTCCTCTACCAATCTGGAAACTCTAGTGAATCACTATTCAGGGGCTCAAGGAGTATGTATTCATTGCTACTGTCTTCTGGGATATGCTCTTCCTCTGCGTGAGCATACCTCTATAGTGCAACTCCCAATGGAAAGAAATCATCAATTGATGGCACCTCATCAAGGGGACGAAAGTCTACTACACAATTTTCCTCTAAGGGCTTAGTATAAAGCTTATCGTTCATGGTGTGCAAATTCTCTTCGAGAGGAAATTCTTGATGACTGGTGGACAACATTCCTATTTCATCTAATTCATCACTCAAAATTCTGAGACTATATTGTTGTCCTTCTTCTATTGTTGTTCCAACAACCTTTTGAGGACCACCTTCAACTGAGCTATCACTTGGCTCTGTCTCTTGGTCTTCTACTTTGATCCAAGCAACAAGTGGAGGAGGTCGGGTGTTTGGCTACTCCACTCATCCTCTAACTTGTTTGATAGCCTTTTTACACAATCCACATGTGAACTCTAAGTGTGATCAATCATGAAGTCTGCAGCAATTCGGTAGCAACAACACCTCCAAGTCCACTTGACATCTTAGTTCACACCAATCCTTTGCTAATCTGGAGACAAGTTGACCATATCTTTCTCTTACTAGGTCCTCATCATCACTTGAAAAAGAAGGTTGATGGTAGACAACCATGGCAAGTGGTTGTTCTCACTCCTCCAAACTTTCATTTTCAAATTATCGATCACTATCATTGACGAAGGAGAGATCTTCTAATCTGATTTCACTTATACGTTCGTTATCATTTTCTACTACTCCAATGTTGTCAACCTTTTCTCCTTCCTGTTTTTCACAATCTAAGTTGGTTGTCCTAGCATCCATGGCTGCAGACTTCATTGGTACATTGTCACCTACCAATTGCTCTTCTTTTGGAGTGGAGGATTGCCTTGTATTAGTGGAGGGAAGACCTAAATTATTTTTAATCAGAATTTCACGAAGGCACCTTGCTGTCCTAGTGAAATCTATCTCTTCCTCCTGGTTTTCAACTTCAATGTTTGTTGCTCCAACATCAATTTGTATCAAATTTCTTGGTTCATCCTTACTTTGTTGTCCTCTGGATGTTGACAGTTTTTTTGCCTCATGTGATAACTTCTCTTCATTGGGAGTTGGCTGCTCCAACTTGTTTGAATAACCCTTGGCTTGAGCGATGATGCTGTCACATGATGGACACGTAAATTCTGAATGTAGCACATTGTGAAATCTACACCAACTTGCCATTAGTACTTCCTCCAATCTTGGTCCATCCTAGCTACTCAAATGTTATTGGATCAACTCTTTGAATGCTTTGGCTGCCATGGTTGTCAACTCTTCCTCTAGGTCCTCGGGAGCTAAGGGCTGGTATATTTCCCAAAAGGGAATTTCTCCTCACAAGGTCCTTTCGATTTTGCTCAAGAAATTCAAACATCCCAATTCATTGTGCCTGCGAGTGCAATGGATCTAAGATCTATCCGCCAATGCAAATTGTTGCCATGGCTTCTTCAGTCTCTTGTTCAAATCTGCATGCAGCTGAGTGATGTCAATTTGTGCATGCTGCTCCATTTTGACTCAACTTCTACTTTCCTTTAGAATTTTTTGATTTTTTAGTATTAAAAGAGATCTCCTTATCTTAGATTTCTTTTTTGAAAGTGCTCTTTTCGAAGTGCAAACTTTTAGCTTTTCAGCCTTAACATGTCATGCCCTCCTTCTAGTGCTAGTTCTATTAATGGTGTTTGGAAGAGGAGGGCATAGAATGGATCACTTCCAACCTTTAGCTTTGTATTCCTAATGTGTCAGTCCTCCTTCTAGCACCAATTTTGTTGATGGCATTAGGAGGATGAGGGAATGGAATGAATTACTTCCAATCTTGAACTTTGTATTCCCAACGTGTCAGCCCTCCTTCTAGTGCCAGTTTTTTTGATGTTTTTTTTATGCACTTATCAACATAGGTAATGCATAGGTGCATCACCTCTTTTGAAAGACAATCTTCAACAATTAGATTGTAGAACACTATCTCAAGGTCTCTAATGCTAGCTCTTGACAGTGCTTGGAATATGTAAGTTGTTTCATGTGATTTGTTGGAATCAAAAGGCAGACTTACGGATGAGTTACAAAGAATGGGAAGTTGGATCTACAAATGGAGTTCTTAAGATGGGAGAATTGTTGTGAATTTGCTATAGGTTTAAACAGTAGTCTTGAACTCCATTTCATCATTGGATTTGGCTTTACAATGTGCAATGAACTTTAGCATAGGTCACTCATTAAAAAAAAAGGAAAAGGGGCAGGGAAGAGAGATGGTTCCTAGATCTGAAACTATGAATGAACAGTGGTCATGGAGGTTGCTACAATAGAAAAACTCCCTAAACTGAGTTTTACTTAGCCAAGAGAAACCTACAGTTGCACAAAACTAGTGCAATCTTCTAAGGACTGTAGATTTTCATATTACATACACACATCATGTACATGCAATCGAACTAAGTTGCAACAATAAAGGAAGGAGGCTCATACTAGCTTTTCAAAGTGATTCATCATCAATGAACCACAAAAAGAATGAGCTGGAAATTCATCAAATACTGAAATAGCAAACACCATAACCACTTCCATTCAAGAAACTATCACCTAAAATAATAGGGAAGTAGAACCATGCATACATAAAGAGAAAACTCAAAAGGAACACCCATAAATCATGCAATGTTGCTTTCTATTGCTACTAAATATCTTTACATTAGTTCTCAACCCTTAAAAATGAGGGGCAAGCCCCTATTTATAGTTTTCCAAAGCCAAAACGAATGGCTAGGATCGATTTCCAATGAATGGCCCAGATTTGTTTATAATAGTGTTTCACCTACCCCACAATGTTAAGCAATTAAAAATAATTTCCTTGTCTTTTCTCTATTTTGTCACCTAGTGCCAGTCACTATAGCAATTTTGTCATTTAGCCGATTTCCTTTTTATCGTAGCTAAAACTGCTTGAAAGCTATCTTCTTACTTGATGTGTTTGCAGTGTTCTTCCTTGGATCAAACGAGCCCATTGACGATTCGCATCAATGGATTGGTCATCCCCGATTCAGGCGGACAACTCCCTTATGCCTTCTTCAAGGCCACCCCCTTGTGTTTTTGTCATTGACTTCCTTGGCACAGACCTTCTAACGTCGTCCCTGTTGGTGGGTACTAGGGGGAGAAGCGAGCATGAAATGAATGGTTATAGGAGCGATATGCCTTTGCTTGTTCAGCTTTCTCAATGAGTCTCCTCGATAGCCCCGCATTAGGCTTCTTAAATCCTACATACATGAAGTGTCGTAAGTGCTTTCATACACAAATTAAGGAAAACATTACTCAAATCTTGCAAAATCCTTGTTATATCCATCCATACATCATCAAAATATCATAATATTCATATTCGGAGCTCATTTGGACCATAAACATTAATGCAGCCCCAAGAGGGTAGGCAGTGAATGAGGGACAACAAACTGAAAGGGAAGTTCTTGGACCCCACAAAACATAGAAAAACCAAGATTTTTCATTTATAACACATGGGAAAAGGGGAAGGAAGAGTGCCCAAAAAAACTTCCTTAAACTTGGACTCATTCGAAAAAAATGGAAGCTTGGAAGGGGAAAGGCAGAGGGTCACTGCCCTTTTGAAGAGTTAATGAGCACACGGCGGCCCGGAAGGAAAGTCCTATACTGCGATGTAGGGACAGAGTCTCGGAAATAGCCACAGAGGGGCCGGGTCCTAGAAGTCGGGTTTCCGGGGATCCACGGATGTTCCAAAACTGTCACAGAGGGACAGAGTCCTGAAAACGGCCACAGAGGGGTTGGGTCCCATAGGCTAGGTCATCAGGGCTCCACGGATGTTCAAAAATGGCCATGGAGGGATGGACTCCCGGAAATGGCCACAGAGGGGCCAGGTCTCTGGGGCTCCACGGATGTTCCAAAATAGCCAAAGAGGGATGAAGTTCTGAAACCACCAAAACTTAATGGAACATTGACAAAACCTTGGCAGTTCACTTAGGCACCACAAAAACATCCCAAATCCACCAAAAAGTTGTCCCCAAACTCAAAAATGTGGAAGCCAAACTGACAGGGGTCCACGTATGTTTCAAAAATAGCTAAAGAGGGAGGGAGTTCTAGAGGGAAAGTTCTAAAACCACTGAAACTTAACAGAACATTGACGAAACCTTGGCAGTTCACTTAGGCACCACAAAAACATCCAAAATCCACCAAAAAGTTGCCCCCAAAGTCAAAAATGTGGAAATCGGGCCAACAGGGGTCCACAGATGTTTCAAAAACAACCAAAGAGGGAGGGAGTTTCAAAGGGAAAGTTTTGAAACCACCAAAAATTAACGGAATGCTGACAAAACTTTGATAGTTCACTTAGGCACCATAAACATATCCCAAATCTAACAAAAAGTTATCCCCAAAGTCAAAAATATGCAAAAAAGCGAATAGAGCAATTAGGGACCAAGACAAAAGGTAGAAAGGGGATGGTGGACTTTGTTTCTCCCCATATTTGAATACCCCAAGTAGGTAAATTTGGGTAGGGAGATTTGATCATTTGAAGGCACATGAAAAATTTTGGGCTTGGAAAATGGGGCACACAAAATAAGACAGGAGCAAAGTAGCCCATCGGGAGTAAAGAAAAAGGGGTCCCTGCCTATGGTGGGGTGTGTGTGGAAAACATGCACAAGGAATGGTGACTCGCTGGGGAAATGCTCCAGAGTATTTTGATGACAAACTAGAATCATGAATCTAGAATCTCTGGTTCTAACCTTCATGCTACGGCAAACAAACCAGACGCCTAACTAAAGGATCAAAACCACTAGACAACCCAACCTTTAGTATGCTAGAAATCCAAGTGTGTGTAGTTACGTTAATTCCCATCCTTCAATTGCTACAGGAAACCAAGATCCATCAAGTTAAGCTACGTACTTTATTCTAAATCCAAAAGCATCTAATACATTGCCTCGCTGCCAGTCATGCATCCATAGCCCCGACGAGGTTGTCGCTGTGATTCTCCCGAACATTTCTCTACTACCAGTCAGGCGTCCATAGCACTGGTAGAGTTGCTTGGATACCCCTAAAAAGTTGAATTTTCTCTTTCTTTTAATTGTCAATGTTTTCTTTCTTTCTTTCTTTTCTCTTTTCAGCTCTTTTATTTCAACCCACAAGCATCGAAGCTCACGCTCAGGGCTGAGAATCACAGTGGCACTGGAGCAGAATTTTAGATTTTTCACTTAACTAGACTTTACAAAAGGCCCTACAGTAACCGTCAGATTCTTAATATTTGTAAGAGCTGTAAGATTTTAGAATACATCAGAGTCAGACTAAACCAACAACTTATCCTCTTTGAATCAAACACCTAGATCACTTGACGCTAACAGAAGACCTTTACCATCCACTTTGAAGACTTGATTAGAGTTAGACAATAAATTACATAGAACAACCCCAAGCGATAAGTATGGTCGTTGTGCACACAAATGTGCCCAGCTAAAAGCAAAGGGATCCCGAGCAAAGTAGCAACAAAGCGAAAGCAAACAAAAATTAAACAACCAACAAAGCAAACAACCTACATCAAACCAACTAACCTAAGGAAAGCAGGAAAGCAGAGTATTTCTAGGAAACCTACACTACTCAAAATAGGCTATGTACAAAGATATTTACAAAGCACAATGTTCAAGTAGGAGGAGCTGGCATTAATGTTTATTGGATTTCGCAGTGCATGCACAAGAAAATGGGCGATCGTTATCGTTCTTAACCACACAAACTTATCTTAATTTTCTGAAAAAAGAAATTCAACATTGCAACACTCAAGTTCAATCACGTCATCATGAAAAATCAGCAATTGAGTAGACTTGCTGAACCCATGGTTAATCCATAAAAATTTTCATTTTCCCTCATTCCCATAATCAAAATAATAAGTGTAATTATGAGAAATAATAGGGGCAAGGAAGGATAGAACCTCAATGTCATCACATGGAGGTAGCAGCGTTGGACGGTCGAGAGCAAGCACAACATTGTCGATCATTGCATCGGTATCCTTGAGCGGGCGCGATGAAGGGTGTAATACTTCAGACATTAAACTTTCATAAGGGTCGGAGGGCGGGGCAACAAAAAACTCTTCCAATCTACCAATGGGATCTACAGCCCCGGTTGGCAGTTCTTCAAAAATAAATACTTCTCCACATTAATCATCTGCAAACTTGGGATCCACTTGGTTGCAGTCCTCAAGGGGCAGCATGTTATCTCGTCTCCTCCCCCAATTATCAACCTCCTTTTTATGATGTTCAATGTCATGGGATAATGACATGGACAAATCTTTCCTATTGTAGCCATCTGAATATCAAGGAGGATCAACAACGATCATGGTGGAAGGACTCCAAGTTGCATCTTGTAATCGGTTGGGTACTTCATCTTTGTTAGCAGCTATCTTAGTACCTCCACCTTTGTCTTCTTCTCTTTGTTGTTCGTGCATGCCATCATGATGTTCACTCATTTCCTCTTGCTCATTATCGCTGTAAATAGAGAAGGAGCTCCTCTACCAATCTAGAAACTCTAGTGCATCACTATTCAGGGGCTCAAGGAGTATGTATTCATCGCTACCATCTTCTGGGATGTGCTCTTCCTCTGCATGAGCATACCTCTGTAGTGCATCTCCCAAAGGAAAGAAGTCATCAATTGATGGCACCTCATCAAGGGGACCAAAGTCTACTTCACAATTTCCCTCCAAGGGCTCGGCATAAAGCCTATCATTCATGGTGTGCAAATGCTCTTCGAGAGGAAATTCATGATGACTGGTGGACAGCATTCCTGTTTCATCTAATTCATCACTCAGAAGTTCAAGACTATATTATTGTCCTTCTTCTATTGTTGTCCCAACATCCTTATGAGGACCACCTTCAACTAAGCTATCACTTGGCTCTGTCTCTTGGTCTTCTACTTCAATCCAAGCAACAAGTGGAGGAGGTTGGGTGTTTGGATACTCCACTCATCCTCTAACTTGTTTGATAGCCTCTTTGTACAATCCACATGTGAACTTTGAGTGCGATGAATCATGAAGTCTGCACCAATTTGGTAACAACAACACCTCCAAGTCCACTTGACATCTTAGTTCACACCAATCCTTTGCTAATCTAGAGACAAGTTGAAAATATCTTTCTGTTATTGGGTCCTCATCATCACTTGAAAAAGAAGCTTGATGGTAGATATCCATGGCGAGTGGTTGTTCCCACTCCTCCAAACTTTCATTTTCAGATTATCAATCGTGGTCATTGACGAAGGAGAGATCTTCTAATCTGATTTCACTTATACGTTTGTCATCATTTTCTACTACTCCAATGTTGTCAACCTTTTCTCCTTCCTATTTTTCAGCATCTAATTTGGCTATCCTAACATCCACGGTTGTAGACTTCATTGGTTCATCGTAACCTACCAATTGTTTTTCTTTTGGAGTGGAAGATTGCCTTTGATTAGTGGAGGGAAGACCTTCTAAATTAGTTTGAATCAGATTTTCACCAAGGTACCTTGATGTCCTAGTGAAATCTATCTCTTCCTCCTAGTTTTCAACTTCAATGTTTGTTGCTCCAACATTAGCTTGTATCAAATTTCTTGGTTCATCCATACTTTGTTGTCCTCTGGATGTTGACAGTTTTTTTGCTTCATGGGGTATCTTCTCTTCATTGGGAGTTGGCTGCTCCAACTTGTTCGAACAACCCTTGGCTTTAGTGATGATGTTGTGACATGATGGACACATAAATTATGAATGTGGCGCATTGTGAAATCTACACCAACTTGCCATTAGTACTTCCTCCAATCTTTGTCCATCCCTGCTACTCAAATGTTCTTGGATCAAATCCTTGAATGCTTTGGTTACCATGGTTGTGAACTCTTCCTCTAGGTCCTCGGGAGCCAAGGGTTGGTGTATTTCCCAAAAGGGAATTTCTCCCTACAAGATCCTTTCGATTCTACTCCAGAAATTCAAACATCCCAATTCGTTGTGCCTGCGAGTGCAATGGATTTGAGATCTATCCACCAATGCAAATTGTTGCAATGGCTTCTTTAGTCTCTTGTTCAAATTTGCATGCAGTTGAGTGATGTCAATTTGTGCATGCTACTCCATTTTGACTCAGCTTCTACTTTAGAATTTTTTGATCTTTTAGCATTAAAAGAGATCTCCTTATCTCAGCTTTCTTCTTTGAAAGTGCTCTTTTCAAAGTGCCAACTTTCAGCTTTGCAGCCTCAACATGTCATGCCCTCCTTCTAGCATCAGTTTTGTTGATGGCATTAGGAAGAAGAGGGCATGGAATCAATCACTTCCAACCTTCAGCTTTGTATTCCCAACATGTCATCCCTCCTTCTAGGGCTAGTTCTGTTGATGGCATTAGGAGGAGGAGGGAATTGAATGAATCACTTCCAACCTTAAACTTTGTATTCCCAACGTGTCAGCCCTCCTCCTAGCACTAGTTCTGTTGATGTGTTTTTTATGAACTTCTCAACATAGGTAATGCATAGGTGCATCACCTCTCTTGAAAGAAAATCTTCCACAATCATATTGTAGAACACTATCCAAGGTCTCTAATGCCAAGTCTTGACAGTGCTTGGAATATCTCAGTTGTTTCATGTGATTTGCTAGAATCACAAGGCGGACTTACGGATGAGTTACAAAGCATGGGAAGTTGGATCTACAAATGGAGTTCTTAAGATGGGAGAGTTGTGCATTTGCTGCAGGTTCAAACAACAATCTTGAACTCCATTTCATCATTGGAGTTGGATTTACAATGTGCAATGAACCTTAGCATAGGTCACTCACTAAAAAAAAATGAAAAGGGGCAAGGAAGAGAGATGGTTCCTAGATCTGAAACTATGAATGAACAGTGGTCATGGAGGCTGCTACAGTAGAAAAACTCCCTAAACTAGGTTTTGCTTGGCCAAGAGAAACCTACAGTTGCACAAAACTAGTGCAATCTTCTAAGGATTGCAAATTTTCATATTACATAAACACATCATGTACATGCAATCGAACTAAGTTGCAACAATAAAGGAAGGAGGCTCAGACTAGCTTTGCAAAGTGATTCATCATCAATGAACCACAAAAAGCATGAGCTGGAAATTCATCAAATACTGAAATAGCAAACACCATAACCACTTCCATTCAAGAAACTATCACCTAAAATAATAGGGAAGTAGAACCATGCATACATAAAGAGAAAACTCAAAAGGAACACCCATAAATCATGCAATGTTGCTTTCTATTGCTGCTGAATATCTTTACATCAGTTCTCCAACCCTTAAAAATGAGGGGTAAGCCCCTATTTATAGTTTTTCAAAGCCCAAATGAATGGCTAGGATCAATTTCCAATGAATGGCCCAGATTTGTTTATAATAGTGTTTCACCTACCCCACAATTTTTAGGAATTAAAAATGCATTCCTTGTATTTTCTCTATTTTTTCATCTAGTGCCAGTCACTATAGCAATTTCATCATTTATCCGATTTCCCTTTTATTGTAACTAAAACTACTTGAAAGCTATCTTCTTACTTGATGTGTTTACAATGTTCTTCCTTGGATCAAACGAGCCTGTTGACGATTGGCATCAATGGACTAGTCACCTCCGATTCAGACGGATAGCTCCCTTATGCGTTCTTCAAGGCCACCCCCTTGCATTTTTGTCGTTGACTTCCTTGTCATAGACCTTCTTCTAATGTTGTCCTTGTTGGTGGGTGCTAGGGCGAGAGGCAAACATGAAATGAATGGTGATAGGAGGGATATGCCTTTGCTTGTTCAGGTTTCTCAATGGGTCTTCTCGACAGACCCGTAGTAGGCTTATTAAATCCTACATACATGAAGTGTCACAAGTGCTTTCATACACAAATTGAGGAAAACATTAGTCAAATCTTGCAAAATCCTTGTTAGATCCATCCATGCATCAATAAAAGATCATAATATTCATATTTGGAGCTCATTTGGACCATAAACATTAATGCAGGCCCAAGAGGGCAGGCAATGAATAAGGGACAACAAATAGGAACAAAAGTTCTCGAACCCCACAAAACATAGTAAAACCAAGATTTTTCAATTATATCACATGGTTAAAGGGGAAGGAAGAGTACCCAGAAAAACTTCCTTAAAATTGGACTCATTCGAAAAAATTGGAAGCTTGGAAGGGGAAAGGTGTAGGGTCACCCCCCTTTTGAAAATTCAATGAGCACATGGCAGCTCAGAAAGAAAGTCTCGGTTGGCAATAGATGGAGGGAGTCCCAAAAACGACCACGAAGGGGCCGGGTCTCGAAGGCCAGGTTGCCGGGGCTCCACGGATTTTCAAAAATGGCCATAGAGGGATGGAGTCCCGGAAATGGCCATGGAGGGGCTGAGTCCCGGAGGCCGAGTCGTCGAGGCTCCATGGATGTTCCAAAATAGCCAAAGAGGGATGAAGTTCTGAAACCACCAAAACTTAATGGAATGTTGACGAAATCTTGGTAGTTCACTCAGGCAAGGGTCTACGAATGTTTCAAAAACAAACAAAGAGAGAGGGAGTTTCAGAGGGAAAGTTCCGAAAGCACAAAAACTTAACAAAACATTGAAGAAACCTTATAAGTTCACTTAGGTACCACCAAAACATCTCAAATCCACCAAAAAGTTGCCCCAAAAGTCAAAAATGTGGAAACTAGACCGGCAAGGGTCCACAGATGTTTCAAAAATAGCCAAAGAGGGAGGGAGTTTTGGAGGGAAAGTTCTGAAACCACCGAAACTTAATGGAATGCTGATGAAACTTTGGCAGTTCACTTAGGTACCACAAACACATCCCAAATCCACCAAAAAGTTATCCCCAAAGTCAAAAATGTGGAAAAAAGGGAATCAAGCGATTAGGGACCAAGTCAATAGGAACAAGACAAAAGGAAGAAAAGGGACGATGGACTTTGTTTCTCCCCATATTTGAATACCCAAAGTAGGTAAATTTGGGTAGGGGGATTTGATCGTTTGAAGGCACATGACCAATTTAGGCTTGGAAAATGGGGCACACAAAACAAGACAGGAGCAAAGCAGCCTATCGGGAGCAAAAAAAAGGGGGTCCTTGCCTATGGCAAGGCGTGTGTGCAAAACATGCACAACACTTGTCTATTTTTTTTCTTATCTTTGATTTCAAAAATTCCAATGAACTAAAAAATCTCCCATCCTCCATTGACCCCAATATCATCAATTTTGGCATAAATATACAAGTTTGAAATATTTTGATATTGAACCACACAATATTTCACTTTGACCTAAGTTTTTCCAGGCCTTTGTTATTGATCTTGGCTCAAAGGGCTTCTCCATGAAATCAAACTGGTCCATCATACTTCTTGCAAAATTCTTAGATTGTTGTCTAAGCTTATCTCCACTTTTAATTCCTTCTATTGTATGCTCATTATATTTTACACTTTTCAAAAAGTGTTCAACCAATATTTTTACTTTATCATGAAAATAGCTTGGGCTATCTTGGTTTATCCACAATTGAGGATACACAATACCCACGACTTCAAGTATTTCTTTTCGAGGGAATCATAAATATCTGTGGAAAGACATTTTGCAATTTCCTTAGAATTATCACTAATAGATTTAACAATGTCATTAAAATTTTCCTTTGTAATAGGTACTTCTCTGATAGAGCGCCTGGCTATCGTAATATGGTACATTGGTATCTCAAATCCATGTACAAAGATACATAAGTACTTTCTTGCATTAAACTATAAATAATTATCAGGCTGATTCAAATATATAATTTTCTACCACATGAAAAAAATTGGGCTTTTAGATTTTAGTTCTAGATATAGATGATCGAGGTTCATGCATGTATTTCTACATAGTTTTGCATATTCATTAATATACATAGTTTTGTCTTGGGATTTCTTCACAAGATTGTTCATTTCATCCAACATGGGGAGAAGACTAGCTAAAGTCAAGACTGTCTCTATATCATTTAACCCATGTAAGAGGTCAGGAGCTTTGTCTACTATGTTGCAATGCTCTTACATTACTCCAATCAAGGATTAATATTCTGAAAGAACTCATTGCATTGGTCCATGCAGGGAGATCCATCTAGTATCAACATCCTTGAGAAGATTGTTTCCTACTATTATTCCCTCAGAAAAAAATTGAAATTTAGTGAAACGTTTGGGACTTCAACAGAAGTATGCGAAGAGCTCATAGACTAAATTTTCAACTTTTAATACTATAGGAAACTTGTTTACAATTCTAAATGCTGAATTCATTCTATGGGTCATGCAATGAATGTCAAGCATGTATGGTGCACAAGTAGTCTGTAACTTTTTGCAAACATTGTCCTATGACCTTGCATTACTATAGCTACATCAACTCCTACACACACAAACTTTTTGGAAATTTTGAAGTCATATGTACCTACAATTTCATTCAAAGATTTCTTGACTAGTTCAAATAGATTTTGCGATGTTGAACTATCCTTCATTTTATGAACACAGAGAAGATGAGATTGGAAAACATGTTGTTTTGCAGTATACACATGCATACAAACCCAAGAAGTATTATCTACCATAGTAACTTCATCTATTTATATAATGTAATGAATTTTGAATATTTTACTTTCTCCTTTAAATCTTGATTTTCCACTACAGCCAAACAATTTTCCCATTCTCATCCAGCGTTTACTGGCCAATGTGTGCAAGGAAAGTGAGGAACACCCAAAAAAGATAATAAATAAAATATTATGGGTAGTCAGTCATAGGACACCCTTTGGAGAAAATATGAACAACACTCATCTGAATAGTTTTTTCCAGTTGTGCTCCTTCCATTACTTTTCCAAATTGAGCCTCAATTGTACCTCCACATGTAGCAAGATTGGACATTCATTTCTTATTCTCTTCATATTCCATGACATACTTAACATGAAGATATGTAGCTCTTTTACAATTTATCTATTCTCCTATAATATTTAGTTTCAAGTAATGCACCTCAAATTTTCAATTAAGTCTATGGTGTTAATACCCATTTTGTGTAGGGTATTGGAGCCCATTGGCTTTACCAGTTCTATTTAATGTAGATTGAATTCCAAAGAACATATAAGCTTGAATTTTAAATTTAGAATTCAACTATTAAATAGACTGGTTATGTTGTATTAATATGTTTAATGTGGGTTTTCGATCATCTTCCATCTACTTGCATGCTTCTTAAGAGTTTTTATAATAGTTCTTTTACAATTCATGTATTTTGTCTATAATATTCAATGTCGAATAATGTAGCTTGAATTTTGAATTGAGGAGCCAACTGTTACATAGACTTCTTGTGTTCTATCAATATCCATTTTCTCATAACAAAATGTTAATTATTGTAGGTTTGTTGTTCTATTATCCATGGTGTTAAGGTCTATTTAATGTGGGTTTCTGATAGTCTACTATCAAACCAACACTACAATGGCTATTTCAACAATACGACTTAAAAAAATTATACTTTCCCACACTGCAACACTCAATATTAAATTTACTTCATCTGCCCACATTTAGTATGTCAGACCCCATTGTACAAAAATGACAAAAAAAATAAACATTCCAAGCGAGCAAACAAAAACAATGACAATATATATGTGTTTGGTTAGATGCATATAGAACAACAAAAAGGCATTGGAAAATGACTTACAACAACAATAGAAGGTGAAACAATGTAGATTGCGAGCTAGAACAGATGGGAAGCTCTCCAATTTGGTATCCAATGGAGGTGTATGGGAGATTTTTTGAGTAGCCTGGTATGAAACCAACATCATGGTGCATCATTTCAGTGTGCAAGAAAAACAATAGACATCCTTATATTAGAAGAAAAAACATTACATGTACTCCCTTGAGTGGCATCGAGCAACAATGTCAGGGTGTATCAACTTGCCATTGTAATTACGTTGAACAAGGTGACCAATCACGCGGTCGGAAAACCATGCATCTGACAATATCAATCATTGTTGTAAACAATGCCAAGCAACCCATCACAAATAGCATAGAGTTTTATCATAATTTAGGGGAAAAAAAGCAATCTAGATAAGACTATATATTTCTGAATGCAATATACAAGAAGAGTGAAAGAGTGAAATGATGAAAAATGAGAATTTTGTACATAAACATTTGCAACTAGTTGAATGAAATAAAGCTAATAGAAAAGCTAACAAGAAGAAATAAGAATCTATGGGAGCAAAGCACGAAGCACAAATGTCAAAGCTTAGGGTATATAGGTAGAGAAACTGGAAAACAAAACATGGTTGTAGAATTTTAAACTTATTAGTGAAATGTAATAGTATATTTTTTTAGAATGTTTTGTAGAGTATGTGCATATATAGTTTAATATACCAAAATGTTCAAAACACATTATTGAGTTATAAAATTTTTGGGCTCTACTTATTGTTGATTAAAATCCTATGCATCATTTATAGTTGAAGTTTTTTGTATCTGCATATGTATTAATTTGTAAACTGCAACTATATATTTATAGTACTACATGTTAAAATTAGTTGAAAGAGAATTGTAGGTATACTGATAAAGAATTGACGTCATGCAATTTAAAAATTTTGGACAAACATGCATAGGTGGAATATACAAAAGAGTCTATTCCCCTAAATTCCATTTACAAAAAGTATGACTCAACAAAATGTTGGAATAGGGAGTCACTAGATTAATATTTATGGGTGCATATTTGCATATTGAATTTCACAAAAAAATAGTCTTGTTGAAGGTAGAGAAAATAGTAAACAGGAACAAAATTATCTATAATGTGTAAAGCTAAAGAGGATACAAAGAATTGAATAAAGTGTTGTCCTATGCTTATTCTTGCCTACTATCTTTGTCCATGTTTGGAATTATACCCATTTTGCACAGATTATTACATAGTATGGTTCTATAAGATTTATCTTACAAATACTTGAAAAGAGGATGTTATACAGTTTGAACCAAGTGCAAGAGTAATTGTTCCGGAGCCTTTTCTATAAGCCAGTGTACGAGCTAGGGGTAGAAGCATTTGGCAAGGGTTGGAGCTGTTCCAACTGCACCTCTTCACTGTGACATCTAGCAGTTTATTTCTTGTTGCTAAGGCCGGAGTATCTTTCAAATGAGAATGCTTGATCAATACAAAGTCTTTCAATTGATTTAACACTAGAGATAGTTGTAGAAGTCAACCCTTGCCTCTCTTTGCTACCTATGTTTATCGTTGCTTTGTCCAATGTTAAGCCTTGTGATTTAGGTATTGCAATTCCCCATGCCATGGTGAGTGGGATTTGTGTTTGAATACCCTAAGTTATAGTTGGGATGGGGATTTCTCTTTTGTTTTCTAGGTCCCATGGTAGTCCAATATAATTTTTGAAGTGAACAACAACATAGTCAGGAAAATCTAGCAATTTGTACAATGTGCATTGTACAAAATAGCTATAGCAAGACCAAGGGATCGATTGACCAATCCAGCTTGAATCCATAAATTTGTTCTTACCATCACCTATTCACCAACACAAATCAACAATTTTGGGAGAATTTGGTCATCATCTCCATGATTAGATGTTTGTTGTTGGGCTACTCAAGCAATACTAATGGCTATGGGTAGGTTTAACTATTTGATCATTTTTTTGTTGTGGAATATGACTAAGTCATTTGTGGTGAAAAAATGTGTGGCAACATCAAAGTGTTCTCTTTATGTGGCTGAGAGCATTTTATTTGTTTGTTTCATAAGCTAGGTATGTGAAAGATCATCATGGAAAAAATAGGCCCTTAAGTGGCGATAAAATTTAGAAAAATTAGAGTTAGGAAACTTGACGTAATAATTTGAATAAGTTATCTATATTATTTCAAAAATATGTAAGAATAGAATCCGTAGAAAATTGAATGTAGTTTTTAAACTACTAGGTTTATTTTTAAAAAGAAAAAATCTATTTGGTGAAAATTTGAAATTTCAATGTAGTAGCACTTAAATTTCAGGGAAAAAATAAGTAGGTGTATGTCTGACCACCCTAACCACAATAAAATGATAATATTTTTTTATAATATTTTAGATATAAGTAGAGGACTCATGTCCCAATGTGATGCATATTTTTTGTAATTTTTTTCCAAGTAAATAATTAATTATGAATTTTTATTACAACTTTAAAAAATATAAAAACTCGTATGTCTGACCACCTTAACTTGGTCAAAACTTCATGAAATTCAATTTTTTTTTTTTTAATCCTATAGTATGCAAAGCATAGAATGTGACATATGTTTTAGATTCAAAAAATGTGATACAATTTGAAAGCTATAGATGTTTTTCAATCAGCCTATCAATTAGGACTTTAGTTGTAATTCAAATAGAAAATGAATAATAATTCTTTATTAAATTGAAAGTAAAACATAATTTAAATTGGTGGAAAGCTGAGAATCTCCTTTAAAAACCCTTTACATTTCATCAATTTTGGGTAAAAAGAAGTTGTCAGCCACATACCCTACACATAACCATCATATCGCCACTTTTTGGCCCATCATGATCCTGCACATACCCAACTCTTCCTAGTTGTCATGGAGAGCTTCACCATTTCTTATATGGAGAATAATTGCCTAAAACGTTTTTTGGGAAGGGCTATCTCCTTTTTGGTGGAAAATAGTGTCTAATGTGACCAAGACTATGAAAGTATGTCATAAGGCTATTGTCGATAACTATGAAGCATAAATAGGGGTATCCATGATAGGTGGAAACTAGACAAGATCACCAAAAAGGATGATGGAAACACCACCGAATGGCTCCCTCTGGTTATCAGGAAATGCTTGGCGCAATCGTCTATCTATTTTCAGAAGCAACTTTGGGCCTAGAAAAGTCATTTCATCTATCAAAATGTATTGAATATATTTAAATTGTTCTTAGAATATTGTCAATACCTGACCTTGCAAATCATTCATATCCTTTATAGGGATCTGGAGGGTTGTATGGATTGTGGAGGCACATATGTTGTATGCAACAACACCTGTGGTGGCCAATGTGAGGAATAAGCTATTGGATCCAATAGTAGATGTGTATATTTGTTGTCTAATATAATTTATCAAAAAAGATTTGCCAATGCTAGTTGTTCCTTGAATGGTCATGCGATGAGGCTGGATGATTTGAATAGCCAATTGTTGTTTTGGTGAAAGCTAATGGGATGATGTATTTATAGGGAAATACTGTATCATAGCTTGCTCACGTTGTGCCTTGGCTAATGGGATGAACTACAAAGAAATATTATGAAACTATTCAAGTACATGGTTTGTATTCCATGAATGGTTCATATCAAAGTCCCACCTACCCAAAAACTAGAGTTGATTTCTATTGAAGTTAGTAGTTGCACCAAGCCAAGAGAAAACTTCCAATTCATATTCATCCATAGAACGTTGATGGTTCAAATCATCAGAGTCACTATTATGTTCTTCAATCATGGAAGCAACTAGAAGTCTATTAACATGCCATGGATGATAACCAGTTGTTTTTAAAACTTTCCAATTTTGTATGATCTCTTGTTTGGCAAGACCTATATCTGTTTGTATGTTTCAGAAAGGTTTGTATAACATAAGTTCAGTCCAACAAAATATCTCAAATATTTTTGCATCTTCAATGGGAATAGTCTTGAACAAAGGGTATATGTAAGGACAATTGCAGGTTGGTATCTCAGTTTCCATTTAGCCTTTTTGTGTTGCTCTCAATGTGTATATAAGCAGAATGAGTCAATTAGGAATACACCAACTAGATCTAGAGGCCTTTGCATATAGAAATGAATATAATTTGTTGGTAGGTCTTCATCAACACCTTTATTTATACAAAAATATTATTTTTTACCAATATCCAAACACACATATTGTCAACTTGAAGTGAGAAGAGGCAATTTCTACAACATATGGCACATCTCCTATGTGGAGATGTCACGCTCCACAAGAATATTCATCATGAATTTTTGATATGCAAGTAATGTTTTTTTCTCAATTATATTTGTATTTGCAAGTTTTTCAATATATCAAGATAATTTTTTGATTTCTTCTCAGATTTAGCTGCATATTTGAAAATATAAGGGTATGTGCAGGATCATCATGGAAAAAACAGGCCCTTAAGTGGCAAAAAAAATAGAAAAATTAGAGTTAGGAAACTTGACATAAAAATTTGAATAAGTTGTCTATATTATTTCAAAAATATGTAAGAATAGAATCTATAGAAAATTGAATGTAGTTTCTAAACTACTAGGTTTGTTTAAAAAGAAAAGAAATCTATTTGGTGAAAATTTGAAATTTGAATGCAGTAGCACTTAAATTTTAGTGAAAAAATAAGAAGTAGGTGTCTGTCTGACCACCCTAACCACTATAAAATGATAATATTTTTTTATAATATTTTAGATAAAAGTAGAGGACTCATGTCCCAATGTGATGCATATTTTTTTGTAATTTTTTTCCAAGTAAATAATTAAATATGATTTTTTTATTACAAATTTTAAAAAATATAAAAAACTCGTATGTCTGACCACCTTAATTTGGTCAAAACTTCATGAAATTCAAGATTTCTTTTTTAATCCTATATTATGTGAAGCATACAATGTGACACATATTTTGGATTCAAAAAATGTGATACGATTTGAAAGCTATAGATGATTTTCAATAAGTCTATCAATTAGGACTCTAGTCGTAATTTGAATAGAAAATGAATAATAATTACTTATTAAATTCAAAGTAAAGCATAATTTATATTGGTGGAAAGCTAAGAATCTCCTTTAAAAACCCTTTTCATTTCATCAATTTTTGGTAAAAAAAATGTCGTCAGCCACATACCCATCATATTGCCACTTTTTGTCCCATCATGATCCTACACATACCCATAATTTAGAATGATTTTCCTAGAAACAATTGGTTGGCAGTCAACATTGCAATGCCAAGTTGTAAGCATGGGTGGGATATGAATATTTAGGCAATCATCATTTCTTGCTGGCTTGTAGGATTTGTTAGTCTCAGCATCAGATGTCAATGTAGAGGTAAGTTGTTGCTACCAATGTGCTTTATACCGACATTGTAAATGCTCTCCTTTTTTCCTTAAACAAGTATATTCAAAGCATTTTCTATGCCTTTGAACTATATTTAGTAGTTCTTCATAATCTATGATTGGATCACTAGAAAGAATCTAGCTTGTGGAAAGCAAACACATATTTTCTTTAGAACAATGATACATTCTGAGCAATCTCTAAGCAGAGCAGCGTGGATTCCAAGTTGAAACATATCTATCAAGAAAGTGCCTTGCCATGGTAACATCATGGTGATTGGACCAATCAAGAGTGTCCATGTTGGGGGCTTCTGGAAGCCATAAAAATCCATGCACATGTGCAAAGCCATGATGCTATCATTCATATTGATACCAATAATCTTTTGCATGCAAAAGCTTTTCAATCACCTCTTCATGGAAAATTGAGAATCTACTATGGAGATATATATAAAGACGTGGTATGTGGATTTTGAACAAAACTATCTTTTAGTGTCTTTGTTGAGGGCTCCATCATCAATCGAGCCACAAAAGAGAAAACATTTTGCAGGTCAGCGCATTTTGTGTCTACATAGCTTAAAGTGAAAAAAAGGGTAGGTATGCCAAGTTGTTCAATCATTGTAGAGAGCTGGGCCTAACAAGAGTTTCAAAAAGAATGGGTCTAACACAATGATGCACCAAAATGCATTAGTTACTTAGCTATCTAGCCATCGGTAGCAGCTTGAAGGAATTCACATAATGCAAACAACATCCTGGGGGTTTTGTTTTATAGGTCCACTCTAATAAAGACAAATAGTTTGTTGGTTGTGATGTCGAATTATCAAGTTGTAGAGGAAATACCTAAACATGACATGTTTACCAAATCTATGGTCAAAATATCTCATTAAGTGGAGGGCATATTCATGCAAGTGAATTCAAACATTCCTTAGTTGGAGGGGAAGTGTTGCTTCAGTGGGAAACAATGTTGGAAAGGCCATTGTAAGTAACCCTTCAGTGTTGTATTCATTAACAAGAGACAGACTAATTTTAGGCCAACACAAAATATTCTGGTCCTTTTTTCAATTTGTAATACCTATTTGATTTCTTCGACCTCTCATTTAGCATTTTGCAGGGAAGGGATAAATGATGAAAATTTTGAAGAGCCATTTTCATCCTGAGCAACATTTGTTGAGCTAGTTGATGGCATTAGGTCTTCATCGAAAACTTGCTCTATTATATGCAATAAATTGGACACATCAATAGCAACATCAGGTAGCATATTAAGAGCATCAACATCAATCTCAACATCATTGTAATATTTGTCATATTGAATTTTGTATTTCAGTGCATCCATGACATGATGTTTATTAACATACCAATTGTAATTACCACCTTCAATAGTGGTTCGACGTATAATGACAACCTCAAGGTCTTGCACATGGCATGACAAAATTTTTGCTATGCTCGAGATATCTTGAAGAAAGCTAATCGTGTGACCACTATATTTAAATTGACCTCCTCTAGCATGGGAAACTTGCAAAACCAAAGCCACCCTAGCAATAAGCATTTCTTCAACATGTGTTATATTTTTTAGAAACAATGTTTGTGGGTCTGGGTCCATGCCATTTACAGAGCTAAAGCAATGGGTGCCTTTCTTAGAATAGCATCTTACACATGTTGTTGCTGACCTTGACATACGAGTGTGTATCCCTATGTAGCTCGTGAATATTTCTTCATGCACCACTTGTTTCCTTCACGTTCCTTTCTTTCATGGATTTTCCTTTTGTTTTGGTACTGCTCACAGCTTTTTGGCCACCACCACATCACATCCTATCAGATCTTCCCTTCAAGATGCTTCTTTTTCCTTTTGTCAAGCTCCAGTTGCTTGACACGTTACCTCCACCTACTTTCTATTCAGATGGAGCCCACTCCACAGTTACCCTTTCCGAGAGCTTTCCACATGGCATTTGTTTGGGTGTTCGTTGTTTTTGTTTGATGGTTGTTGCAACTGTTTCCATTTTGCTAACATGTGTCCTTTCTATTTTTTTGCTGCGTGGCCTATCTCTCCTCAAAATTTCCCTATTGGCATGTTTCCTTTCCCTCTTTTTGTTGGTGCTTGCACGAGAGAATTTTTCTCATTGGTGACTTCGCTGGAGCATCTTTCTTGTTTGAGCCTACAAGCCGTGGGCTGGCTAATTTAAGCAACCCTTTCTTCATTTTTTTTTTGTTGTGAGATGGAAAAAATTTCCTGAGCACTTAGAATTAGCCTCTGTAGTGTTTGTTATTAAATTTGAACTTCCAAACTGTGCCATTCTATTCAACCTCTCTATTTTCAAGCATTTGATAGGACATTAAATTGTGATTGCATTTTTTGAAATATATGAACATCTGTTTCAAGCTTTTATAATCTTTATATAGCTTAGCGTAATACAAATCATGTTGCTACTTTTTTTGTGTTAGCTTATGTTGTATGGGTTACATTATGCAAATGGTTTGATGTTCTTATGTTTGTAGTGTTGGGGATTTTCTATTTGATATACACTAATTACTACCCGAGCCTTTGTTTCTACAATGTGCTTACTTATCTCATTACTGATCTGGCACATCACCTTAGCTTAGATTTGTTTACTTTATGTTTGTCTTCGTTCCCTTTTCTCCCCCTCCATTAAAAAATGAAGAGTTGGCTTCGATAAAATCTTAGAGGTCACTTAGCTATGCGCACAAGTCCCCCCAATAGCTAAGTTTCCCATAAGGCTATCACCTACAAACTTTTGCATCAACAATTCTTTTTTTGGCACGGACGGTGGGACGAACTAAAGTGTTTGCAATTCTAAAGAGTGTATGAGCCATAGGCCCATCACTAGGTCAAGAACCGCAAGAATCCCTGGCCTGCTCATACCACCACTAGTTTCAATCAAGGCAAGAAGTCAGCAGGCTAACACATCACCTCTGACTTCTCCTTCATCCCTTGCATAGATGGCTAGAAATTTTGTAGCCTAGGGTGCTGGTAGCCCTTTGATAGCCTCTGTACCACTCACAGTGTGGCCTCCAATCCCAACTTCTACTTTAAAGGCTATCCAAAAGTTCATTGGGGATGATTCAAAAACTCCAGTGGAGCACTTGCAAGATGTGGCTGATGTATGTCTGGTTCAATGCATTACTAACCAGAATGTGGCTTCCGGTTGCTCACAGCCTCTTTCAGAGGGAAGGTGTTGGACTGGTATTGTACTCTTCTGGGTAATATAATTGGCACTTGAGATCAGCTCAGAAATCCTTTCTATGAGCGCTTCTCAAATAATGGTGACAGATCCTCACTATATCACCAGCTGGCTAATATAAAGTTGGCTCCTCTTGAAGCTTTGGTAGATTTCAATGCTCAATTTCATTCCATTTGGAAGAGGGTCCCTATCGACACTCAGCCACCTCCAAATCTGGCGTTCATGTTCTATCTAAAGTCTATAAATGTTGATTTTTCTATGATGCTACAATCTCTTGGTGGAAATACCTTACTCGATGCATATAGCCTTGTTGTCACTGTAGAGAACAATATTATTTCCATCAGAAAGTTGGCACCATGACCTATCATGCCATTGTTCTTGGAATTGATTGCAACATAACCAGAGGTAGCTTCAACCAATGTTCCCTTGCCCCCTAGTCTATGTATGTGTACCTGAGAATGATGTTGAGCTTGGCTCCAATGCCTAATCCCTTGGTGTTTGAGGTGAGTGACATGAGGGAGCAGTTGCAAACCATGAAAAATGAGTTAACTAGTATGAAGTGGCAATAGTATGCCTACCAGAGGCCTGCTTAACAAAACTACCAAGGTGGAAAACCTCCTTTCCAATAGAATCAATGGCAAGATAGACCATGTAGTAATACCCAAGCTCAATAGAGCAATCAATTCATGCCCATGACTATGCCAATGCAGACTATCTATCCTAGTTCAAGTAAAGAGCTGGTAGAGGGAAAAAAAAATCTTATCGAGGAGATTAATCCATGGTGCTTCTGTTGCAATGATGCACACATGCCCTAAAATTTCCCATGATGGAATTTACAATAGAAAATAGCTGAGAAACGTAGTCAAGGCATCATGCCTGATTACAAAGGTCATGCATATGCCTCTCAACAAATGGAGAATGTAGTTCTCACCGCTCAAATGCAAAGAGTGTCTATAGAGTAGGAGCTAGACATAGCTCTAGACCAAGCACTCTTTTCTTGGATGGAAGAGGAGGAGTCGACATACTCAAATGACATTTCGATGACCTAGGAGTTGCAAGTACAGTCGAATTACAATACCTATTCCAAGCAGAGGCTCCCTGGAGAATTCATGTCCTTGCAAACTAAAGGGTCACCTATTCCAATTCACAGTCTGTCAGCAACTATGCCATCAGTTTTGCATTAGTCTGGGGCTACTATTCCAGGTTCCAAGAACCTACCTCCTTTGAAAGAAAAGGCTCCCACGACCACCTTGATAGTTGCCAAATAATCAGATGTACCAGTTGTGAGGTAGAAGGAGACAACTACCATAGCTCATCACTCGCATTCTCCATTCAATGTGGTGGAACAACTAAAAAAATCTTCAGCTAATGTTTCTTTGTGGGATATTGTGGCCATCCCAAAGAAAAATATGTTATTACAGAAGGAATTATCGGGAGAATAAGGCATGAAGATGCTTGAGCAGCCCTCAAGAGATAAGGCAACCAATCTAGGCCCAGAAAGAGTTTTGGAAAATCAATCAACGAAAAATCAGGTAAGAAAAGAGGGTAAGCCTAAACCCAAGCCTTTGTTTCTAACACTTATCATTGGTAAAAAACTATTGCATAATTGTATGGTTGACTCTAGTGCTAGCACCACCGTCATGCCCAAGCAAGTAGCTGAAGCTCTAGGACTCAAATACGAGCCTCTTAAGAAGGGAGTTATGCAACTCGATGGGAACAAGGTTGGAACTATCAAAGTAATCAAAGGATTGCCTATGACATTGTTTGCTTGCCCTAGCATTACTATGAACCAAGACACTATGCTCATTGACATCCCTCCTATGTTCGTGATACGTATGTCCTAAGAATTCACTACAAAAGTTAGAGGTTACCTCTCTTTGGACTGGTCACACCTAATCCTAAGAACCAAACATGGAGCTATGATGAAGATATTGCCAGAACCTTTACATTATAAGCATGTGGCTAATGAATCCATGATCAATTTTGAGGCAGCACATACCTCAATTACCCTGAAAGAGATGCCAAATGCTAAACTTCTTGATGATGAAAAAGTAAGTAGTTCCCAGACTGAGAATGAAGAAGCTCTCTTGAATGAATTTATAAGTGCAGACCCTTTTGGAAACATCATTGAACTGGGCTAGGAACATACGTCAGACATGAGGAGGATTAGATTATGCCTAGAGTGACTAAAGAGTCTTCAAGTGAAGGGACCTCAGAGTTATGGACCTTGCACTTTGATGGAGAAAGATGCAAAGTAGGAGCTGACATCATAATATGTTTGGCATCTCCATCCAAAGAAAAGACCTTAAGTTCATATTGTTTCCATTTTGCATGCTTGAACAACGAAGCAAAGTATGAGGACCTTGTCCACGGCTTGAGTTTAGCGAAATGAATGGGTGGCAAGCAAATACAGGTGTTTGGAGATTCAGAATTGGTGGTTAACCAAATCTGAGGGCTATCAGCCACCAAGAATGTCCATACGAGATCATAACAACACAGGGTCTGGGACCTGATTGAAGGATTTGGGGCATTCAACATCCAAGCCATACCTAGAGAGTAAAACTCTGAAGAATATTGAATGGCAACTGTCGGATCTCAGTTTGAGCCAGCTTTTGAGTTAATTGATAACAAACATTCAGTGCGAGTGATCGTGTAGCCTGCAATCCCAAATAATGATCAAAACTGGCAAGGTTTTGATAGTGATGCTCATATAGCATCATTTCTCCAGTTGTCTGAAGAATTTTTTGACTAATTACAACCAAAGATCGCTAAGGCCTATGAAGATCAAGTGGTCTATCTTAAGTCAAACAAGCTTCCCAGAGGTTTGGTTACTCTCGAGAATCTATTTGATTCTGATGATGTGAGAAATGACAAGAGAAGTTTTGTAGCTAATAAAGGCAATTACGCCGATTTGCACATCAGAGAAGATAAAAAGCTTAAGGGCAAAAAAGGAGTCTCACAGAAGAACAAAAAAAGGTTAAAATATTTTTGTGAGAAGTATTTGAATGTGGCAGCATGGTCATATGATGATCTTAAGGGTTATGATCCTAGGATTATCCAACACACCATTGAGATACTAGAGGGAGAAAAACATGTGCGTCAAAAGCAGAGGCCAGCAAATCCAAAGATCGAGTCGTTAATGGCTTAGGAATTAAAGAAGTTGATTGAATCCAGGATAGTGTTCCCATTCAAACACAATACTTGGGTGTCTAACCTAGTGCTGGTCCGGAAGAAGAATGGTGATATACGAATGTGCGTTGACTTCTGAGACCTAAATAGAGTGTCTCTAAAGGACCACTACCCTCTACCTTCCATTGAGGAAATTCTGCAAATAGTTACTAGTTCTGAGATGTTTTCAATGTTAGATAGTTTCTCTAGCTATAATCAGATTCAGGTGAAAGAGCAGGACCAACACAAAATGACGTTTACCACCAAGTGGGGAACATACACTTATGATAAAATTCCCTTCGAAATTTCAAATGTTGAAGCCACTTTCCAACGAGCTATGGACATTGCTTTCGGGGATTTGATAAATAAGATCATTCTTATTTATCTAGATGACCTAACGGTTTTCTCAAAATCTACTGAAGATCATTTTGATCATCTTGAGCTTGTCTTCTAGAAGTGTCAGGAGTTTAGGATTTCTCTAAACCTGAAGAAATGTGTGTTTGGGGTCCCATAAGGGAAACTGTTGGGTTATGTCGTCTCGAAAGAAGGTATTGCCATCGACTTGGAAAGGGTTAAAGTGATCAAAGAACTCCCTTTACCCATCAACAAAAAAGGAGTTAAATATTTTTCGGCAAGGTTAACTTCATTAGTCGGTTCATACCGTACTTCACAAGGATTTTTTGGCCCATCACCTTGATGTTGAAAAAAGACCAAGCTTTCAAATGAACAACGAAAGCCAAAAAAGCTTCCGAATAGATTAAAGAAGTCATCTCTTCTGCTCCCATGTTGGTTAATCTGGATTTGTTGAAAGACATTTGTTGTGCAGTTTTGCACACATGCCCCACTGAAAGCGGGGACCCTCTTTTTGCTCTGGCTTTTGGTGTCTTTTGGCCTCTTAATTTTATTGATTTGGTTGCTCTTGGAGGTCCTTAGATGTTCATCTTGCTTGCCCAAGTGATTTCCCTAGGTTGCACTTTGAAAAAACTAAGTTATGAGCAAAATCCAGGTTTTTACCCCAATCTGGGATTTTCTGGTCCATTCGAATTTTCCCGAATTCTACTCAAAGTCTAGCTCTATGCAAAAATCTGGGTTTTTAGTCTAGTCCGAGATTTTTCACTCCATCCGGATTTTCCCAATTTCCATGAAAATTTCTGATCCAAGCGAAGTTCAGGTTTTTTCCTGCATTCGGGATTTTCCACCCGACCCGGATTTTCCCAGTTTTTGTGAAAGTCAGGTGAGAAGGCTTCAATGCTGGAGTCCGGAGTTTTATGTCATCTACAAAAATCTGGTCCGGCTGGATTTTTTTTCGGATTTCTAGAAAGTTTGAATTTTTTTTCGAAAATATTTTTTCAAAAATGGGAATTTTTTTTTAAAAGCTCCTGAAAGTGAAAATTCTTGAAAAAAAATAAAAAAATTTGAAAATAAAGTTTCCAAAAATGGAAAGTTTCCTTTTAAAAAATGTAAGTTTTTCTTAAAGGCCAAGATTTTATTCAAATTTAATTTGGACATGTGGGCTATTAATGATGATATCTATTTTTCAGGACTAAACAAATATTAAAAGGGGAACTTGCATATGGATTCGTGCCAAAAGAGGGAAATCTAGAAATGTTCAATTTAAATTTTCAAAATGGGGCCTACATAGGAATCTGTGTCAAAACTATTTATAGCTGGAGGACTTTATGGATGACATGTGAATCTGACCTTGCTGGAGATCCCTAGCTGACATGGATAATATCCATGCTTTTATTGCAAATCTTGTCTCATTTTGAATTTCTTCTTGGCCGACTTGTTTATGGCCGGTTTTTTATTGTAAAATCTAATTAGGCCGACCTATTTTGAGGCTAGTTATTGTTGTAAAATCTAATTAGGCTGACATTTTTGGGGGGTTCTCTATAAATGGCATTTGTGCCCCATTTGTAAGGGGGGAGATTAGGAGAAGATTTGATAGAGAGCGAATTTAGCGGTAGAGCAGAGGTAGAAGTTAGTCAATTTTTGAGCAAGTGATGTAACAGAACACATAAATTGTTGCTGAAATTTGGTGATTCAATACAATTGCAGACATTGTGATTCTCTGGTGATCTCTTTTGTGTTGACTTATCTTGCATGGTTCTTATGATTCAATCTTTTAGATTGCTCAAGGTTATTAGATGTAGATTTAGATCCAATTCAATGATGTTCATGATTTGATGTTTGAAGTGTTTGCAGCAATCCCTGGTCAATACTTTTTGTAGCTAGCTGATTGTTAGTTGCTTTGTAAAGTTAGCCTGGACCTTTATATTCATTGTGCTTGGTTCAATTGTGGAGATTTATTCATTTCAACTGCAATTGGGTTGTCTTGGGTGAATGTTCATGATTTGAAAATCTTTAAAACCTTAGAAGATTGCACTGTTTATGTAAGACTGCAGATTAATCTTGGTCAAGCAAAGATTGGTTTCGTTGGGATTGGTCCATTTCAAGTGTTTATCATTTGCATTGTTAGTCTTAGAAATAGTTTAGATTTAGAAATTTGTCTGAACCTGATCTATTTAGGATCTAGGACAATTGCTTACAGAATGCTTAACGTAAATGATCACTCAATACAATGCTTAAATGAATAAATTAACATAACATGATTGCCAAGATAATGAACTGAAAAGAAAGAGAGAAGATAAAGAGGAGAACAAACGCAATTGATAACGGAGTTCGTCCCTAAGGACTACGTCTCCGGACCCCTCTCCAACAGAGTGACCGATCCGATTATACTCCAAAAATAGTTATAATTGCTTCATTGACTATCTCCTTCATGTACAACAGCATAACATTCCTTTGATGTGCGGAAATGTCTGCAAAATCTCATGAGCATTCTCCCGTTCTCACCACCTGGACTTGGAAAATCCCATCTCTACCCCTCTTTTTATACATAAAATTTTCCTAAAAAGGCTTAACCACCAAAATAAATGCTTAACCTCCTTGAACAGCTCATAGACTGGCTATTTTGTTCTTTACAATCTTTTTGTTCAGTTGGTTAGAGATAGTTATGTTTGTTTATGGCTTAATAAGCCATTTGTTAGGATTTTGGCTTTAACAACCCTACAAAAGAAACTGAGCTCCTATTATATTTAGCAGGCGTTTGTTGGCTCAATGGTGTATTGTAATTTTGGTGGCCGTGGGGTTGGTGGTTCCAACCCCACCGGCCTTGCTTTACAACCATACCCAAAATTTTTAAACAATAAAAACAACCACTATCTAACAATAGTAAAGTGAATGCTCGCGGGTGCAACAGCTAAGCGTCTCGATGTTTACAGAGAGATCGCGGGTTCAAAACCCATCCAAAAATTTTAGCAGTTTGTTTAACAAACCCAACCGCTGAAGACCCAAAACTTGTCAACATGTCATTCGCTGGAATCTGCAGATGTGTCCACTGACAAGGCAAGCCCCTACGTTGACTGTATTGCCGAGTTGTCTGCCACGTGTACTGCCACTGTGATGCCACGTCCAAGTACGGATGCCATGTGTCAATATATGATTGGTCTGTACAAGTTACCTGCCACGTGTCTTGCGCTGATTGGTCCACTTGGATTCTGTACTATACGGACTGACACGTCAGCATGATGACATCATCATCTGTACCCTCAAGTCAACTGAACTTTGACTGCTTGTAACTCGAGCATATGATGTCTGATTTTGATGAAATGAATGCCGTCAGAATCATCTCGACGAGCTCTTCACGATGACGCTGATTCTGTCAATTTATGAGATGATCATTTTTTTCACCTTCTGGATGACCCCTGAAGCCAGTTTGACTAGAAGTTTGACCGGCCGTAACTTGCACAAATGGAGTCCTTTTCACCGTGTTCAAGTTGCGTTGGAATCAAGACGTCATTTTATTTTTGGTGGTGCTAAAATCTGGAGCATTGGGAACACTTCAATTTTCACTGAAAAATGTCCCTCGGATCAGTCCTCCCCACTGGAGAACTTTTGGACCTCCGAAAGCTTGATTACTTGGAAAGTAAGTGAGGGTAAAGTTCCCTCACTTTACCAATCTCCATCCATCTTGCTTTGTTTGGATGCATCCCCTTCAGGCCCACTCTGAGGTACTCAACATCTCCTCTTCGTGAAGTTCTGACATTGTTGTCGAGAATAACATCTTCTAGCAACTCTGACATGTACTTTGGTGAAAGGTCATCAACTGATGGAACTTGAATGTCTGTGACTTCATCTAGGATCATTGGAGGCTCATACAGTTTCAAATTCTCAACATTGACAACCGAGTAAATATGCATGTATGGAGGAAGATTGAGGCGGAAGGCATTGGTACCAATCTTCTCAAGGATCTCAAAAGGACCATACCTAATTGGCTTAAGATTTTTACCGTCATCTTGCATCCTTTCCTTGCTGATGTGTAACCAAACTCGGTCTCCAACTTGAAAATGATGATTAGTGCGATGCTTGTCATGGCGAACTTTGTATTTTGCTTGGCTCTATTCCAACCGTGCTTCCACTGCCTAATGAATTGCTTGGACTTTTTGGATGAACTTCAAAGCCTTCTCTACATCATGGTGTCCATATCTAACATCATCTTTCCCAAAAGAAAAATCCATCAGTGTCTTGGGCACATAACCAATCCATGTCTCAAAAGGAGACCTCTTAGTAGAAGAGTGTGCTGCATGGTTGTAGGCATGCTGCACATAATGAAGACTCTCATCCCACAACTTAGGATGCTTGCTGCAATACCCTTTGAGTAGATGCTCAACTGTCCTGTTTACAACCTCTGTCTGGCCGTCAGTTTGCGGATGGAAGGCTATACTCTTCTTTAGTCTGGTGTCCATGAGTCCCCACAAAGCTGACCAAAATTCCCCTAAGAATCAAGAATCTCGATCCGATACAATAGAAGTAGGTAACCCAAAATGAACCCATACAAATTGAAAGTACATATGAGCTATCAGTTCAGCAGTGACTTATTTCTTACAAGGCATCAAAATACACATTTTACTGAACCGATCAACTACTACATACAAATAATCATGTCCCTTCCTAGACATAGGTAACCCCCCAACAAAGTCCATTGACACACTTTCCCATGGACGAGAAGGTATAGGTAGAGGTGTGTACAATCCCAATTTCCTGTTACTAGGCTTACTAGTTGCACACATAACACAACCTCTAATATATTTAGTTACAGTTTCTTGCATACGAGGCCAATAACAATATTTCTGCAGCTGAGTCAATGTTTCGTTTACCCCAAAGTGTCCTGCAATCAATGAGGTATGTGCTTCTCTAATAACTTGTGCTTGTTCATCCTTTGGAACACATAATTTTCCCAAGTGATATAACAGTTTATCCTGCACATAATAATCTTTCTCTTCTACATATTTACCTTTCATTAAAGTAGTATAGATATCCTTAAAGTTCTCATCATTAGCATATTGTTCCTGAAAACTTTCATGAACCATAGAACTATTCTGAAGGATTATCAAAGCATTCATCATAGGAGGCCTAGAGAGCATGTCTGCTACTTTGTTATGGGTACCTTTCTTATACTTAATAACCAAATGAAACTGTTGCAAAAAACCCATCCACCGAAAGTGCCTACTTTGTTGTAGTTTAGTTTGTGAGTGCAAATACTGAAGTGGCTGGTGATCAGTGTGGATTACAGTTTCTTTCCCCATTATGTAATGTTTCCATTTTTTAACACTCTAAACTAAAGCATAAAGTTCTTTATCATAAGTGGGATAGTTACTTACTGCTCCTGAAAAAGTTTCAGAGTGGTAGCAAACTGGTTTACCTCCTTGCATGAGTACTGCTCCCATGGCAAATCCACTCGCATCTGTCTCGATCTCAAATGGTTGATGTAGATCTGGTAAGGCCAAAACTGGTGCGGTGCTCAACTTTCCCTTCAAAGTGTCAAAAGCCTTCTATTGTGGACCTCCCCATTGAAAAGTTTCTCTCATACTGGTTAATGCATGTAATGGTGATGCTATATAAGAGAAATTTGCAATAAACTTTCTCCAGTACTGAACTGCACCTAGGAAACTTCTGACCTCTGTGACTGTACTTGGCTTAGGCCAGTTTACAATAGCTTCGACCTTCGCAGGGTCTACTTTCAATTGACCACCCCCTACGACATAGCCTAAGTACACTAAGGATGTCTTAGCAAATTCACATTTAGACATCTTTACATACAATTTTTCTTTTCTCAATACATCAAAGACTTTCTTTACATGACTTACATGATCTTCCCAAGTTTGACTGAATACAAGAATATCATCTAGATAGACTATGACAAAATCATCAATAAAAGGACAAAAGACATCATTCATGACTCTCATAAAGGTAGCTGGTGCATTACAAAGCCCAAAAGGCATAACCAACCACTCAAATAGTCCCTGTTTTGTCTTAAATGCAGTCTTCCAAATATCATCTTCTGCAATTCTTATCTGATGATAACCACTTTGCAAATCTAACTTAGTGAAATAAACTTCATGTTTTAACTGATCAAGTAAATCATCAATTCTGGGAAGAGGATACATGTTCTTTACCATTATCTTGTTCAAGGCGCAGTAGTCGATGCACATCCTCCAAGTTCCATGTTTCTTTGGAACCAAGACAATTGGAGAACCACAAGGAGATGTACTAGGACGAATAACTCCTTTTTCCACAAACTCTTGAACCTGCTTTTTAATTTCCTCATTCTGCATAATAGATAAACGGTACATGCCGATATTAGGAAGTGGCACATCCTGTTGTAACTGGATTTCATGTTGTATCTCTCTCTTGGGTGGTAACCCCTTTGGTTCCTGAAACAAGTCAACATAAGTGGAATTAATCTTGACCATTTCAGTTTTATGTTTTGGGTCACACCCCTTGAAGGCCTCAGATTTATCATCTTCTTTGGCTTTTACAAGCATTAATAAAAAGTTCTTACTTAAGTTGACCAACCTCTTCATTTGACCAACATTAACTAGTGTAAGATTAGTCTTCACCTTATGTGCCCGTACAATGTATTCTACCCCATCTTTAAAAAGATGATACTTATTCTCCCCCCTATAAAAGATTGCTTTTCTGTCATAAAGATAAGGACTTCCCAACACAAGCCCACAAATATCCAAAGGGACCACATCTACTTCTACCTCATCTACAAAGTTTGCAGTGATAGTAAATCTCAATTTACATTGTTTAGTTACTTGTAATTGTGAATCATTGCAAACCCATCCAAGTGGATATGGCTTTGGATGAAGTGTTGTAGCCAAATTAAGTTTCTTTACAACTTCTTCAGATATTAAATTGACTTGGGAACCCGTATCAAACAATGTATCAACCTTAGTGTGTTTTGTTACAACATGAATGTGAAACAATTCATTTCTTTGCTTATCAACCTTAGGAGAAGATTCTTTACTTGTACTTGCACTGGCATTAGAAAAACTTGCATCAGAAGAGAGAGATATACCTTTCCCTTTACCTTGGATTCCGGTAGCAACAATCTTCGTCTCATCTCCGGAGTCAGAACCAAGATCCTGTTGAATCACTGCAGTAGTCTTTTGCTTGCCTTTATTACCTCCATATCTTTTTGGCCTCAACTTAGGATAAAGCTTCCAACATCTTGAATCATCATGCCCCTCTTTCTTGCAATGGGAGCATGTGGGTTTCTCACCCTCTTTCTTAGCTGTAGCTGTCTTCTTCCCTTTGCCTTTATCTTTGTCTTTTTCTTTTTCTTTAGACTTACCCTCGAACTTAGATGGCTTATTGGAAAAGTTATCACTAAAAGTGTTCTTACCCCTTGACTCTAAATGAGTAGCTTGAATAGACACCTCGTCTAGATTTTTGGGACTCAACATCAAAATAGTGTGCCTAAGGTAAGAATGCAAACCACCTATGTACTTAAGTAATGTGTCTTGAGTATACAAGGGAACATTTAAAGCAATAGCCTGTTTTCTAAACTCATGAGTATAATCCTGGATAGACTACCCCTTACCTTGCCTAAAGGTTTGCCAATTCATGGTTAACTGTTGCATGTAACCTAAAGGATAGAATTGTTTCCTAAGGGCAGCAACAAACTCCATCCAAGACATATTAACTTGACCATGGTGAGCAATTTCATCCCGAGTCTTACTCTCCCACCAGGTGAGAGCTATACCTCCCAACCAAAGAGTGGCTAATTGAATCCTAGAAGCATCTTCTACTAGGCCTTGAATCCTACAGTACACTTCTACTTGCTACACCCAATCATCTAACTTCTCAGCATTTAACTCCCCACAGTATTTAGGTAACTCAAATTTTACATCTAGTTTAATAACATGCTTAGACTTTCTCTTAAATGGATTTACATTAGAAGAAGGAGAAGGAGAAGGAGGAGAAGAGGGAGGAGAAGAAGAGGGAGAAGATGGAGGAGAAGGAGTTTCTGGAGTTTTCTCCTTTGTGTCTTTTTGATCTTCCTGCTTCTTGTGCTTTGAAGAACCTCCCTTTTCGCGCTTCTTCTTTTCGGCATAAATTTCGTCCACCATCGCCTTCATATCCAAAAATAGCTTCTGGAAATCCTTGTCACTGAGCTCTAAACTTTGTCCACCTTCTTTTCCTTCCATCTATGACAGTGGATTAGCTCTTCATCTTCCAATCTCTGGATTATATTCTTCAAGTTCTCCTTCGCCTCTTTGAAACCTGGATCTCGTTAGCATTCAATTTCTGCAATATAAGCCACACACAAAGATTTGATACCAACTTGATCTATTTAGGATCTAGGACAATTGCTTACAGAATGCTTAACGTAAATGATCACTCAATACAATGCTTAAATGAATAAATTAACATAACATGATTGCCAAGATAATGAACTGAAAAGAAAGAGAGAAGATAAAGAGGAGAACAAACGTAATTGATAACGGAGTTTGTCCCTAAGGACTACGTCTCTGGCCCCTCTCCAACGGAGTGACCGATCCGATTATACTCCAAAAACAGTTACAGTTGCTTCATTGACTATCTCCTTCAAGCACAGCAGCATAACGTTCCTCTGATGTGCAGAAATGTCTGCAAAATCTCCTAAGCATTCTCCCATTCTCACCACCTGGACTTGGAAAATCCCATCTCTACCCCTCTTTTTATACATAAAATTTTCCTAAAAAGGCTTAACCACCAAAATAAGTGCTTAACCTCCTTGAACAGCTCGTACACTGGCTATTTTGTTCTTTACAATCTTTTTGTTCAGTTGGTTAGAGATAGTTATGTTTGTTTATGGCTTAATAAGCCATTTGTTAGGATTTTGGCTTTAACAACCCTACAAAAGAAACTAAGCTCCTATTATATTTAGCGGGCGTTTGTTGGCTCAACGGTGTATTGTAATTTTGGTGGCCACGGGGTTGGTGGTTCCAACCCTGCCAGCCTCGCTTTACAACCATACCCAAAATTTTTTAAACAATAAAAACAACCGCTATCTAACAATAGTAAAGTGAATGCTCGCGGGTGCAACAGCTAAGCGTCCTGATGTTTGCGGAGAGATCGCGGGTTCAAAACCCGTCCATCAATTTTAACAGTCTGTTTAACAAACCCAACTGCCGAAGACCCAACATGTGTCAACATGTCATTCGCTAGAATCTGCAGATGTGTCCACTGACAAGGCAAGCCCGTACGTTGACTGTGTTGCCGACTTGTCTGTCACATGTACCGCCACTGTGATGCCACGTCCGAGTACGGATGCCACATGTCAATATATGATTGGTCCGTACAAGTGAGTCACCTACCATGTGTCTTGCACTAATTGGTCCACTTGGCTTTCGTACTGTATGGACTAACACGTTAGCATGATGATGTCATCATTTGTACCCTCAAGTCAACTGAACTTTGACTGCTTGTAACTCGAGCATATGATGTCAGATTTCGACGTAACGAATGCCATCGGAATTGTCTCGACGAGCTCTTCGCGATGATGCTGATTCCATCAATTTTTGAGATGATCATTTTTTTCACCTTCCGGATGACCCTTGAAGCTAGTTTGACTAGAAGTTTGACCAACCGTAACTTGCACAAACAGAGACCTTTTTGCCCCATTCAAGTTGCATTGGAATTAGGACATCATTCTCTTTTTGATGGTTCTAAAATCTGGAGCATTGGGAACACTTCAATTTTCACTAAAAAATGTCCCTTGGATCAGAACCCTTATCTCTTTTGTTGTTTATTTTGAATTTGGGTTAGTTTTAGGACTGAAAGCATCACTGTATTGTTACATCTAATGAAAATTCACTTCCAGCATTATTCATTTGTAAGGCCCCTTGTGATTACCAGCATTTTCACATATTATCTGAGTTGTTTATGCATTGTCAAGACCTGACACCCGAGAGACCTTGGGGTGATTTTCAGCAATTTATTGTTTAAGATTATCTTTCAAGAGAGATAGAATATCATTTTCTATCTAAGTTGTTGCTGTGTAGAAAACACCATCAACAACATCCTCATGTACGTCTTTGGTGGCAGCACAAGTATTGCTACTATTCTGATGCAGAAAGATGATGAAGATAAAAGAGAATTTCCCATCGCCTTCTATTCGTGCACTCTAAAAGATTATGAGGTGATGTACAACTTTGTGGAGAAGCAAGCCCTTTCTATTCTAAAGGGGCCGAAGAAGTTCTGACACCTCATATCGTGCAATAAGGTGATTGTTTGTGTGTCACACCCTAGTGTGCGTGAATATATTATGGAAGGTAAAATCACTGAGAAGTGGGCTAATTGAATAACCAAGATTCTATAGTATGACATTGAGATGAAGTCAGTCAAGACTGTGAAAGGGGAGGAACTATGTGAGTATTTTTTGGAAACAATAAAGCATTGACTGAGGTTGAAGTCCTGAAACCCATGCTACTGAATGATGAGAGTTCTAGAGACAATTGGCTAGATGATAGAATTAATTTCATGCAAATAGGAAGGTACCTGGCCAACCTCCCCTCATTTAAAAGGAATTTTTATTGACTACAGAATAATGGCTGTGTACTCTTGGAGGGAGTTCTTTTCAAGAGGAAATTCAATGGTTTCTTGTTCAGGTGTGACACAAGAGCAAGAAAAAGAGATATTGGAGCAATACCACAATGGCCCAGTTGAAGGACATTTTTTAGCAAAAACTACTACAATCAAGATTATGCGTGCTAGTTACTTCTAGTTGACATTATTTAAGGACTCGTATTCATTGGTGAGTTCTTGCAACGAGTGTCAATTTTTTGTTAGGAAAAGGAAAAATGTCACCATGCCACTGAAACCAATTGTAGTGGAAGAGCCATTTGCTCAATGGGGTCTTGACTTCATTGGCATGATCAATACATTTTCATCAGCCAGACACAGATGTATCCTAATGGCAACTGACTATTTCATTAGGTGGACTGAAGCTGTACCTTTGAAAAATGCAACCGAGGAAGAAATTGTGAAATTCTTGAAAGAACTGGTAGCCAGGTTTGGCCCACCAAAGACAATTATCTCAGATAATGCCAGAGATTTTCTTGGCTCCAAAATCAGCCAATTTGCACTAAAATATGGAGTCTTCCTAAAGACATCCTCCAACTACTATCCACAAGGAAATGGCCTTGTTGAATCTACAAACAAGAATCTTCTCTAGCTAATCAAGAGAATAGGTTTGGAACATCAAAGGCAGTGGCATAAACACCTCCAGAAAAAACTATGGGAAGATCGTATCACACCCAAACAAATATTAAAAACATCCCCTTACGAGATGGTATATGGGAAGGATTTGATGTTGCCAATCTCTATGGAAATCCCTGCAGTTCAATTACTCAAGTCTCTTTAAATTGAGCAAAATGGAGCGATGGAGGTGTGGTTGGAAGAATTACTTGAGGTTCATGAGAAATGAGAGCACGCTCTTGAGGCAATGACTAACCACCAGTAGGTGGTAAAGAAATGGTTCAACAAGAAAATGTTTGACCAGGGTCTACAATGTGGAGACTTGGTGCTAAATTTAATGAGCGCGGAGCAAAGCCCGGTCAACATGGAAAGTTTTATAGTCTCTGGGAAGGACCATTCAAAATCACACAGTGCAAGCATCACAACTTGTTTGAGTTGGAAACAATGGAGGATGTGGCCTTGTGTATTCCAGTTAATGGAATACAACTCAAAAAATTCAATTAATTTGGATTTTTTATTAAGTGTGTAAATATGTATATATTTTCCCTGCTTTGTTAGTTTTGGGTCATTCTCAGTGCTTTCTTAAAATCAACAACCACATTGATGCATGGAAATGAGATAAAATGAAGAAAAGAACCAAACTATAGGAAATATATGTATTGTATTGATTATAGAGATAATTGCATCTGTATACATATTGATGTAATGGGGCCCATAGCCATGTTCCAAAAAATACACATATTGTCGCTGACAAGTGTTGCAGAGAATGTTTAAAA
Source organism: Sequoia sempervirens (assembly GCA_007258455.2). Lineage (NCBI taxonomy): Eukaryota > Viridiplantae > Streptophyta > Pinopsida > Cupressales > Cupressaceae > Sequoia > Sequoia sempervirens. Next base: position 74,221,527 of record VDFB02179234.1, read on the forward strand.
TACAAAAAGGAAGAGGGTTCTTTTGGACATCTCTTCAGGCACTCGAGGGTCCAACAATGGCAATAGGTGGTGCACGATGAGGAAACACCATCCTCTCAAAATTCTCATACCATTGCACCTCGCAAAAGGGTTCGATGTTGTGCATCCTCATTAAGAAATGGAAGGTGAAACAAACTTTGTGGCGATATTCCTCATGATTTTCAAGCTCAAAGCCATGCAGAAAGGGCCTAGTCGGCACAGGTTCTCCTCCCTTAGTAGGTCAACACAGGTTGCGAACAAATTGGATTCTACGGACAATCTCGGAATCTCTCATGATGTTCTCCAACCCCCCAAGGTAGCGTTTGGGAAATACCTTGGAATATTCCTCTTAGAAACACCAATGTCTATTAGAGAAGCTACAAAGTGAGAATAGATATTGGTGTTCACTCTATACTAGTCTTCATATTCTATGTAGTCTCTACCTAGAACCCACTTTATGGCTTTCACATGCAAAATGTTCTTCATGCTAGTCATGCGTTTTAGTCGCCTAGCACCTACACCTAATTTTTCCTAAGAAGGTAGCTTGGGTCTTCTTGCACATAAGCCTAATTGGTGTTTTCATGACTACCGCTACTCTTGCTAAGTAATGAGGCTACCAACTATATCCTAGGGCTAGTTGCTAAGAAATGCTAAGTGTAAATATGGATTTCCAAAATGCCAAGGGGTCCTTTTTATAGATGGGGATAGGCTTCCCTAATTGAGCAAGGTATGTTTACGTTAGAGGAAAATGGTATGAAAGAGCTCTAACAAGGTGTGTTCTAGCATGCAAAATAATGAAGATAATCAAATGCAGTTTCAATTTGTTTGAATTAAGCCTTTTTAAAGGGTAGAGAAGGATCCAGTTGTCGCCATAAGGAATGTTTCCGTCCTGGTTAAATCAAAGCAAATATCTTAAGGAGAAGTTACTGGTTGATGTTCCCTATTAGAATCAAGTAATCATTAAATATAAAAGCTTGCGAAAAGATATGGCAGTACTAATTTGGTACCTTTTCCAAGAAAAATTAGAGTCACTATATGTGAGGTCATGTCTCTTAATGTGTGGAATCCTTTGTTGAGTTAGCGGCCTCTTCACATGCATGAAAGGGTTAGTGGTGCATGGCATAATCAATGTGAAAGATAGAATGTACCCTTGCTAATCCGATATTTTCAAAAATAAAAAATATAGCTAGGAGCATCATGTGGAAGAAATTAATCGTGCAAGGTTGGAAAAGTGTGTAACTACCTTAGTTATTTGCAGAGATAGAGAATGGATTTCAAAATCTAAGCAATAGAGTCCTTCGAAATATAGGTAAATGGCTTAAATTGCAGAGAGCTCAACTCAGGCTATCGCCACTAACAACATTGAGGAACGAAGGATGTTGGTGCCTTGCATGAATATCTATTACCAAGTTTCTTATGCAACCCCGAGAATTCCAAATAAACCTTCATGGCCCTGCACTAAGCTGGCAAACTAGAAAATGTTAAACACAATTTCTCCTAGAAACCAATCTTTGGTTTCAAAGGATTGGGATAATTTCTGAGATCTAGATTTATCTCAGAGCCCCAAAGGTGTAAGAGAGGCTACATGTGAAAAGATAAAAAATATCAATGATCCTTTTCCTAGCCGAATGTGGAATTGCGGTCTCCCCCAGTACATGGTTCCTTTGGTGCACTAATATCCAGAGATTGTGGTTGCCTGCGCTAAAAGTTTTGATGCCAATTCAAGAATTATAAGCAGCCACAATTTCAAGGTGGAAATCTGTCACTAGGCTATCTAGGATATGTTTTACATCCCTCTTAATGCTCTTGTAGGTATTGAGGATTTTGATCTTTCTAGACTGCAAAATTACTGGAGGATGCTGAGAGCAGCACAACAATTTTTCAATGTCGAAATGGGTAAGCCACCAAATAGCTCTATACCTCCTAACTTTCCTCTTAGTTTGGCTTCTTTTAAAGTAGGCATGGCTTCTGTCTTCTCTATGTTGGCTTTGGTGTGTGGGTTGGATACAGATAAGGAAGTCTCAAATTTCCAAATGAGCATAGGCTTTATGCTGAAAAAGGATAAATAGCCTCTACTAATGGACTTTGCGAAAGGCATTATGGAAGGGATGGGTTGATAGCTGAAGGATTTTGAGCCTAGTTACAAGTTCAGGTATTCTTCTTTCTTGGCCTACATGATTTTACATCAGAACCTAGATTATTTCTAACAATTTCTACCCGTGGCGGTATTTGACGAAAAATGGCGCTAGAAAACCAGTTTTGACCTAGACTTCTGTCCTCTAAGAAAAAATTGATTATTACGCATTTTCAAATGCATACCTAGCTCCAAATTTAAGAGCTTTGGATCAAATGGGAGGTAGGAGGTCTGGGCGCTTGACATAGAGTCAAATATCATGGATGAGAGGCCTTGTACCACCTTGCGATTGGTTCTTTGGTTCAAATTTTACAATGCTCCAGATGCAAGGTTTCGTCTAAGAGCCTTTCCGACTCCCACGCTTTGTTTTAGACAAGGTGTTGGCCTTGGAGGTTTTCAGGTAGTTGTGTAATATTGAAAAAAATTACTAGGGAGGAAAGCATCTAACTTCCTATTTGACATTGCCAATCATGTTTGGCTTTGTACCATTGGTCAAGAAGAAGAGTCTGAGGGTGAATAGTTTTGAAGTGTTGTATTCCAAGTTAGGTCACCTTGGATTGGTGATTATCTATGATACATGGCACTATAATCTAGTAGGTAATTTGGCAGAGGTAGGCATTAAGATCCCTCACTAGCCTTAGTCATTTTGTGACCCTCGAAGAAATGTAGATGAGGGAAATGAGAGGTTATACGTCAGCCTCGAGCACATCCCTTCTAGCTTGGGTCGACCACCTTGGCTGAATTTCTATCATATAGTGGTCATGCCTGACTCGAACTATATAATAAATCAATTCCTCTATAGCCAATTAGCAAGGCTTAGATGGAAGCTTGAAAAGATTAAATATTTTTGGATTTATAGAGGAAGTAGGAAGAGGAGGAGAAGAACAGTGTGAAGAGGTAGTTGTATCTGCTACAAATCTTCAAGAAACTCAGGTACATTTCTCCTCTTCTTCTCTCTCTTCTATGTCTTTAGTTTCCTTTGCACTTGCTTCTACCATGTCACTTGCATCAGTTGTTCCTCTAACTGGTCACTCGAGGTAGGTCAAAATTGGTTCCCCTAGTAGTCGCCGTTCACCTCCTCCTATGTCTACTACCCTTGAGGTGCAAGTAATAGCAACGCATCCTAGCCCACTGAGTCAGCAGTTTGTATCTCTAATACCTTACCGTCAAGTAGCTACTTCCCCGACCTTTTTCCCTACTATATTTTCACCATCTCAAAGCAGTCAATTTATCCCACCTTTTTCCCCAGTAACTGTTCTAACGCCTAGCAAATCCACTGATATGTTAAGCATGCTGTCATTCCCATTAGTAGTTCCCTTAGAGTTTCCTTTCACTGGTGGATTAGGTATTTAGCCCCAAGAGTATTTCTCACAGGTGGATGTTTCCAAAAGTGTCTGGGCTAGCCGAATACAAAAATGAAGGGGAAGGATGCAAACAAACCTGCGGCAACCCTTATGCAGACTTTGTTCAATGAAAGTCAAAATTCGTTGATGTTTGTGAATGTGACACCCAATTTCATCAAGCCAGTTGGAGAAATGTAGCTAAATGATTATTTTGTCAATGTCGTAGGACTTGATTTGTAATAGGCTCATCTGTAGGACAAAGTAGAATTAATGGAGGAAACCCAAAGGGTGGTGACAATTGATTTCCTCAAGCTTAGTCGCCAAAATGAAGAAGAAAGATGAAGAAATGAAAGAACCAGAAGGAAAAGTGGAGATTTGGTCAAATAAGCATAAGGCTTAAGAGATTGAAATCAATCAACTATGGGATGAAAGGAATTCCTTTGAGAGCAAAGTCACTAAACTTTAGGCTCTGAGTGTGGAGATCATTCTAGCCCTGTGGAGAGAAATTGAGCAATCCTAGGCGATCGAGGTGGCCCTTCGCGACAAATTGAAGCAAGCAAGTGATGGTTTGAAACAACTCTGGTAGAGCAGCAATGATGAGGTAAATGAAGTGAACGCTGCATTGGAGCAGGAAAAAGAAAACAAAAAAAAGACCGAATTATCCTTGAAGGAGGAAGAAAATACTACTCTAAGGAATCAAATTTTAGTCCTTGAGGGAAGCATTGTGGAGTTGAAAGAAGAATTGAGTAGCAAGGCTATAGAGGTGGACCTTTTGAGATCCTAGCCCCCTACATCCCAAATGAACTCGCTAGAAATAGCCAAAGAACTGCATGAATCATACTAGGATAAGGTTAAGTCACTATACCTTAACTTGTAGCCCACTCTCAAATTTATGGCACATGCTACCAACTTATGCAGGGTGCTTGGTGAAACAATGCAACAGGTGTAGGAAATGACTTCTGATAGAGTTTCAGAGGCCAAGAAATTGTTGAGAAAATTGTATATAGCTTCCGATGAGGCATTGAGTAGTGTGGGGGTTGAGGACCGAACAACAACGGACATGAGCATGAATGTTCTTGTTTATATGCATGAAGCCATCCAACATGTCGGTGAGTGTAGAGCAAAGATAACTCAAATTACCTATGATATGCGGGCTAAATTTTCTTGACTAACTCAACAAGGGCTTCCATCACCCTTCATGGCTAACCAAATAGTAGCAGGCATAGAACACATCATTGAGAGGACTAAGGAGAAAAAACAAAATCTATTTGTATTTTGATCAGCCTCCGACTACCACCAATATCAAGAACATGGTGCATCAGTTGGCACAACTCTTCTTTCAATTTGAGTCCAAGGTGAAAATATTTGGTGGATTTCCTTTTAAGGAAATTAATGATTTAAACATGGCACATGAAAACTTGTGCACTCTCTCTGAACCATCGGATGAGGTCTGGATGTCCCTTCAGGCTGCCCTCTCCAAGCTGTGAGCAATTAGCCCAATGGATGAGGACTAGTTTGTGAGGCCATGATCAAGATATTTTCATTCCACAAGTGAAATGTCCCTATGAGTCACCAAGTTGTGAATATTTATTCATGCACTGCTCTTTTCCTTCACACTCCTTTCTTTCTCGACTTTTCATTTTGTTTTGGTACCGCTCATAGCTTTCCAGCCACTGCAATGTGGCATCCTATTGGAGCTTCCCTTTGAGATGCTTCTTTTTCATTTTTTTGGGCTCCAATTTCTTGACACATTTCCTCCGCCTGCTTTCTGTTCAGATGGGGCCCACTCCACAGTTACCCTTGTAGGGAGCTTTCTGCATGGCATTTTTTTGGGCATCCGTTGTTTTTGTTTGATGGTTGTTGCAACTGTTTTTGTTTTGTTGTTGTGTGTCCTTTCCATTTTGCTGCTATGTGGCCTATCTCTCCTCAGAATGTCCTTGTTGGAATGCTTCCTTTCCTTCTTTCTATTGGTGCCTGCGCAGGGGAATCTTTCTCATTGGTGACTTCGCTAGAGCATCTTTCTTGTTGAAGCCTCTAGGTGGTGGGTTGGCTAATTTAAGTAGCCCTTTCTTCATTTTGTTGTTGTTGTTAGATGGAAAAAATTTTATGATCTCTGAGAATTAACCTCTATAGTGTTTGATATTAAATCTGAACTTGCAAACTGTGCCATTCTATTCAACCTCTCTGTTTTCAAGCATTTGATAGGACATTAAATTGTGCTTGCATTTTCTGAAATATATGAACATATGTTTCAAGCTTTTATAATCTTTATATAGCTTAGTGTAATATAGATCATGTTGCTACTCTTTTGTGTTAGATTATGCTGTATGGGTTATATTATGCAAATGGTTTGATGTTCTTATGTTTGCAATGTTGGGAATTGTCTATTTGATATATGCTAATTACTACCTAAGCCTTTGTTTCTACAATGTGCTTACTTATCCCATTACTGATTTGGTGCATCGCCTTAGCTTAGATTTGTTTATTTTATTTTTTTCTTCATTCCCTTTTCTCGCCGCCCATTAAAAAATGAAGAGTTGACTTCATTAAAATCCCAAAGGTCACTTAGCTATGCACACAAGTCCCCCCAATAGCTAAGTTTCATATAAGGCTGTTTCCTGCAAACTTTTGCATCAATATAGCTTTCTCTACATATTTGACAAACGAAAAGGTTGGACAGTGCATCTATGTGGTGCCAAAATCGTTTCACCATAGAAACATAACAATGATTGAATATTTCTTTCAAGTGTTGTTGATGTGCTAGTGCAGCAGGGGGATTGTTGTGAGATTGTTTATAAGGACTAGCATCTACCATTGCCGATGGGAACTATGAGGGAAGATTGGCAGCAAGTAGAGCCATAGTTGTGCATGGTACAACTAGCCTTTGCTCCATGTATTTTGTATGACACTTCACACAAATTTCTTGTCTATGTTGGCTATAGTACAAATGGTTTTGTTGTTTTTAACCCTTTCTAAATTTAGCAAGTGATTGGGCTGTGAAACTTGAATATACTCTCACAGCCTAGTAGTATACATACTAGCTCAACCATATTAGCATATATGAATATACATGTATAACCATACACATATTTAAACTAGTAATAATTACACAAAAACATGTAGCAAAATATATGTGTATCCATGTGTATATAAATGTATATGAATGGATAATCACAAAATGAATAATATAGTTTGAGCATTGCATTATATAAAAATATATATAGAAGGATTTTATAGTTTATTGTTTTAAAAATTTCCACTATTTCACTATTGTTATATCCCCCATTTAAAATAATAAAATGACCAAGGACATTATGGAATGCCCACACAAAATTTCATGGAATTCCATCACATAATAACAAAGTAGGGGGTAATCTACTGTCTTCATATGTGATGTATCATATTCTACTCTTTTGACAATACAACTTAATCAAAGTATCCTTTCCCACACTACAAAATTGAATATTGTATTTACTTCAATTGCCACCACCGCACAACAGTGATAGGATGCATTAAAACTCGTATGAACAAACACTTACCATTTAGCTTCCACATATACATATGCATATACATACACATACATATACATATACATATACATATGGATATACATATACATATACATATATATATACATATACATATGCATATACATATACATATGCATATTCATATGCATACACATGCACATACATATACATATACATATACACATACAACAACGACAAGATGCATTAACCCTCACGTGGGAAAACAATCATAATTAACCTTCCACATATCAAGGCCAACAACTTCACCACCGCCAACCCATGTAATCACAAAGCTCCACATCGCCATAAAAAAATACGTCAAGTCACCACCAACCGAGACATGTACATATACATAAACATATATGTATATACATATACATATACATATGCATATACATATGTATACACATGCACATACACATACATATACATATACATATACATACATATACATATACACATACATATACATGCACATATACATATACATATACATATACATAAAAGGGATGTTTTTATATGTTGGAAAATATCAATTTGTATCTCCCTGCACATCTATATGCTTTGTTAGGTCCACCCATGTGTCTATACAGCTTAAAGCAAAGGAAACTAGAAACAATGACACCCAATTTGCAACAGGTAAAACAAAAAGGGAAGTTATGTACTTATGGAATCAGGATCTGAAGGCTAGTGGTTCACGCCCTTAGAGCCAGAATCCACAATGCGAACTATGGTAGATCTCAACAAATCAATATTGGGGGGCTTTAGAGACCCATCCACAAAACCTGATTCCATAGACAGTTTTGGGAACATTTTTCAGAGAAAAAAATGTTACAATTTGAGTTGACTAATTGGCAACTCTATTTCACAATAAAAATATAATATTAATGTATTGCAACATCCCAATGGCAATTGGTAGATAACTTAGAAATATTGATCTATAACCATTCCACTTCTAAAAATAAACAAACAACATAGGATACAAGAACAAGAATAGAAATGCACTTTTAATACTATCAAAACACCAGAGGATACATCTACAAGAATAAAATGATAAATGCATATCAATAGACCCCTATATATATTTTTTTATCTTTGAGGTTGCTTATATATGTATCTATGAAATTTTTTATTATTTATTATATTTGTACATATAGCTATATGTAGATATTTGTATATGTTGCTAGTTGGTCTTTTCACCCTTTCTTAAACAAAACAATAGGCTATACAACAATAAGACTAGAAATGATTAAGTACATATATCTGCATTGAATCTCCCCTTTGTCTCCACATTTTAAAACACACACATATAGCCAAATATATATATCCATATGTACACATGTATATACCTATTTATATACACACTGTTATATCTAAATAGATGTGTATACCATACTTTTTCCTCACTATGTAACTCCCCCCCTTGAAATTTATGAAGAGGGAAAACATCAAGATTGAATTTTCCATCAATTGTCTAGTTAAGAAGGGTACGAATTCAAACCTTTTGTTTCCTATACGATATTTTCCACTCCAAAGTAAGGAATTACTATAGGGAACAAAAGGTTTGAATTCATAGCCTTCTCAACCAGTCAATTGAGAGAAAATCTAGTTTGGATGTTTGATGTCTTCACAAATTTCAAGGGGAGGAGTTATTAATCTACAATTGCTCCTATGTTAATGGTTACAATGCAAAAGATGCATAGTATTAGATCCATGTGGGATCTACATAGTGTGCAAAGTGAAGGGCAAGCAACGGGAAAAATCTATGCAAACCAACAACATGTTTTTAATTTCAGAGCTTATTAAAATATATACACCACAGGGGGACTCCTAGCCACATTTGAACACTAAAGCAGAATGGGAAATGATTGCATGCACTGGTGGACAATGGCAATCAAGATGGTAGCAACAAGCCAATGAAAGCTAGACTATTTTTAGTGCTTTTGGAATGTATTCAGTTTCAACAGGGACATTCATTTCCAAGGCAGAATAAATTTTACAGGTTTCTTATGAACATCTTACACATACCGCACCATTAAATTCTCTATTATTAACATCTTAATGGTATATCATTTAATGCTATGGTTGTATTATAGTAATTTTATTAGAAGCCAAATAATACTTACATATGCTATTTTTAACTCTTTTCAAATCAAAGTCTACCTAAATACAAATAAAGATATCATACACAACTATTTAGATATACATGTGCATATATAAATTGTTGTTGCATTCTCAAACGAAACACAATGATCTTGGTCTGTATATATCGATATATATTTCTACGGTCTATATGTGTCTTTTAAAATATCAAATGGGGAATTCAATACATATATATAGACATAAATTCGAGGTACACTGCCTGCCAGTAAATATTATAAAAACTAGAGAAATTATAAAAGAGCTATTAGATGACAAATACTATTCAAGACTAAGCTGATGAAAATCCCAGTGGAAACTTCAAACGAATAGCCTATCAAATAAAAATATAAAGCTGAATAGATAGAAGATCTATTAGAATAACACTTAAAAGCCACAAAACTATTTTTTCCTCAACACTTATACAAATATCTTTTCAACTTGTCAAATTAATTATTTAAACCCAGTTCTTTATCACCATACCTATTTTCTCTAGGCCATGACAACAACTATATGATGCAAAAATCTTAGAAAAATGTGTATAACATCACAGGCTTAATTGTAAATTTAAGCTACATTGGTTGCGATTAAATATTATAGAGAAATCATTTATGCAACATACCCATGTAAAACAACTTGTAGCAAATAATTGCCATTCTAACAAATCTTATACAATTTCTCTATTTCTCTTCAATATTTATTAACAAAGAACATAGCTCGAATCTTGTATCGATATGTTTCATGATATTCTTTTTTTCCTGATCTGCTTGAAGCTCCTTGAAACAAACTGCCCAGGCATGTTTATGTAAGGGGTGGAGCTTGGTAATTACGTGGATTGGCAATGTCTTATATTTGTTTCAACTTTCCCACAACAAACTCTTCTTCATCATATTCATTTTCCTAGATCCCCATAACAAATTGTTCATTATTGTAGTTTGTATGTTCTATTCTCCAAATTTTAAACTTCTATTTATTGTGGGTTCTAGAACATTCATCAATTTCTTGTGTTTCTTAAGTGCTCTCCTAATAGCTCTTTTAAATTTCACTCATTCTATTATATCAATATGTTTCATGATATTCATTTTTTCTCAAATTAAAAATATACAGTTGAACAGATAAAAGAGCTATTAGAATAACACTTAAAATCCACCAAACTATTTTTCCCTCCACACTTATACAGACATCTTTTCAACCTGTAAAAACAATTATTTAAACCAAGTTCTTTATCATGATACCTATTTTCTTTAGGCTATGACAACAATTATATGATGCAACAATCTCTGGAAAATGCATATAGCGCCAGAGGCTTAATTGTAAATTTGAGCTACATTGCTTGGCACTAAATACTATAGACAAATCAGTTATGCAAAATACCCATGTAAAACAACTTGCACCAAATAATTGTTATTCTAGCACCTCTTATATAATTTCTCTATTTGTCTTCAATATTCATTTTCAAAGAACATCGCTCAAATCTTGTATCAATATGTTTCATGATATTTTTTTTCCTAATCTGCTTGAAGCTCCCTAGAAAAAACTACCTAGGTTTGCTTATGTAAGGGGTCAAGCTTGCTAATTACATGGGATGGAATTGTCTTATATCAATATATTTTATTATATTATTTCTTCCTCATCTTTTTCAACTTCTCCACAACAAATTGTTCTTCATGATATTCTTTTTCTGAGTTCCCCATAGTTGTTTTACAATTTCCCTATTTTGTCTACAATATTTAGTGGGGAATAATGTACCTCAAATTTTGAATTGACAAGGTAGTTGTTATTCTTAAGTTTTTTCCTAATAGCTCTTTTCCAATTTTGCTTTTTGTCTTGTACCAATATGTTTTATGATAAAAAAAATTTCTCAACTATTTGAACCTCCCCATAATAAACTATTCTTCATGATATTCTTTTATACCAAACTATTCATTATAGTAGTTTTCCTATTGTATTATCCATATTTTAAAGTTCTATTTAATGTGGGTTTTCCAACATTTGTCATTTTCATGTGATTGTTAACTGTTTTCTTAATAGGTCTTTTTCTATTTCCCTTCACCCAAAAAGTTTAGATAAGGACATGTATGTATGTGAAATTACCTACAAAGAATATTCAAAGTAAAGAACCCAATTCAAGTCAAATGAATGTATAGATTTGAGTTTGCAGCATATTCCTGCTTACCTGAAATTCTATCACTATCCAGACAATGTGTAATAGAAAATTTTATGTGACAGTTGGCTTCTCAATTCAAAATTCAAGCTACATAATTTCCCACTAAATATTATAGAGAAAATAGGAAAATTGTAAAACAACTAGTAGAAAAACACTTAAGAATCATACGTAAATCACAGATGATCGAAAACCCACACCAAACATATACATATAAGAGAAATTATAGATTAACATAGGAGCAATTATTTTTTCGCCCTTTGTTTATTCTTTTAGTTATCTTTGTGAACCTTTCATTTATTTTTTGTGGTTATCTATGTGTATCTTTGGCATTAAAGCCATTACCATAGGATCAATTGTAGTTCAATGAGTAGCAATAACCTATACAAAATTCCTATAACACCACACCTTCAATCAAAAATTTGAGCTACATTGTCTGACACTAAATATTCTAGACAAATAGAGAAATTGTAAAAGAGCTATTACAGGACAAATCCTATTCATGGCTTAGTTGATAGAAAATCTCGTCAAAAACTTCAAACAAATAAATTGAACAGATAAAAGAGATATTACAAAAAATAACACTTAATACCCACCAAACTAACTTTATCGCCAACATGTTTCTCCTTTCATACTAACCCTCTACATATATATACATATGCAATCACTCATATCTTAATCTGTAATTGGTCCTACCTTAATGGGTGTAACAACAAAGATGCAAAAAGATAACTTAAACAATAAAGGGAGGGTGATAAAATCACTAACCCTAACCATTTTTTTTTACCAAGCAAACAAGATTTAACTACAGTTGCTCCTATGGTAATGGGTACAAGCCCATATTTACGCAATCAGTCCTATGTTAATCTACATTTGGTCCTATGTTAATGGTTGTAATGACAAAGATGCACAGAGATAACCAAAACAACATACGCAGGGCAATAAAATTATTAACCCTAACCATATTTTTTGACCAAAGAAAGACCAAAGATGCACAAAGATAATAACAAACAATAAACGAGGGACAAAAAAATTACTAACCCTAACCATATTTTTCTGACAAAAGAAACAAGATTTAAGTGTACAAAACCATAATGCCAAACATGCATGTAAAACGACTTATAGATTCCGCACAACAACAATTTTAACATAAACAATAAATAAATCATTTATGCAAAACACCCTTGTAAAATGACTTATATATTGTGCAGAACAATAATAGTTTTAAAACCCTCCAATCTCCTATAAAATGGAGCTGAAGCCGTCAATTTTTACAATAGTCTCCTATCAAACGAACCACGGAACCAAAGCCAATGATTTTTAGAATAGTCTGCTATCAAACCAACACCACAATGGCTCTTTCGACAATGCAACTTAATCAATATATTTTCTCACACATTTCCAACTTTACTTTCCCACACTGGAACACCCATGTAAAATGACTTACAGATTCTAGACAACAACAGTTTTAACATAAACAATCTATAAATCATTTATGCCAAACACCCATGTAAAACGACTTACAAATTGTGGAGAACAATAGTTTTAAAACCCTTCGATCCGCTATGAAACCGACCACGAAAATAGTCTACTATGAAACCAACACCGCAATGGTTGTTTCAACAATACAACTTAAACAAAGTATACTTTCTCACGCTACAACACTCAATATTGCATTTACTTCATCTGCCTGCATTTACTCCATCTGCCCCATCATACAACAACAACAAAATGAATAAACATTCCCGTGAGCAAACACTTATGGTTCAGCTTCCGCGTAATGAGGACACCAACTCCACCACCGCCAACCCACGTAATTAGCAAGCTCCATGTCAACACAAAAAAACATAGTGAAGACGCCACCGGCCGGAACATCTCCGATGTAGACAAATCCAATTCATGGTTGGGCTGACAAAAATCTCAGTGGAAACTTCAAACAAAATAGCCTATGGGCTAATTAAAATGAGGTAGTTTCACCCGTCAAATACGACAAATAATCTTCCAAAATGTTGAAAACATATGAACTTCCCAAGAGGGATAAATGCTATATATACTGTTCTCCATTCACAGAACGTGTAACATACAACAGACCTCATTTCCACTATATTTCTTTCAGGCTGGAATGGCCAAAAACTTCGCCGTCATTGTTTTAGTAACGTTTGTGTTGATACTTCTATCAGACTACCGTCTCCTTGGTAAATTTTCATTTGTTTATTTTCGTAGTTTTCTAAGGTTATTGTGAAGGTATATTCAGAGCATTTTGACGAATGTACTGCATGTGCAGACTCTGATACTATCGATGTGGGGAAGATGAGCTTAACAGAGAAACATAATAACATAAAGGTTTTAAATTTCTAAATGAGCACAGATTTTCGTCACCCAGTGTTTTCATTTCATATTTCAGAATATAAGAGGAAAAAGATTTACTTTTTCATTTTGGAGTGTTTGTGATGAAATAGGTGCAAAGAGAGGCACGGAAGAGAAAGAAGCTTCCCATTTCGGGAGAGAATTGGAAGGCGGACATAACAACATGAAGATGGAAGGCCCAATGTCGGTTGGTGGTGGATAGCACACATAGCCGCATGATTTATGGATAGCACTACCTCGTATCATTGGAGGAATATACCGAATTTACATGTGTTATTACTCCATGGGATACCGTTCTTTTCATTCGTATATTTATTAAGTACCTTCTCTAATGCTTACTTATTTTTTTCATTTTAAAATTTTTTTCATGCTACCAGACTTTCTAATTTTAATCCATTGAGAAAGGAAATCTTAGGAAAAGTAAACATTTTTGATAAGGCATATGGGATTTTTATGTGAGAACTTGGGGTCAACATTACAAGTTTGATATGTATTGTTGTAAACCATTGTTGACAAGACATGTGGATTTTTATTCATCATGAATATTGAGTCATACATTTTGTATGTGTGAAATAATTTTAGGCTTGTTTTGGCTACTTTTGTGTGCTTTATGTTCACTCTAAGACAATTTGATTTAGATATTTTTGAAAATGTGTTCACTAAAGGAAATTTAATCATACAACTTAGCAAGGCCAAATCAATGGAACTATATTCATTACAATGCACTCCTTTTTGATAGTATGATTATTCTAACATTGTTGGACTCTTTAGTAGGAAAATAATTGTGTAGAAGTTCTTCATTCTTGACTCGCTATTCATGAGAACACATTAACAAATAAATAAATTATATAAGTCAAATCAAGCATCAAATATGATTAGTTACAATTGCTAAATATAATTTTTAATTTTTAAAACACACCATACATTCCATAGAAGAAAACTAATAGCCTTTCAATAGTATTGTAATAGATAAAACACAAAGATTTGAGATTTTAGATAAAGCGTCAAATATATTAATGGAATACAAATTGTCTAGGTAGGGGGTATCATGAAAATAATTTAAACTTAGTAGCCAACAAACTCCATCATAATTAACAATAATATCATTAAATTAACAAAATTTGTTCTTCCAATCTTAAAACAAGCTAAAAAGTAGCCTAAACTGATAACCCACATAAAAAATATAAATAAACTCCTTAATAATCAGGATGAATAAAAATACCACATGCCTTGTCAACAATGATTTACAACAATAAATATCAACACTACAATGTTACCTTGGGGCTTCACTCAAGCTTGGGATTTGTTCCAACTTTGAGGTTTCACCCACACTCTAGGTCTTGCAATAACGCAAAACAAACATTTTTAGACCTCACACTCACACATGGACCTATAACTTGTTTCCATGTCCTCAAATCCCTCTATGACCCATGAATCATGGTACAATACGAAGCTCCATTAGTTGCTCATGGGTTTTGGACTAGAAAAAACACTTGGAACCTTTTATTCCAAGTGCATACTTCAACATGTATTCCTCGCAAGCTACCACAACAAAAAACTTAGCCCCTTTCACCATGTAGAATTGGGGACTTTTCACACACTCGGTGTGGATCATTAAAAGTGGCAATGGAGAAGGAATAAAAAATACCAATAACAATCACAAGCCATTCATTAAACCGTCAATGAAGCATAAGGAAATCAAATAAAGAAGAAATATATGATAACCTTGCTTAACTCCATTTTTCTTCACTTGCACCTTAGAGAATGGTGTGTATTGTTTCTCTCAAATTTTTAGCACAAAAGAATGTAAGATAATATGTGTAGATTTCTTGTAATAAGAGAGAGAGAGAGAGAGATAATTGATGAATGATGGTTGTATTTATCAATTTTAGGTGATATTAATCAATGGTTGAGATCAAAAGGAAGACTAAAAAGATCAATGGATGATAATTTGCTTGAGAGGAATTGATGAAGAGTTAACTGATTGCATGATTTAAGGTAAATGATCATATGGATTAGTTAAGATAATTATTGATGAGATAACTTGTACAAGTGACTATTACTAAAACTAAATAGATTAGGTAGAAGACGGAATCAATTAGAGAGTGAACTCAAAGTGAGTGGAAGTTGAATGATGAGGTGGAGATGCATGGATAATTAATCAAATAATTTTAAATAATAGATTATTTATTTCATATGCAAAAGGGAAAATAATTAAAATAATAATTTTATACATATTTTTTAAAAAGATAATGTTGGAAAGATTAATTAGTTTAATTAAAAAATTATAAACAACTATTTAATTATTATTATTTTTGAAAAGGATAAATTGAAGAAATTAATTAAATAATTATCAATTATTTTATTCGATTTGTAATAGAGGAATATTTAATAAATTAATTAAATAGTTGAAGTTATTTAATAAAAAGAGGAAAATGATGAAGTAGGTGATTTAATTAAATAATTAAAATTATTTAATGAAATTAGAATAAGAGGGAAACTTTAAATTTTAAATAATTAATATTGAATTAAAAATTATTTAATTATCTTGGATGAAGGGGAAACAATGTTTTTGATTAGGGGAAAATAGGTTTTATGGGAACCTAAAACCCACTAGAAAGAAAGCTCCAAACAAATAAGACACAAACCATCAAAAACCCAACAACATCAACACCCAAAAATTACACAAGACTACCAATGCAGAAAGGACCAAATTTTGAAGGGGAATTGAAACTCATAACTACCAATTTTTAGTGTGGAGCTAAAACCAAAAAATAAAGAAAGACTTCCTAACTCAACAAGGCAACAAGAAACTACTAGAATCCACCAAGCACCAATGCAACCAAACTACAACAAACCATCTACTCAGTGATCTCAACACTGAGCCACAAGCAAAAGGGAAACAAGAGTTCCCTTTCAAAACAATTAGACCAAACAAAATCCCTACCTCAATAAGAGAATTGCAAAGAAAAGTTGAGTAGGAGGTAAGAAGAATGCCCTTAAAACACCTATCAATCTAGTAAACCTATTGTTGTCACCTAGAAATGCACCCTATGCAAAGTTTACAAAAAAATTGAGCTTTCTAGTGAAACATTGGATCATTTCAAGGTTGTGGGTCACCTAAAATTGAAATGAACCTCTAGAGAAGGCCGGCTTCATTTGTGTATCACCTAAACTATTGATCTCTGTAAGGTAAAGGGAGAAGGAATGCATAAAATAAAAACTACACTATGGTGATACACTGAATTGATAAGAACAATGAGATACTCAATTTTCACTTGAATACTATCGATGAACATAAGATTACACATCAAACCTTGTAATCCTTGCACTAACGTTTCACAAAAAGGTTCGATTCACACACTTTTTCTAGAGAGGAAAGAAATATTTTCACCGATCAAAATCTATGTGTGACTAAATGAACACAATTTGTAATTTGTATAATGATACTTTTGCAAAGGAAGGCAAGAAACACAAGATAAATTTATGAAGGAATGAAAGAAATTCATGAAAATAACTTGATCATGAACCTGAAATGCACAACACTCTACAAGGACAAGATGGAAATCTGAACATCAATAGTCACCAAAGCAAACTTTATACATCATGCTACAAACTGAGTTACAAAATTCTGCTAATCCGAGAGAGGACTACCAAAGGGTCACAGACTTCAGAAGAGCATACTCCCCAAACTATTTACAAAAAGGAAAAAAATTCCTTATATAAAAAAATATCGGCCCCTTAGGGCTTACAAAAATATCTCCCTTCAGGATAGATCTTTCCTTAGATCTTTTGATTGAATTTAATGTTGCGTTGCTGCGTGTCCATCTTGTTGCCTATGTCGGTGAAGAAACATTCCACAGAGAATCCTTCTGATCATTTTACAACCACTGCATTTATTTCTAATCCTCGTGTCCTCCTTGAACCTCTTCAGTCGAGTGCTTTGAATGCCCCGAGCTCACAACAGATACGCATTGCATTCATTCCGTTGATGTTCTTCATCTTGGTCAAACTACCGCGACTTGCTTCAGATCTCCCCAATTGGTCAGGTTCACTCCATGCGGATTCTTCAGATGGTCAAAAGCTCCTTTGATTAGAATCACATCTCGGCAAGACACTGGAAGTGTCTCACCGATGCAATTATCCCCTTTGAAACTATCGGCACATGTGACAGTCGATGAGAGCTCTTATCGAGCCAAAAAAATCATACCGATATCGTCTTTATGGTCGCCAAGAAAATTGCATTTGGCCAGACAACATGGCAAACTCTTCTCATCCTCTATTAGTGAAGGTATATTGATGTCACCCTGACACATTTTGCTCTACACAAGCTCTGCATTCTTTGTTGAGACCCTATCAGGTCAGCAAGACTCTCAGCAAGGCCTCCCTGCTCCGGCGAGAGCTCATTCCATTTTTCTTCAGCATGACAACCATTTATCGCCAAGAGGTCATAGCGGGGTCTTTTGTCATGCCGATATCGCCTCCCATTGTTGAGACCACACCATGTCGGTAAGACATCACTTCGACATTTGGGCGCTACATCGATGTCATTTATGTCGGGGAGACCCTCTACTAGTCAGTGAGACCTTTACCGATGACTCCTCCTTTATCGCCAAGACCTCCCCATGTTGGCTGGACCTCAGGGCGAAGTCTTCAACTGTTGGCGAGCTCAACTTGCTTTCGGTGAGACCTTATCGAGTTAGCAAGACCTCACCATGACCTCAAGATGTTACATCGAAGATATCCTCCCGGTTGGCAGGACATCCACAGGTCGTTGAGACCTTTTTCCGAAGGCGAAATCCTTCGGTGAGCTCCTTTCCCTTTGTCGGAAAGACACTTGAGTTTCGGTGAGAGATCTTACTAAAAGCAAGAGTCTACCCCGAGACCCTTCATCTTCTATCGGCGAGACATTATTGATGTCACCCCGAGGCATTTCATTCCACTGAGCTCCAGATCTCCTTCTGTGTGACTCCCATCGGTCAGGAAGACTTCATGGCGAAGGGAAAACACTACACCGAGCCCCCTTTTGTTTCGGGAAGACACTTACAGTCGGGAAGACATCTCCTTGAAAATGTGACCATTCACCAAGCTCATTTTGTTGTCACCGAAACTTTGGCCTATCGGCCAGACCCTTTGTTGAGCACACTACCGTCTCCCCCAAAACACATCTTTCGGCCAAACTGGTGTTTGTCACCGAGACCTATGCTGAAATCCTCCATTCTTCCTGACCTCTCCTCAATTTGCTGAGACTCCCACCAGTCAATGAGATGTTTCACCAAGCTCCCTATCCTTTCGACGATGAGTTCACTTTTCTTCCGTTGGGGAGACATCACCAACTCGACAAGACCTTTCACCGATACCTGCGTCCTTTGGCCGAGACTGCTATCTCCTATCGAAGCCTCTTGATCCATCGGTAAGACATAACACCTTCACAAAGACATCATGGTGAAACTACTTCCTTTGGTCGAGGTCACCTTCATTCGCTGAGACATGGCCATGTCGGCAAGACCTTAGGGTGACGGCTGGAAACTACGCTGAAGTCAAATGTCAGGGAGACCTCTTGCATTCGGCAAAACCTTGTGGTGAAGGGACCAACCTTCTTGTCAGGGAGACATTTTCCAAGCTCATTGTTGTGTCCAAAACATTCCCGAGTTGCCGAGACCTCTTAGTGAGCTCAAATGGCCATGCCGAAGACTTCAACTTAAGGCACTGTCGGTGAGACGTTAGTTTTGCTAGGACTTCTGACCAAGCTGCTTTGTTACCCCAAAACCTGTGCAGTCGGTGTGACTTTCTCATGTCGGTAAGACTTATTACCGATAGTATTTATTCTGGTGAGAATTTCCCCGATGACTTGACACCATTTGCTGTTGGCAAGACTTCAAGTCTTCGCTGGGACTTCTCACCGAGCCCTATAGGTTATCCCAAAGCCTGTGGTCGCCATGAGTCTCCCCGATTTATGAATGAATGGCCTATCGGCCAAAGAAATCCACGCGATAGGCTCTACAGTGAAAGCATTTGGAAAGACAAAAACTAAGTCACAGCGACCTATTCAAAACAGAATGTATCAAAGCTGCCAGTCGGACAGACAGTGAAGATGTCATACCGACCTGACTCTAATGGAGGCTCGAGCCTGTGATTATTGAGGCATATTCCCAACAAAGCAGGCTTCCCAAATGAGTTCCCTGTGAAATGTCATCAGAGGCATGAACAAACCCTCAATGGAAATATCCCATTTGGCCCTTATGAACATTTGAAACATAATCTATCTTGCCTAATTGAGCCCATAGGTGAAAATTGGGCAACATTTCTAGCGACCTTTGCTGGATGTTTTCCTATTAAACATGAAGACCAATAGCCTAGGCCTATCCATTGGGCATGGATTCATGAGGAAAACTCATAAACAGATCAAGAGCAGCTTTGTACATGGTTGTAACTCATCTTACGACACATTAGAACACTTAGAAACTTATTGAAAGTAGGGAAAAAACTAAAATAAAACTATTTACATGTGTTGAAACAACACTTAGGGAAAGAAATAACAACTAAACCTATCCTACACTAACCAATAAGAAATTGGTCAAACAAAACCATTTACAGGATGACTGAAATAGTTTCCCTTTCTTTTCAAAGTATAATGACTAGCATACTTAAGGACAGCTAAGTAAAGATGATACATAGAAAAATGTTTAACCAGATGATGCACTGCTTTTTGAAAGAGGCGAACAAGCTCACTTACCTCACTAGACAGACTATAAGTATTATCAACCAAAGGAGGAAAAAATAGCTGAACATACTCTTGTTTGGCTGTCAGTGCATCTTGGATATCTTCTTTTATTGTACCTTCATGTGTAGGTACTAGTTTAGTCTTTGGTGTTGTATTAGACTTCGTCTGAGCTGGGTACCTGATTGGATAGCCTCTGATAGGAGAAAATCTTGAACTTTCCTTTCTAGCCTCTTGTTGATCCCTAAAGACTTCATCTTTTGATTGAAAAGATGTTGATTGAAGGTAACATGTAGGTTGTTCATTGGCTGCTAAAGTTTGGTCTTCTTGAAAGATTCGACCATTATTGCCTATAGGAGGATCAACTGCTCTTTCTTTTAGCTCTGCAATGAAAAAGGAGCCTTGCTTCCTTGCATCATATATAACAGTCTCTAAAAAGAAACCATTGATGTTTTCGATGGTTGGATCTTCTTGACAAAGGAGCTGATATCCCTGTTGGATAACTGAAAAAAAATCTCCAAATTGTGACTCCTTATGCTCCTTGTCCATGACAGAATACACCTCCTCTTCAACAAAGTGGGGAAGCTCATCTAATAAGTTCATAGGTTGCAAGGCATTATCTTCAACAACTTCTTCAATAGTCTCAACAATTTGAATGGGCTGATCACATGCCTCCCTTTCATATGATACTAGTTCATCATCTATGTTGGAACAAAAAGCTTCTATGATATCATCTAACTCATAATTTTGCATTAAATCTAGATGAATTTTATCGTTTATTTGCTCCATACCAGGAATAAATGCTATCATGCATGTGAGATCTTCATGTTTATCAACAAATTGAGGAAGTTGATCAAAAAAGTCAGTGATATTCTCTGGCTGCTCCAAATCAACTGGTAAACTAGGAACCTTCAGGCTCTCTTCCGCTTGCTCAACATAACCAGGTAGTTGATCAAATAAAGAAGTCAATTGTTCTTCTTTAGGTGGCCTCTTTTCCAATGAAACTTGGGTATCCTCTGCCTGCAAGAGAAGATCTTCAACTGTATGTTGTCCTACTTCCTGCCTCTCCTCCTATTTGAGATTTTCTTGTTGTAGTCGGTAACATGCTACAGCTAAATGCATTGGATTTACTTTGCTAATTCTCTCCTTGAGGAGTAAGTCATCTGGATCAATGGGCTGCTCTTGAGGGATGATGGACTAATCTTGTTTAGGTACTTCATTCTCTTGCATCGAATTGAATCCCTTAAAGCTTGGAATTTCAAACTAAGAATACTTACTAGGGCAGTCAAGAGGCTGACTTTGCCTGAAGCTAGCAAACTTGTACTTGGGAACCTCCTGTTCGGAAAATTTTAGCCTCATTTTTTCCACTTTTGCAGCCAGCTGCTAGGCAAGGTTCTCTTCCAATTGCCTCTTTTGCAACTCCTCTGTTAGTTGGTGCTAATAATCTGAGTAAGCTTGAGTATTCTACACCTAAGCAGAGAGCAACTTCATTTGTTCTTCCTTAGCAACTATTTTCTATTCAAGGCCTTCCTCGAACTGAATTCTTTTTGCCACTCTTTCTTGATCATAAAAGTCAACTTGCTCAACCACTTCTTGCTATTGCATAATGGTACCCTACTGCATCTTGATATCAACCAATATCTTAGATAGGCACACAAGCACCTTACTAATATCATTAATCTTCATATTGTGAAGACCTTGACTGAGATCCCACAACGTATGGTCAATTTGTTGGAGCAGGTCCAATACACTCTGGTATGGATGTGTAGGAGCAATATACTCATGATATGGAGGGTAATAGTAAGCATCTTCATAAATATTTGACATATTTTCAATCAAATAGCTGGAAACTCAAAATTAACAGATTATTTTGAGACATACCAAGACTTGTGCCTATGAAACCAAAATATTTGAGCTCAGAGTCGCCAGGTATGTAAAGAAAGTGCCTCCAAAAGGCTGAAACTACTGATGTACACACCAAACAAAAGCAATAAAATGCATAAACATGAACTGAGAAGTAGTTCACTGTCCCACCAGGCGTGCCAGAAACTGTTGTCACCTAGAAATGCACCCTATGCAAAGTTTACAAAAAAATTGAGCTTTCTAGTGAAACATTGGATCATTTCAAGGCTGTGGGTCACCTAAAATTGAAATGAACCTCCGGAGAAGGCCGGATTCCTTTGTGTATCACCTAAACTATTGATCTCTGTAAGGTAAAGGGAGAAGGAATGCATAAAATAAAAACTACACTATGGTGATACACCAAATTGATAAGAACAATGAGATACCCAATTTTCACTTGAATACTGTAGATGAACATAAGATTACACATCAAACCTTGTAAGCCTTGCACTGACATTTCACAAAAAGGTTCGATTCACACACTTTTTCCAGAGAGGAAAGAAAGATTTTCACAGATCATAATCTATGTGTGACTAAATGAACACAATTTGTAATTTGTATAATGATACTTTTGCAAAGGAAGGCATGAAACACAAGATAAAGTTATGAAGGAATGAAAGAAATTCACGAAAATAACTTGATCATGAACCTGAAATGCACAACACTCTGCAAGGACAAGATGGAAATCTGAACATCAATAGTCACCAAAGCAAACTTTATACATCATGCTACAAACTGAGTTACAAAATTTTGCTAATCCGAGAGAGGACTGCCAAAGGGTCATAGACTTCAGAAGAGCATACTCCCCAAACTATTTACAAAAAGATAAAAAATGCCTTATATACAAAAATGTCGGCCCCTTAAGGCTTACAAAAATATTTCCCTTCAGAATAGATATTTCCTTAGATCTTTTGATTGAATTTAATGCTGCGTTGCTGCGTGTCCATCTTGTTGCCTATGTTGGTGAAGAAACATTCCTTGGAGAAGCCTTCTGATCTTTATGCAACCACCGCATTCATTTTTTATCCTCGTGTCCTCCTTGAACCTCTTTAGCTGAGCGCTTTGAATGCCCCAAGCTCAGAATAGATACACATTGCATTCATTCCGTTGACATTCTTCATCTTGGTCAGATTTCCATGGCTTGCTTTAGATCTCCCCAATTGGTCAGGTTCAGTCCACGTGGATTCTTCAAACAGTCAAAAGCTCCTTTGATCAAAATTGCATCTCGACGAGACACTGGAAGTGTCTCACTGATGTGATTATCCCCATTGAAACTATCCACACAACATGTGATAGTCGATGAGAGCTCTTATCGAGCCCAAAAAATCATACCGATATCGTCTCTGTGGTCGCCAAGATAATCGCGTTCGGCCAAACAACATGGTGAACTCTTCTCATCCTCTATCAATGAAGGTATATTGATGTCACCCTAACGCATTTTGCTCTACCCAAGCTCTGCATTCTTTGTTGAGACCCTATCGGGTCAGCAAGACTCTCAACAAGGCCTCCTTCCTCCGGCGAGAGCTCATTCCATTTTGCTTTGGCATGACAACCATTTATTGCCAAGAGGTCACAGCAGGCTCTTTTGTCATGCCGATATCGTCTCCCATCGCTGAGACCACACCATGTCAGTAAGACATCACTCTGATAGTCAGGCACTACATCGATGTCATTCATGTCGGGGAGACCCTCTACTAGTCAGTGAGACCTCTGTTGATGACTCCTCCTTTATCACCAAGACCTCCTCGTGTCGGTAGGACCTCAGGGCAAAGTCTTCAACTGTTGGCGAGCTCAGCTTGCTTTTAGTGAGACCTTACCGAGTCAGCAAGACCTCACCATGACCTCAAGATGTTACACCAAAGACATCCCCCCGGTCGGTAGGACATCCATGGGTCGCTAAGACCTTTTGTCGAAGGCGAAATCCTTCGGTGAGCTCGTTTCCCTCTATCGGTAAGACACTTGAGTGTCGGTGAGAGATCTTACCGAAAGCAAGAGGCTACCCCAAGACCCTTCATCTTCTATCGGAGAGACATTATTGATGTCACCCTAAGGCATTTCATTCCACTAAGCTCCAGATCTCCTTTGGTGTGACTCCCATCGATTGGGAATACTTCATGGTGAAGGGAAAATGCTACACCGAGCCCCCTTTTGTTTCGGCAAGACACTTGCGGTCAGGAAGACATCTCCTCAAAAACGTGACCATTCATCGAGCTCATTTTGTTGTCACCGACACTTTGGCCTATCAGCCAGACCCTTGGCTGAGCAGACTATGGTCTCCTTGAAAACACATCTTTCATCTAGACTAGTGTTTGTCACTAAGACCTACGCCAAACTCCTCCATTCTGCCCGAGCTCTCCTCAATTCGCTAAGACTCCCACTAGTCAGTGAGACATTTCACCAAGCTCCCTATCCTTTCGGTGATGAGTTCACTTTTCTTCAGTTGGGGAGACATCACCAACTCGACAATACCTTTCATCGATACCAATGTCCTTTGGCCGAGACTGCTATCTCCTGCCGAAGCCTCTTCATCCATCGGCAAGACATAACACCTTCACCAAGACATCATGGTGAAACTACTTCCTTTGGATAAGGTCACCTTTATTCGCAGAGACATGGCCATGTCGGCAAGACCTCAGGGCGACGGTTGGAAACTACGCTAAAGTCAAATGTCGGGGAGACCTCCTATGTTCGGCGAAACCTTGTGGTGAAGGGACCAACCTTCTTGTGAGGGAGACATCTTCCGAGCTCATTCTTGTCACCAAAACATTCCCGGGTCACCGAGACCTCTTAGCGAGCTCAAATTGCCACGCTGAAGACTTCAACTTTAGGCACTATCGGTGAGACACGTTAGTTTCATTGGGACTTCTCACCAAGCCGCTTTGTTACCCCAAAACCCATGCAATCGATGTGACTTTCTCATGTCGGTAAGACTTCTTACCGACTGTGTTTCTTTCGGTGAGAGTTTCCCCAATGACTTGACACCATTTGATATTAGCGAGACTTCAAGTCTTCGCTGGGACTTCTCACAGAGCACTATAGGCTATCTCGAAGCTCGTGGTCACCATGAGTCTCCCCGATTTATGATTGATTGGCCTATCGGCCAAAGAAATCCACACGATGAGAGGTCATACCAAACACTCCTTGTCACAGCGATAGGCTCTACAGTGAAAGTGTTTGGCAAGATAGAAACTAAGTCACAGCGACCTATTCAAAACAGAATGTATCAAAGCTTCCAGTCGGCCAAACAGTGAAGATTTCATACCGACTTGGCTCTAATGGAGGCTCAAGCCTGTGATTATTGAGGCATATTCCTAACAAAGCAGGCTTCCCAACTAAGTTCCCTATGAAATGTCATTAGATGCATGAACTAACCCTTAATGGAAATATCCCATCTAGCCCTTATGAACATTTGAAACATAATTTGTCTTGCCTAATTGAGCCCATAGGTGAAAATTGGGCAACACCTATAATAGCCAACCCACAACAAATCATTTTCTCATCACTAAGCCACAACAAAAATGGCACAAGAGCTCAACTTTAGTACAATCAATTTCAGTAAACTCCCTACCTCAATAAGATAGGTACAAGGAAAAACTGAGAAATATAATATTTTTGAACACTGAGAAGACTCAGTCTTCTTGTAGTACCATCCCACCTAATTTTCCAACTCAAAATCCACCTCTATAGGAGAGAGCTCCCCTCTATAAGAGAGGATAAAATGAGAACCCTTGCTACCAAAGCCACCACTCTCCTCATCCATGACAACAATCTCCACCTCAAAAGGAGATAACTCCACCTCCATAGGAGTAGTCTTCACCTTAATAGAAGACACAAACTAAAGAATCAAGAAAAAAGACAATACTCAAGTAGAAAGGGTAAACATGACATCCTTTGGCAATCTAGACATCCAAAAATTCAAGAGGAACCTAGCATACCTCTCAACCAACAACAAACTATCTTCCTTTTGGAACAAATTAGTCTAGGAAAGCATATATAACTTTATACATAGCCTACCCATCAACAAAAAATAAGCAACAAGGGCAACAATGCCTTCCATCATCTCCATGAATATCTAGGTTGTGAATTGAATAAGATAATTTTGTTCTTTCACTTTCACATCTAGGATTTTGCAACCAAAAAATAAAGGGGACAAACTCCACTATTCACTCAAGAACAAACCCTTGATATTTAAATGCAAATGAGATTGAAATCTAATAAAGGGAGGGCTCTAGGAATATGATAATAGCAAATGAGGGTTGACCACCAATTGTAAACTTGGAAAATGCAAAATATTAGGAAACACAATGTGATATGAAAACAAATGCCAAATGGCCTAAATAATGCTCTATAAGTATAAACAAAACAAATAGAAAAGAAAATATGCAAATGGTGTTTACTTAGAAACCTTGAAGAGACTCGAAATGGCTTTGAAATTTTGGAAATGTTGATTTTTAGGCCTAGTGGGACTCATTCGCCATTCTGGGCGAATCAGTTCCAATTCTGGAAAATTGCATTGGAGCTTGTTTCAGCCAAATGGGTATCAAAATCCACAAAAATTATGAAAAATAGGTACAGTGGGATTCATTTTCCACCCTTGGTGAATGAGTCCACTTTAACTTTTCTAGAAACTCAGAAGTGGAATCTGTAGCTCTCGTTTTGCTCAATCTATATACCTCCAAGTGTCTGGATTTGAAACCCTAATTTATGGGACTATAAGTGACTTTTTGTGAATATTTTGACCTTACAAGTAGGGAGATGACTCAAACAAGTTTTAAACTTATTAAAAACTCATCTCCAAGTCTTCAAAGAATCTAAATCTACAATCACACAAAGAGAGAAAGAAAATGCTGATTGTTGGGAAATAGGGGTTTGCCTTGGTCAAACCCCTTTTAGGTAATTAAACCAAAATGATGAAATAATATAATGATACATGAACATGAAGTAATGTAATTAGAAACTTTCCATGACAATGGATCTTGAATTCCTACAACAATGGATGAACAACCTTGCTCTTGAAGGCATTTGAATGCCCTTGTGAATGCTTGACTCTTGCTTGCTTGACTTGATATCATATAGGATTATTTTGCTTCTTATTCTTATGTCAAATGAGGATTTGAAAGCCTTCTTATATAGTTAAGGCACTCAAAGGGCCATTATTTTGATCCCCAACACTGACATTCATTAAAATTCAAGTTAGAATTGCAGTTTTCTTGGTCAATTTTGAAAATGTCCCCAAAAGGGAATCATTCGCCACCCTTGGAAAATGGGTCCCACCTAAGGGCGACTCATTTGTCAAAGGCAATGAATGAGTCCCACCTTAAGGTTTTTGAGGTGGGTCTTCAATATTTTGTGATGCAGGAGCATCCTTGGTTCTTGGCAATCCTGCATCAACCAAAAATATTTTCATTTTAGTTTTGTTCTTGTTCTATTCTTATTCAGTTCAAGTTGGTAGATCCAACATTTTGTCACGTTTTCTCACTGGACCTTGTGGATCTATATTTTCATCATGGACATGTTCATTTTCCTTATTCCAAGATTTCAAAATGATTGAATCTTTTTTCAACAAGTTATCACTTCTGGATTAAGTGGCAGTGTCTAGAACAAAGCACCGAGTAGTTTCAACCCTAACGGATAGTTTGATCGATTGTGGATCCTTCCCATAACTTACGGATCCTTACGATGTGTTTCAAATTGTTCCATGGAGTTTCCTTGACCTTAATTTAGGTCCACACTTCATCCTATGCACCCATCAAGGAGAAATTCAAATTTGAGGCCGACCTATTTCATGCACATGTTACATTTCCTTCATCAGAGATTGTAATGATCTTTGTTCAACGGGGATGATTCTAGATCTCCATATGTGATATAAATTATTGTAATTGATCATTAGGAAGTAATTCAAGTAGTTAAGTATGAATTGATGAATGACATGTAGATTTCAGCTCGCATATAAGGAGCATATAGGAATATTGTATTTGAGCATGTTGTATTAGGCCTGTGAGCGGAATTTGTGAAACTGGATGTTGTCGGCCGATTGTAATTGAAATTTATGATAATAAGAATGTTTGAATCTACATTTTCCTCCATAATTCTTGTGGATTTTCTTGTGAACTCTTGCTGCACAGTCTAAATTATTCTCTTCGAGGGTCCCCTCCTATTGTGGTTGCATCATTTTGGGGTTTTAAAGTGCTTTTATCAGGATATTAGTCAAACCATGCCTTGGGATGCAAAAATAAGGGGCCTAGGGGCCTATTAATGACTATATAAAGTGTGATTAGGGATAGGGACAAAAATTTCAATGTGAAAGTGTTGTTAAATATGCTCTAGAACATTAAAATGAGGTCCACTTAGCCTAGAAAGACACAAGATCCAATGTGAATGTGTAAAACACATTACAACACTAGATTAAAGCCAAGTTTAATTTACAAGACTTTTAGATTAATGTGAGAATGCAATTAAATCCATTTTACAACATTAAATTCATAGAAAAATAGGTCCATTATGTTGGTGTAATTAATTATTTAATTACACTTTATTAAGTTTAATTAGGTAATAATTATTTTACTTAATTAATAAGTAAGCTTTATTTAGTTGAGCCAATTTTAGGTCAACATTAGGTTTTACCTTTAGGGTTATGCATACATTACTTTTATAAAGAAAATTTATCCCTTGTAATTTCTCAATTCCTGAATATTATTCATTTGCACATCTTCATGCAAATTGCTCTAATTTTTCTATTTTTCTCTTGTGGAAGGCTTTTTCTAGTTTGCATGTCTGATCTTGGTTTCTAACATGGTATAAGAGCCTTGATTTGCAACCCCTTCTCAGTTTTTTGGAGAATTTCATTATAGAGCATGTTCGGGGTTCCTCAAGGGTTTCATGCCTTGAGCATATTGATGTAGCATTTTGGATCAGATTGGGAATCTCCATTGGATTTAGAGCACTAGAAAATGTCAGGATTGGCTTTTATTTTATTGATTTTCATCACTGTTTGCCATATTTGCAAGGGTTTCAAGTCTAGTGATTTTTTGCAAGATTTGGGGGTAGCTGATTTTTTGGGGAATTTTGGGCACAAAAAAGGTCACCATCACATTCGTAATGGCCAAAAGCCCTAGAAACACCAATAAAATTGTCAATTTTGGAGTTGTTGGTTTTTCTGGCAAAAAAAATTTTCTAGGGAGGTCGTATGACCTCCCTAGTATGCACTCTAAGGCGAGAAATTTCAAAAAAGAAAAAATTGAAATTTTGAATAATTTTATATGCCACCCACATAGATCAAGGGTGCCACTGTTGTGCCACCCAGTGGCCACTAGGAGAAGCAGTGCCCCACCCAACCACTGTCGGTCTCCAACAGCCCCCACAGGCTCCCATCGGCCAACCGCAGTCATATGGGGGATCGGGCACTATGTGCCCAACCCCTGGCCGTCTCAAACTCACACCCATAGGTCACATGGGTGACCAGGGGCTCCACCCCAGCCCCCTACCCACTAGCTCCTGGTCACACACAGGACCAGGGGCCGAACGTTTTTTAGCCCCCTAGGCTACCTGTAGGCCATATTGGCCCTTTTGGAGCACTTTCATTAAATCGAGCATAACTTTTGCATACAGTGTCATTTTTTCATAAATGAGATACCGTTGGCAAGCTGATTCCGACATCAATCTAGTGGTGAAGGTATTTTTTCTATATTTTTCTCCAATTTTATTTTACATTCCTCTGAACTCAAATGAAGTAGTTTTCACGGGCATTTCTTTTGACTCGATTATCTACTTTTTGCCATTCTCGCGGCATCAGAATGTTGATTCAATCCTCTACATAGATTTGATGTATTTTTTTATCAGGGAGGCAGATGTGAACATTGGTTTTTGCATGCAGTCTTTTTTGTTTTCATGCACTAGGTTTGTATTTTCTCTTTAATTTACGCATGTTTTGCATGCTCTCCTTTTACAATCATGGGGTATTGTAATAAATTACCTTATATAAAGTTCCATCAGGGGGGCTTCTTTCATAATAATTTGATTAGAGTATAGTTGCATTGCATGCAATTTTATCTCATCTTCATATTGATGACAACTTGCATGAGTTGTATCTAGATTTTGTAGTTTCTTTTGGCTACATCTTGCTCATAGCTTGACACATTTTGGTTCGCATCAGTTCACATCTCAAATTGAGAGCCTATGGTTAATGATCATGAATCATATCAGATTCACATTGGGTCACATCTCAGTTTGAGGGCCATTCATTTTATGGTGAATGTTTCAGAATCTTCATGGTACTTGCTCCTATGGATCAATTTTAGTCACAGTTTGGCATCGACATCAAGATACAAATAACTTCCAGATTCTTTCATCATATCATTCCCTCTTATGGGGGTGTCTTTATTCATCTACTATTGCTTCATAGATTCCAAGGTTGTTCCAATTTGTGAATTTTTCCAATGTCCCTTGGCATTGAGTCTATTGTTGCATAATCACGATTTTGCTTGAGTCCTTTAGTGACTCTCATATGGTTTCTTGTAGATAGAGGTACCTTTCCTTGCTTTCCATATTCAAAATTCTAGTGTTACTCCGCCAATGTTCTTCCAGTGCTTCATTGCAGCAGGTCATCTCATTGAGGGGGGGTTTTGGCCCACTGGGTTTTCTCCTCTTTCTCATTCACTGCATTTGTACATGGGTACCTAACATGGCCTTGTAGTCGGGACCCATTCATGCATTCATCCTAGCATCAGGTGCATACTTTTTTAGTCTCCCTAAGCTGCACTTAAGGGGGGGCATTGGTGTCATTAATAATTTAATTACACTTTATTAAGTTTACTTAGGTAATAATTAGTTTAGTTAATTAATAAATAATCTTTATTTAGTTGAGCTGATTTTAGGTCAACATTAGGTTTTACCTTTAGGGTTATGCATACATTGCTTTATAAAGTAATTTATCCCTTGTAATTTCTCAATTCTTGAATATTATTCATTTGCACATCTTCATGCAAATTGCTCTGCTTTTTCTATTTTTCTCTTGTGGAAGGCTTTTTCTTGTTTGCATGTCTAATCTTGGTTTCTAACACATTAGACTTAAATTCTTAATAAAAGTCTAGAAAAGTGTGAAATTCATTTACAACACTTTACAACACCTTTACAAGACATCGATAAATGCACTTTATTCAGTTTGCAAGGGCCCAAAACCTAATGTGGATGTGTAAAACACCTCACAAGACTAGATCAAGGCAATATTAAGTCCAATTTGCCATTAATTATTCCCATATCAGGAAAGGTCCACTTTTTTCAACACTACATTTAGCCCCCACTTTAGTGAGAGGATGAACTTGCTTCAATATCACAATAAAGTATAAATTCAAGAGGATTCCAATTGTACCAATGTGATGGTATAGGATAAAAAAGATGGAGTTAACCAAGCCCTCAAGATCTAAGATCCTAAGTCAAACTGACATAAGCATGAAAGGATGCACACAAGGTGAATGATTTGCAGCAAAGCAAGATATGAGATCATGCAATGGAAATAACTAGAAGGAAGGGAAATGAGAAAAAATAAAAAGGTGGATCAAGCCTCAATCGTTTTTCCAACATGATGTGGATTAGATCTAGGTTGTTTTTCCAAAAATGCATACTCACTCTGAGGTGATAAAACTATTGGTTGTTTGCCAAGTGATAAGTCCTAAAAGGTGAGAAACATACACTCATGGCTGGTATGTACTCACACACATGTAAGTTTCTATGGGGAAATTTTTTCCTTGGATTGGGCTTCTCGCTCAACCATGCCAAAGTTATACCTCTTGATAACTTTAATAAGGCACTACACAGAAATGGTTTTTGAGCTCTATGAGGCAACAAAAACTTTGTATGCTTGAAACTCATAGACATTGTAAACGCAAAATAGTGCTAGGAATGTTCAAAGGGATTTTTCTTAGTTCATGCAAGGTCTCTTCTTAGAGAACATTGTGCCTAATGTTTCCAAGAGAGGACAAGTTGAAGAAATATCACTCTTGGAGGAAATCAAGCCCAATGACACCACCAAGAAAAGGACGCATCGCAAGAAGAAAGAAAATCACACAATGAAATATGAGTGTCGATGTATGCCCTCACTTTAAATTGGTTGCTAGCACCATTACTATGAGAAATTTATTTAAAGTAGAAGTAGATATGAGAGCTTATTCAGAAAGCTCTATGCTAAGTCATATGTTTTTGAGAAGCTACATCATGAAAAGGATAGTATGTCACATGTGATCCAACTTAAGGCATCTCATCCACATCCCAAGCTTGCTCTGATATGTTCATGAAAGGTGAGCAACTAGCCGAAAGAGGCAATGACAAGTGACATACAAGGTCAAGGATAACTAACCCCTTTCTCCCACTTAGTGTGGGACAAGGATGAGTCAAATAGGTTGAAAATAAGTATTATTTACAGGAAGTAGGTGCTCCCACATAAGGAATAGTACCAACCTCTTTAAGATGTTGAATTTTATTATTTAAAGCCTTACATTCATTAGTGGCATGACCATAAACTCTATGATATGCACAGAATGAGATCTTATAATAAAATTTCTTTCATGTTCTTGGAGGAAGGGAAATCAAGTGATCTTGTAGGAGTCTCGACAAGATACCCTCTTGATCAATGGGAGAAGAGATTTCTTTATTTTTCAATAAAGATATCTCTTGCTTAGTAAAAGATGTCAGACTTATCCAAGACTCTTTCAATTACAAGATTTTGTTCTCTCTATTATAGGAGGGTGTAAAATCTAACAAATTCAAATCATGAGTGTTTTACACAATGAC
Source organism: Sequoia sempervirens (assembly GCA_007258455.2). NCBI lineage: Eukaryota > Viridiplantae > Streptophyta > Pinopsida > Cupressales > Cupressaceae > Sequoia > Sequoia sempervirens. The sequence continues at coordinate 74,254,630 of VDFB02179234.1, forward strand.
ATTGACATTAAGCAAATATTTCTCTATCTCTAGCATTTCTTCCAAAAAATATTTTGTAATAGTGTTGATATCAAGTGAAGGCTTGTTTATTTCTATCAAAGGAAAATAACCAAGACCATGAGTCGTTTCTTGTGTGTTAGGCTCCATAGGGACATAGATGCCTTTTTCTCTAGCATCACATCCTTTTCCATTGTAGCTGATTTTTTTATAAGCTCATAACCTTTCCCGTAAAGCTTATCATTTCTTTAGGATTCAGTGGTTGTTCATAATCAACTTTGTCATAGGTTGTGTAATTTGTTGTCTTGTGTTCTAAAGTGGTTGCTTGGTGGATTCTTTTAGAGGGTCTTTTGAGTTTTTTGTTGACATTACTAATTTTTCATGCCCCTTATTTGAATCTTTGTTTATGATTTTGTACTCACCCATGAATGTATGTTTGAAATCTAAGGAACCCCAATCATCTTCTAATAGCTTTGTGACTTCTTCAATGTGTTTTTCATTGCCTTTCTGTTGCACGGGTTCCACTTGTGTAGTTGGTGTTAATGTTGCCAAAGGATTTTCCTTGTTTATAGGAGTGGATTTTCCTTGTTTCCAAAGGATTTTCCAAGATTTTCCTTGTGTATAGGAGTGAATGTTCACCCCAAGTGAAAATTCCCCTTTCTCCCTCCCCACTTTAGAAAATCAAGTTTGGAGGCTTAATTCCACTTAAGCCTATTGCCTTCATTCCACTTGGTGCTTGTTTTGATCATTGGTGGAGGAATTTATGTCGGGGACACCCGTGCAATGCATAGACATCCCTGGTAGATTCTTGTGGGTAAACCTGCAGATGAGTTATCCTTCTCATTAGTAGTCGACTTGTAAAGCCCCCTTCGGCCGACCAACCTGAATATGGCTATTTTCTTCATCTCTCCTTCAATTTCCCTCCTTCTACATGCATTTTCAGATCTTCTAAGCTTTTAGTCCAACTTCTTCACACTGTTGCATTTACTTATTGCATTCCTAAGCTCTTTTAGTAGCACTTTTGCACTCCATAGCAACAACTACTTCACTCCATCACTTCAGTAGAGCTAGTGTGGGACAACACCAATACAACAGAGGCTCGAGTACTCTCATTCTATCCTCCATTAGCCTCAAGTGCTCTTGGTGGAGGTGGTAAGCTTCCCATTCCTCTCCTTTATTACTTGGTTGAGTAAGCACATTTACTATTTTATAGAGTTTTAATGTTCTTTATTGCATTACTTTCTTTATCATACTTTCTTTCTTGATTTTCTATGGAGGTGGAAACACCTAAACGAGGGTCTAACTAAGGCAAGCCCCTATACAACCATCCAACAATTTTCCTCTTCTTTATGTGTAGGTGAACGTGCTTTTGAGAGCTAGCTAACAAACAAATTCCTTTGTGAGATCCTTCTTGCCACCCTAATTCTTGCATTTTTACTTTATCATATTAGAGCATATTTTGTTTACTTAATAGTGTTATTTTGGACCCTTAGTAGTAGCTAGCTAAGCTATTAGCTTGTTTTCCTAAGTTTTACCTTGTGTCTTTAGTTGTCTGGTCGTATGGACGCCAACACACTTGAGAAACACCAGCATGTTGCACTATCATCCCGGGACTGTGCTTTCATCCTCAAAAAGAGAGCTTCCTGAGGCATAGTGTTGAACTTGAAAACCAGCTTTCCTAGCCCCATCCTATCTTTTAGGTATAAAGAGAGATTGAAGGACTTTATAGTCCTCATCATTCTCATCTCGCATTTCCCAACACCCCATAAGCTAAGGTAAGCTAGTGCAGCCTCTCGCTCTTGGCCCTCCGTGACCTAGGGGGGCCTTGAATGTGGTTGGTCCCCCTCTCTTACACCTTGTTTTTCATCAATGTTCAAACAAGTGTTTGGGTTAGGGTTAGCTTCGATTGTGTAAATTTTTTTGTTGTAGATGTATTTAATTTTACGATTAAGAGTAGAAGGCACCCCATTCATTGCATGAATCCATGGAAAACCTAAAAGGAGATTATATGAGAGTTCATGAGGCATAAAATGGATCAGTGTTTCCAATGCATCCTTCCCAATTATAATAGGCAAAGTGATCACACCAAGCGATTGTTTCCCTACATTGTAAAATCCCTTAATAGATAAATAATTAGGTTGAATGTTTGATTTATTGATGCCCAACCTATCCAAAAGGGTCACACTACACACATTAAGGGTGGAGTTATTATCCATAAGGGTTCTCTCTATCCATTTTCTTTTGTATTGAGCTATGTTTATGAAAGCATCATTTTGTTTTTGAACTTCCAAAGGGGGGAGTTCAATTTGGTGGAAAACAATGTCAACATTTATTTCTTGGATCATGGCTACTATGTCATTCAGTTTTGTATGGGAAGCGATAGGAGCTTGTTCCAATGATGTTTGAAGTATAGTGTAATAATTAGGCGAATTCTAAATTAAGTCCCATATGGATATCTTTGCAGGAGTATTTTTAAGTTGTTCAATAGGATTGTACTCCTTCCCACTATTTGAAGTTAAATGAGGAGGACTGGGTAAGATGGGGTTAGGCAATGGGAGGGATGTTGGAGGTTTTTCTCTTGGTTGTAGATTGTTCCTAGTGTTATATGTATGAGCAACGATATTATGACTCGGTTGGTACAAAACATTGTTCTTAGGTGGGTAAAGGATGAGTTTGGGTTTCTTTTGAATTTGCAGTTTGTGTGAAGGGGGGTAAAGAATTAGTTGAGGCTGAATAATGTTAACTTCCCTTAGTGGAGGAGAGTCTAATGTTACTTCATCATTTTCATCTAAGGGAATAATTTATCATTGTTGTTGATGATTTCCTTTTGTTGTACCATGATATATTCCCTAGGAGGATATTTTTTAGGAGAACTACAAACCAAATTCTCTTGACATTCAAGGATTGGTTCTTCCAAAATAACTTCATTGCAAATAAGGGAGTTATCAATGGTTGGATTTTATTTTTTATCGATAGCTGGGATATTAGGAGAAGGCTCTATTTGATTGTCCTTTTTCTCTAAAGTCTCATTCTCTTGTGCTATATTATCTACCCTAGTAGGAGAGCTTCTAAGATGTTCATCACATTCCATTTTTAGATTTTGTAAAGTAGCTTCATCACAAGTAGGGGAGGCATCAAGAGAAGTACAACTTTAATTTTCATGCTAACCAAATAGATCACCCTAAATGGTAGGAGCATTAGGGAAGGTGGGAAAAATATTCCCACGACTCTTAATATGTGCATCTTCTAACACTAACCTATCCTCTTCACATCAAGGAGGGATATTAAGAGAAGGATAATTTTGATTGTCATGGCTATGTAGACTATGTAAGGTTATGTTTGGAAATTTTTCTATGATTTCATCTTCTTGTTTTCTAATATATTTCAAAGGAGGATGAGGAGAGGGACAATCAAGACCCTCAAAGCTTGTATCTTCTTTCACCAAGATACCTTCATCACTAATGGGAGAGGTATCAGGAGAAGAACAAGTATGATTGTTATGATTGTCTACACTACCAAACTCACCAATGGGCAATGTAATATTAAGGATTGTGTCAAAGGTTTTATTATAATGATGACTAACATGTTCCTCATTGTTGTAATCTAAAATACACTCAGAAGAGGGAATGTTGTACTTATGCAATCCATTTTTAACCATATTAAAGCCACATCTCTTGAAATAAAACATGCTATCATGGAAAAAGTAAGGAAAGTGCAATGCAATGACCTAAAGTGAAACATTTAAATGTAATTTTTAGATGTGAAAAAAGGTAATTTTTTTATTACATTATACCACAAAATGAGAGATGAAATGTTGTAAATGCAAATTTGAAACTGAGCAATGCATGAAATGAGCTAATTTAAGCTAGATCTGATGGAATGCATGTAACAAAAACTCAACCAACTAATACAGATAGTTAATGGAAGCAAACATAAGTGTAAAAATAAGGATTTTAGTGTTGTAAAAGGAAGTTTTAGCGGTACACTGGGATTAATTTTCCCAAGGTGGCGAATGAGTCCTAGTAGGGTTTTTTTTTTTAAAATTTAGAAATTTGCAATTGATTTTTATGCTTTTTAGTTTGTATGATTTGTATTCTAAATGAAAATGTAGTTTTTCAATGATTTTCAATGATTTGAGATGCAAAAATGAAACTTATATTGACTTTCACTAACAAAAAAAATTAGAAACCCTAGATGCAAATTAACCAATGTAAATCCTAATACAAAGTTAATGTAAGCTAGATCTAGGATGATGATGGACTTCAAATAAGAAAAGAAGGTATTTGAAAAGTGGTTCACCAAAATGAATAAGAGAATTTTGTGCTCTCATTTTCACTTCTAGGGTTTTGCAACCTAAAAGGAAAGGGGGAAAAACTCCACTATTCACTCAGGAAAAACCTTTGATATTTCAATGCAAAGGAGATTGAAATTTGATAAAGGGAGGGTTCTAGGGATATGGTAAAAAATTATGAGGGTTCACCACCAAGTGTAAACTTGGAAAATGCAAAGTGTTGGAAAACATAATTTGATATGCAAACAAATGCTAAATGACCTAAAGAATTCTCTAGCAATATAAATAAAACATAACAAAATAGCAAATATGTAAATGATGTGCACCTGTAAACCTTGAAGAGACTAGAAATGGCTATAAAATTTTAGAAATACTAATTTTTAGGCCTAGTGGGACTCATTCACCATTATAGGAAAATCAATCCCGATTCTGGAAAACTGCACTAGAGCTTGTTCCAGCCAAATGGGTATCCAAATCCACAAAAATCTTTGAAAAATAGGTATAATGGGATTCATTCACCACTCTTGGCGAATGAGTCCACTTTGACTTTTGTGCAAACTTAGAAGTGGAATTTGTAGTTGTCGGTTTGCTCAATTTGTACCTCCAAATGTCTGGATCCAAAACCCTATTTTTCGAGACTGTAAGTGACTTTTTGTGAATATTTTGACCTTGTAGGTAGGGAGATGACTCCAAAAATTTTGAAACCTATTCTTCAATCATCTCCAAGCCTTCAAAGCATCTAGATCTGCAATCACACAATGAGAGAAAGAAAATGTTGATTGTTAGGGAATAGTGGTTTTCCTTGGTCAAACCCCTTTTAGGTAATTAAACCAAAATTATGAAATAAGATAATGAAGCATGCACATGAAGTAATAAAATTAGAAACTTTCCATGATGATGGATCTTGAATTACTGCAACAATGGATGGCGAACCTTGCTCTTGAAGACACTAGAATACCCTTGTGAATTTTTGAGTCTTGCTTGCTTGACTTGATATCATGTTAGCTTATGTTTCTTGTTATTCTTATGTAAAATGAGGATTTGAAAGCTTTCTTATATAGACAAGGCACTCAAAGGGTCATTATTTTGATCCCCAAGGCTAACATTCATCAAAATTCAAGTTAGAATTGCAATTTTCCCACTCAATTTTGAAAAAGTCCCCAAAAGGGATCCATTTGCCACCCTTGGAAAATGGGTCCCACCTAAGGGGGACTCATTCGCTCAAGGTGGAAAATGAGTCCCAACTTAAGGTTTTTGAGGTGGGCCTTCAATATCTTGGGGTTTTAAAGTGTTTTTATCATGATATGAGTCAAACCATGCTTCAGGATGCAAAACTAAGGGGCCTAGGGGCCTATTAATGATGATATAAAGGGGTATTAGGGCTAGGTACATAAATTTCAATGTGAAAGTGTGGTTAAATACACTCTACAACATTAAAATGAGGTCCACTTAGCCTAGAAAGACACAAGATCCAATGTGGATGTGTAAAACACATTACAACACTAGATTAAAGCCAGGTTTAATTTACAATCCTTCTAGATTAATGTGATAATGCAACTAAATACATTTTACAACATTGAATTAAGGGAAAAATAGATCCATTAGACTTAAATGCTTAATATAAGTTTAGAAAAGTGTGAAATCCATTTACAAAACTTTACAACACCTTTACAAGACATCAATAAATGCATTTTATTTAGTTTGCAAGGGACCAAGAACTAATGTGGATGTGTAAAATACCTCACAACACTAGATCAAGGTGATATGCAGTCCAATTTCTCATTAATTATTCCCATATTAAGCAAGGGGCATTTTTTTTGACACTACATGAATAAACACAACCTAGCCAAAGAAAAAAACTTTAAGAGTTACCCAATTAACAAATAAAGCTCATAAAGTGAATTATACCAAGCCTCCTTCAAAAGAGTAAGAAAACCATTAGCCACAAGCTCCAAACAACTACCCATAATAACTTCTGCTAACAACAAACCTTTCATTGTAAAAAACACCAACAACAACCCATCTTCCATCAACAACTCTTTTGATGTTATCATAATCCTCTACAAAGAAAGGCCCTTAGTAGAAGTAACCAAGGTAACATAAATAACAACAATAGCCACTATAGACATGATCACACCAACAACCACGAGCTTGAAGAAGCTACCCACAACAACATATGCCAACAAAAACCATTCTTCTGTCAACAACCCTTCCACCATTAGTAGCCTAACATGAAGGTAACATAAACCCTCATAGGAAAAATGAAGGGAGGCAGCCAATCCATTAAGCACCCCATCCTCCTTGACATGCCAGTAAAGAATAATAGATAGCCAAAACTCCAAACACACTCCTAACTCAGGAGAAGCATACCTCACCGCAAACATCAACAAGAAAGCTTCTACCATTAGCAACCCAAAAAAACTAGAAAAAGCCATAGGATCTACATTACCATACTCCTTCCCTTCTCCCATCAACAACCCTTCATCCATTAGTATCCCAACAAGAAGATAAGGGAAACCCTCACAGGAAAAATGAAGGGAGCCAACCAATCCATTAAGCACCCTATCCGAGCCTTGACATGCCAGTCAAGAATAAGAGTTATCTAAAACTCCAAACACACTCCTGACTAAGGATAACCATACCTTACCCCGGACATCAGCAAGAAAGCCTCTACCATTAGCGAACCAAAAAACTAGAAAAAACCATAGGATATACATCATCATCCTTCTTTATTGATCCACCATCAACCCTAATAGAAAATTTCAAATTTGAAATCCCACAACCATCAACAACATCTCCCAAAGAGATTCCATCTACTTCCCTGCCAACTCTAATAAGCTTTCTTTTAGGAAGCACCAACCACAAACCATCCACCTCATCCTTAGAATCAACATCTCCTTCACCCTTTGTAACAAGGGGATTCAAATTCCTACCCTCGCTTTGGTTACTACCACTCACCATCAATAAAAACCTAGGATGTGATCCCATAATCATCAATATTCTTCCTTAGACTAGCGTCATAATAGGAATTGTCAACCAAGGGGAAACAATGTTAATTTAATAGAATAGTAAAATTATTTAATTAATAGTAGAAGATGAATGAACAAGACATGATGATGAAAAATGATGATGTATTAGAAGAACAAGTAAGTCAGATTTAGGTGTCTATGTTTTCCCCCTCTTTGAGACAATGCATTTTTACAATGTTGTTTCAAAGATAGTGTGAGGAATTCTTTGGTGACATACCCCAATTAGCTTGAGTGAATGAAGAAATGGAGGTTGGATACCCCCTTGGGAGGTTGACAATTTTTTTTTTCTTGGCCAAAATTTTGAAAAGGCATGATCAAGTTGGTATGTATAGAGAGAATGGTAGAATATGTAAATAAATTTGAATGGGGTGCAATGAAGGACATATAATAAATGAGGGGAAAGAGGGTGAAGGGGTAGGTAGAAAAAAATTAGGTCTAGGTGGTTATAAATAGCATGTTTAGTGCTCAACTCTCATCAGTTGTACTCCTAGCTTTTGAGATTTTAGAGCTCTAACATCCTTGAGACTAAAGGTGCTTAAATGATGGTAGGAATTCTAGTGGGATATCATCACATGGAAAGAGTTAGGACACATGGGTGGAAAGATGGCATGCCAACATAGGTATGTACCCAACTCTCACTTTGTGATTTACACATTTAATGCATTAAATAGGCATAAAATTATGGTTTTTTAAAATTGTGCACTAGGAGCCACTTTCATGCAAATGACACTAAAAATGCCATTTTTTTTTGCAATTAGGTTACTAGGTTGTACTAAATAAACTATATAACTAAGATTTAGGCTACTAGGGGAATGATTACTACATTGGTAGAGTGGTGTTATAGGGAGTGGAGTGCCTTCTTGTTACCTACTAGAAAGGAAACCATTAATCTTGATGACATGTGGTCAATTTTGTAGATTTTGATCCATGATGAGTAGGGTTTGTATGACATAGATTGTGGAGAGTTTAATGAGTTGATTTTTTATGACAAATAACCCTGGTATAGAGGACTACAAGTTTAGTTTCAGCCATATGTAGGCTCATTTTGATACACTACCAGTGTTGGTAGAAAGAATAATAACTAGAGTGTTAGTACTTGATAGGAGGGGTCATGGATTCCCCTTTGGTTATACGATAGTGATTGAGAGTATGTTAGATGGTGGGGTGACTTACCCATGTAGCCCATGTGCACTAGCTACTTTATACCATCAACTAAATTAGGTAGAATGTTGGTTCAGAGCCAACATAGGTTGTGGATTGAATCTCTTGCATATATAATCATGGGAGGAAATTTCCATATCACTAGATTGTTGGTGGTCAGAGAATGGGCACCTAACTATCCTTATGTTTAGAGATATGATTGTTTGGTGACCTAGCATAAGTTGGGTGATGTGTCTTATTAGATTTGATCTATTGATGATATGATTATATTCACCTGGAGGCCATGGAGGAAATGCAAGGTATTGTTTAATGATGTAGATCATCTTCCATACTTTAGAAAAATCAAATAATTGATTGGTTGGAGCACATACATTATAGAGTTATATTTTCTTGATCGAGTGTGTAGATAGTTTGGAGATGATTGAGTGAGTAGATATTTTGGAGAGAGGAAGGATGTGATAGTTGGGGATGCCTTGTATGTGAGGTATCAATAAGAGGTCCCTTATTGGGGCCCTATGATTAGTCTTGGCATGGCGATTGGTGATTTTTAAGAGTTAGTTCCTATGTAGTGGGATTAGAGGGCTAATGTGATAAATTGAGGTAGAACCCCAAAGTATGATGAGTGATTGGTTGGTCAAAGACTAACACATTTGATAGATCTTGTAGGTTGCGATAGTGTATGAGGTGGAGAATAGGGGAGGAGAGGTAGGAAAGTACATCACTGAGTGGATCATGGTGATGATAGGGAAAGAGGAAGAGGAGGAGGAGGAAATGGTGGTGGGGGTAGTGGAGTAGCAACAATAGTGATGCCTCTAGTGGTGTAGCCACCAATTGTACAGTAGGTAGTGATGACACCTCTAGTGGTGTAGTAGATGGTACAACCACTAGTGATGCAATAGGTGGGAGGGGATGGTGGGGAAGATGGTTGGGGTGATGATGGTGGTTAGATTTAAATTTTATAGTTCCAAGTACAAGGTTTATAGGCACAACTAGTGAGCATGATAGTTGAGAGAGATGCAATAGTCATCTAATTCCAGAGATCAGAGTAGTCTCTTCTAAGGGTCTATGATATTTCTTTGGATTTGATGATAGAGATGATCTTAGAGATCACCTAGTCAACACAAGAGGAATTATAGGATTGTTCTCTTTATGAGGGCTTCCAAGGCACCCCTAGAGCATAGAGCTTCGAGTTTTACCTGCAACAAATATGAAAGATCAAGATCACAAAGATAAGTGAGTGAGGGGGTGATGGGATGACCACCTACTATAATTGTGCCAAGGTAGGGTGATGATCAAGGATAGAGGTGTTCATAACAGCTAGAAGCATCAGGATCATAGTAGTGAACGCCTTCCTATTTTGAGGGAGGAAGGTCCTTATATCTCTTTGATGTACACATGACTATATTTTGTTGAAATAATATGATTTTTTAATGTAGTCCATTGTATTTTATATTTATGGTTGATGAGCCCATGTTCAAACATGTATATCAATGTATCATGACACATTTTTTTAGATATATGATATGAGACTCAATTTTGGCAATGACATATATGCATGTTATGCAGTGTTATGATTTCTATTTGTTTAGCCCTAGTTCTATTACATATTCCATTTAATTATCACATCTCATCATCAAATGAAAAGGGGGCCAAAATCTTGACCAATTGATTGGCTTTCCCTTGAAGGCAACAACCAAGTAGTTTCTCTTGGTTATTTTTATGTCCCCCAAAGTTTATGGTGAAATGAGTGATTTAGAATTGTAATCAAGGTTAAAATTATTAAGGCTAGGCAATAAAGCATATAAATAAAACCCTAATAAACAATGAACTACAAATAAGCATAAATACATAAAACACAAAGTAGTATTACCAAATCTTCATGCCACCATTGATTCACCTTCATTGCACTTCTCCATTTTGCTTGAATGTAATAATTTCCCTCATAATTTTGAGTACACAAATAGCCCTACTGACAATGACAAAGAAAAATATTGAAGATTTTATGTGACTATGGATGCACTTGACTTCATAGTAGCTTGGTAGCAAGATAGCATAGGCTTGTGTAGACTCTAGATCATGAAAATGACAATGACAAGGTCTCTTATAGGAAAGACAATTTTGAATGAAAGGCTAAGATTGAAAGTCAATAATCAATGGCCAAGAATGAAATATGTAGTATGGACTAGGGTTAGGGAAAAATTATAAGGATCAACGGTCAAGATTAAATTATAAATAATTTAATCATGTGTGGAGGTTAATTGAGACATGGATATATAAGGACTTGATGTGGAAGATAAGATTGGCACAGACAAAGAGGTGAGAGGAGATTATTAAATAATTAAAATTATTTAATTAATAGAAGACTTATGACTTTAGGACATAGTTAAATAATTAAAATTATTTAACTATCAAGAATGAAAGGGGGGGTGATGGAGAATTTAGAAGTTGTATGACTAGGACAATTTTTTAGTGTCTACATTTTGCGCCTCTTTGATACAATGCAGTGTATCACATTGTGTCAAAGAAATTTAATTCAAACATATCCCCCAATGTGAATAGGATGAGTAAGGATGACAAGGAGGTTTGTGGTATGCCCCCTCGAGAGAACATGTAGGTTCAAAGAACACGAGTGTGCTCTCAAAATGGTTAAGAGGAAAATAGATAAGGGGAATTGAATAAATGCTAACATGGGAGATATGGATGTTAGTATGGAAGAAGAACTTCAATATTTTTCCAAATACATAATAGGCCTTGCATTTAATCATCATTGAGTAGTAAAATGAAACAAATGGACAACAAACACCATGGTATGGTATAAACCACGGTGTGAAAGGTCATCCACTTTCCAAAATAGACAATCATAGACAAGGAATTTCTTAACTCATACTAAGGGCAATGTTTCCCCAGTATGTTTTTCAAGACAATCCTCAAACAACCATCAAAGAAAAGAGTCATGAGACATCATCTCTCCTCTAAATCCTTCATGGAACATCCTTGAGAGAGCTATTAAAATGAATCAAAGACAAATAAAGAAAAAATAAGACAAAACAAACCACAAGGTTAACAGCCATTCTAAGTGTTTGCCAAATTTGATTGTTTGACATTTAGTTGACTAGGTGATTGATGGGTTGATTGTTAGATAGGGCCTAGTTTCAAGAAAGGAAACATGTCATATAAGATGTCAAGTCTGATTTCGATCATGTGACCACCTGTATAAGGAAAATGATGAAGTTTGAATAAATGAAAATGTTTGGTTTCAGGAAGGACACATCTTGTATAAGACATAATTTGATTGGTTGGTTTGATTGTTTGACTATTTTGACAATTTATTTGTTTTCATTGAGTGACTTTGTTGGATTACTGTCTTCTTCATGCATGTCTTGTTTTGATTTTTTGATGAATTTGTGTGTCTAAGTTGACAATGTCTGATTTATTATGGCTAACATGACAAACCCTAAAGGGCTGACCTAGGTGGTCTTGGGGGCTCATCAAAAAATGGCCTTCCCTATGTAACAAAGTACAGAGACCTCGTAGTTTGACATGATATAACTTTTTTTTATTGACAAAGGAATGAGTCATTATTTTATTTGAAAAACCTAAAAGGACTGACCTAATGTCTCGGGGGGACATCGACACATGGCCTTTCCTATGTTTAGTCACAGAGGCAATGTAGTTTGATTGGACTTGGACTGACATGTTTGACTTTGACTCTCTTTTCTGGAATTTTGAAAGCTATTTGAAACGTCAATTTTGCTTCTGGTTTTGATTGTGTTGGTGTTTTTTCCTTATGCTCTATTTCATCTCGATGATGGATCATGGAGTGTGATCCGAAATGTTGATGAAAAAAACACCAAAACAATCAAAACCAAAATAAAAATTGAATCATCATTATGGATTGTGGAAACTTGATATTTCTTAGTTATTTGAAAGTTTTTGTGTTTTTGAGATGTTTTTTTTTTTTTTGGATTTTTGAGATCTTTTAATTTTTTTTAATTTTTGAAGTTTATTTTATTTTTTGTTTTTTGATAGCTTTATGATTTTTTTGTCTTTTTGATATAGTGACCATTGAAAGATCTAATTACATAGGTCAAGTACTTTCCCCAATTGAGTATAAGACCAATTTATTAGGAGTGGAATGGGATAGGAATTACGGAAGGTGGAAAGATGCATGATGCGAATTGTTCCAGTCTTATGGAATAGAAAACTAATCGTTATAATGGGTGGAATGAGATTGATGAATTATAGAGAAAAGCCAGATTGGAATGATGGTAGATGATGGAGCAAAGTCAACTACACATGGTGCCTGTTCTCCAGGTTTTTACCATGGTACTTATTCAAACTGCCACAAAAGTGGTTTCAACTATTGGATGAATTATTTCTCTTTACTATTTTTTTTTTCTTTTTGTTTTTGGTGTTATCAAGATGTTTGTTTGCCAAGTTTTCATCAAGGTAATGATTTTTTTATTTTTTTATTTTTTTTTTGTATTTTTGCGGTTAAAACATGACTTTTAGAAGCTATGTGTATAACCTTCATAGATGCAGACTATTGATTGGTTCTAATAAGGGTTCCCCTTTAGGAGTAGAAAGTTGGTAAGCTCTTGATCCAAAGACTACTGTGACAATATAGGGACCCAACCAATTTGGCTCAAACTTTCCTAGCTTATCTCATTCTGTTTGATTCTTAGGATTTTCCATTAAGACCAGGTCACCAATGTTGAAATGTTGATTCAATATTTTCTTATTGTTTCTATGACGAAGATGATTTTGATATGCTTGAAGATAATCCAATGCTATTTCTCTTCATTCATCTAAAAGTTCCAACTCATGTAGCCTTGAGACTTGGTATTCCTCATCATCAATATGCCCTTGGATGGATACCCATAGGGAAGGATGTTCAACCTCAATAGGAAAGATTACTTTAGAACCAAAGACTAAGGAATATGGAGTGGCACTAGTAGGAGTGTGAATGCTAGTGCGATAGGCCTATAAGGTGGGGTTAAGTTGGAGGTGCCACTCACGACCAACAACATTGACAATATTTTCAAGGATTCTAAGAATTTTTTTATAAGATGTCATGGCTTGGCCATTACCTTGGAGGTAGGGTATGTGCAGGATCATGATGGGCCAAAAAGTGGCAATATGATGGGTATGTGTAGGGTATGTGGCTGATGACTTTTTTTTAACCCAAAATTGATGAAATGAAAAGGGTTTTTAAAGGATATTCTCAACTTTCCACCAATATAAATTATTCTTTACTTTGGATTTAATAAATAATTATTATTCGTGTTTTATTTGAATTAAAAGTAAAGTCCTGATTGATAGGCTAATTGAAAAACATATACAACTTTCAAACGGTATCACATTTTTTGAATCTAAAGCATGTGTCACATTCTATGCTTCACATACTATAGGATTAAAAAAAATCATGAATTTTTAATGAAGTTAAGGTGGTCAGACATACGAGCTTTTATAATTTTTAAAATTTGTAATAAGAAAATCATAATTAATTATTTACTTGGAAAAAAATTACAAAAAATATGCATCACATCGGGACATGAGTCCTCTACTTATATCTAAAATATTATAAAAAAATATTATCATTTTATTGTGGTTAGGATGGTGACAAAAGCGTACATCTTATTTTTTCCCTAAAATTTAGTACTACTGCATTGAAATTTAAAATTTTCACCAAATAGATTTTAAAAATAAAAATAAACCTAGTAGTTTAGAAAGTACATTCAATTTGCTACAGATTCTATTCTTACATATTTTTGAAATAATATAGATAACTTATTCAATTTTTTATGTCAAGTTGCCTAACTCTAATTTTTTTGAATTTTTCACCACTTAAGGGCCCATTTTTTCCATGGTGATCCTACACATACTCGGTAATATGGAGTGGAAAAATACTGAACTGGATGTGGAATTTCTCATAGAGTTGGTAGACTTCTCTATTTTTAGATGGTCAACCATTTTCAGTGATGATGGACTGAGGAACACCATATTGGAAAATGATATAATTAAGGATAAACATGCAAATCTATTTGTTGGTAATGTATGTCATAGGAATGGCTTCAATCCACATAGTGAAATATTCAATCACGGTAATAATGAATTCATGGTCATTAGAGGATGTGGGGTGAATCTTACCTATGAGGTTGAGTACCCATTGGGAAAAGGGTCATGGTGATATTATTGGATGGAGTTGTATTGGTGAATGTATCAAGTTTACATGGATTTGACATTGTCAAAATTTCTTGAAAAAATGGTAAAGACTCATTCCATTGTAGGCCAGTAGTAACCAAGTCTCATGATCTTTCTAGCTAAGGTTGGACTGCTAGAGTGGGCTCCACATATACCCTCATGTACCTCACACAAGTTCATTTGTGTTTCTTTAGTATCAAAACATTGTAATAGGGTATTGTTTAAGTCACATCTATAAAGGGTGTCATCATTTAGAGGCTTTATGAATGAATGTATTACATTAGTTGGCCAAAAGGTCAAGAGGAAGGATTTGGTCATGAAGGTAGTGTAATGTCACAAAATTTCACCCCTTGCGATTTCACATACATTCTTGCATCTACTTTAGTGTCCACTTCCTTAGCACTTGTGTAAGCTCATTTTATCCCTTGCATTAGCCTTTTCCCCTCTCAAGATGCTCAACACCCCTTTTTAGCAACTACCCTTGCACGTCAACTTTGCGTTAAAACTTTTTCTTTTTCCATTCTCATCATTTTGTAGCATGATGTGTTTGGACACTAGTGTGTCGTGTGGACGTTTATGTGCCACACTAGCATCTTGTGACGTTTCAATGTTCAAATGACCATTTTTGAGCACGTTTACCACTTGTCATTGAGATTCATCAGTGGTTATGGTTTGGGATGCCTTGTAACGTCTCAAGAAGATTATTTTCCCTCTTTAAAAGTTGTCTCTTCAACTCATTTGTCCTTCTTCTCCTTGTTGGATTCTCTCTTGGACATTATCCCATCCTTCTCTTGCTATCTAGCTTGCATAGATCTTTTGTTTGTTATAGCAGCTTCAAGCTCTCAAGTTCTTATAGCACCCTTTATAACTCTCTTAGATCTTGTAGCTATTGCTCTCTCTCTTTGGCTTTCTTGTGCTTGAGAGAATTTGGTATTTCTCACATCCCCCACCTATTGCATCTATATTTTGTGATACGGGTTCTCCTCCTCGAGCGGGGATTTCTTTTATCACCTATATTTTGTGATACAAGTTCTCCTCCTCAAGCAGGGATTACTTTTATCACTTTTTCATTCATTTCATTCCTATTATATTTTTCTATATATTTGGTTGTTCATGGAGGTGGGAACACCAAAATGGGGGTTTGATTGAGGAAAGGCCCTATAAAGCCCCAACATTTTATCTAGATCTTACACATATAGGTATTGAAGGTATTCATATGTTGGAGGATTCATTACTTGGGTTGTTGTGAGAAGTTTCTATCTCTCATCCTCTATAACTTTATCATTTGTACTTTACTTCATTTTAGTTATATTACATTCTATCATTTTCTTGCATTCTATAAGTTCTTAGAAATTTGAATGTTAGTGATCATTTAGCTATTTTTTATGATATTCTCACTTTCTTTTTTGTACGAGATGCTAGTGAAACTCTAGAAAACCAATGTGTTGTGATGTCATCCTTATCCCATGCTACTATCCTTTGGCTGAGAGCCTATCATTCTATCCATAAATGACTTGTGATTTACTCCATCAGACTCTAGAACTCTTGCTATATTCCCTAAGGTAGTTTAGGGTAGTTCGCCCCTTAGGAATCTCTTGAGAATAAAGAGACTCATGAGTAGTGAATCCCTCTTCTCTAAATTTTGGTGAACCCAACATGAACCATAGTATTTTTCAAAAAACTAGGAATTTATTTACCCCAACTTGGTGGTGTCATAAGTTTTGACTCGGTGCTTGGAATTCAAAACCATTTGTACTATTGAAAAGGTCTCCAGGAATTCAATTCATGTAAAATATCATGCCTTTGACAACTTAATTTTAAGGGAAGACACAAATTTTGACCCAAAATTCTACTCCGAAGACCTCTGAAAATGTAAATTACTAGAACCTAGAAAATATCAAAAAAATCAAAAAATTGGGATTTTCGGTTTTTCTCAGTTCTATCACCTTTATATTTCTCTAGATTGGCCGACATTCCTATATCTCTATTTCAAAATGTATTTTCTATCTTTCTTCCTTCTATCTCTTGCCAATTTTGTTAAGAAGCTTCAAGAACTTCGCTTACAATCATGCGAAAGTGAGTTCTTGTCTCCTTTCTTATTACTCTTTATTGATCCCTCTCTTGAGATTCCTTCTAAGGATATTTTGGTGCAAGAGGATGAAATCATTGATGCATTTTTTAATGTTACTCTACCCTCTATGCATTCCAATTCACACTCTTTTGGAGATGATGCATTCATGAATGATGAATTTCCTATTCCTTCCAATGCACTCTCTTCTAGAGATGATGCATTCATGAATGATAAATCTCCTTCCACATTTGATCCTCCCTAGATTGATGTTGAGAATATTTATTCAAATAATTATTCCACTAGTTGTGATGAGTCTATAAATATAATCTATCTCTGCTACTCCTCAAAGGCCTAAGAGACCTATTATTTATCTGACCCCAACTAGTCCTTCTCCTAAAAGCATTTGTTCTACTGACAGTGTCCCATTTGATAGAAATTATCTTGATCTTTCTATAACTCCTTATTATAGAGCAACAACCCATAATTATAATACTAGAAAGAATAAATAAAATGCTAATCAACCTGCTTCTTTACTACCTTCTCAACCAAGCCCTCCTTAAGAACCTAAATATACAACTAGAGCACCTAGTGATTATGATCTTGTTGAGCAACTCTGCGTTACTTCAGCCAAGATCTCACTATGGGAATTGCTTCAGTCTACTTCGATTTATAAAGGTATGCTTTAGGAAGCATTGCAAAAGATCCTCTTGCCTACCTCTACTAGGCCGACAGATGTTAATGTGTTGATGGATCATATTCATGCAGATTTGTTGACTATCACATTCTATCCATAGGAACTCCCACCTCTAGAAGTACAGAAGCAAGAAGATCCTCTGATGATCATAGTTAACAATAATGATATTGGTATTAGACATAATCTCGTTGCCACTGGTTCAAGGCTCAATGTGTGTAGCATTTATCTATTTCCAAAGATTAATATTGATTCATCTTTTCTTAATGGTTCTTTGATTGTTATTCATGGGTTCGATAATTTCAGTCGACAAGCCCTACGCATGATAGTATTACCTTTGAGGTTGGGACCCATTACTGTACCCACCCTTGTATATGTTATGTCACAAAAATTAACTTATAATCTTCTCCTTGGTAGACCATGGATTCATGCTATGGGTTCAGTCCCATTTACCTTTAATAAATCTATTAAGTTCATTTGCAATAATCGAGTAGTCAAAGTTGAGGTTGACCATGAGGCTATGCACTTATGTGAGATGGAAGCTACCGTTCAGGTTTTGGTTGTGCCTACTCTTATCCCTTTAGTGTCTTCCAATGTGTCAATGTTTACTCTAGTAGTACCTACTACAAAGGATACTCTTGAGATAGATGTCCCTGAAGAAGATCCTTCTAAAGCAAGATATCTTAAGTCTGCTCCTTTTACTTCTCAAAAGAATGCATCCCTTGGTGATGATTTGGGTTCTCTAGACTTTACAAAATCCTTCAGTGGAGAATATAATTTCAACTTGATCCACATAGTCCTTCTAATAACATCATCTACACCCGCTATAAAAAATGATTATTCTTCTATATCGTGAGATAATGTGAGCAACAATTGTAATGTTCTTAACATTGATCCTCCCACTTCTAGGGGAGGTGATTACACTTTTCTTAAAGAGAATAGTGTTGGTAATCCTATTAAGAAGGATGATGGTGATCTTGTACAAGAGTATCATCCCCCTTTCTAGAATAATTCTCTCTATGGATATCCTGGGTATGTGCAAGATCATCATGGAAAAATAGGCCCTTAAGTGGCAAAAAATTCAGAAAAATCAGTGTTAGGAAACTTGAAGTAAAATTTTGAATAATTTATCTATATTATTTCAAAAATATGTAAGAATAGAATCTATAGAAAATTGAATGTAGTTTCTAAACTACTAGGTTTATTTAAAAATAAATAAAATGTATTTCGTGAAAATTTGAAATTTCAATGCAGTAGTACTTAAATTTCAGGGAAAAATAAGAATTAGGTGTCTGTCTGACCACCCTCGCCATAATAAAATAATAATAATTTTTTATAATATTTTATATATAAGTAGAGGAATCATGTCCAGATATGATGCATATTTTTTTGTAATTTTTTTGCAAGTAAATAATTAATTATGAATTTTTTATTACAACTTTTAAAAAATATAAAAACTTGTATGTATGACCACCTTAACTTGGTCAAAACTTCATGAAATTTATTTTTTCTTTTTTTAATCCTATAGTATGTGAAGCATAGAATGTGACGCATGTTTTAGATTCAAAAAATATGATACCGTTTGAAAGTTATAGATGTTTTTGAATCAGCCTATCGATTAGGACTTTAGTTGTAATTCTAATAGAAAATGAATAATAATTATTTATTAAATTCAAATTAAAGCATAATTTATATTGGTGGAAAGCTGAGAATCTCCTCTAGAAACCCTTTTTGTTTCATCAATTTTGAGTTAAAAAAAAGTCATCAGCCACATCCCTTCAAATACCCATAATATTGCCACTTTTTGGCCCATCATGATCCTGCACATACCCTCCTCCTCCTAAAGATTTTCAAACACATTATGGCCTTGGCTTTAAGCTTGTCTCTAAATATGGCTATACGTGTAAAGGTTGTTTGTGTAATGAACAAGGAATTCAAGTACCTATAGAATGTGCACCTCATAAGCATAATTTGGGGCTTGGTTACTAAAATAAACAATCTAAATAGAAGACATGGTTGAATTACATGAATTATGCTCAACCTCATTCTCTTAGATTGATTCATCCTCCATTGTCTTCTATTTTCATGTCTTCTTCTTGTGAGCAGTCAAGTATTTCTCCACAAGAGAAAGGTTTGCTTCCTACTCCTCATTCTTTATTTGAGTAAGAGTGTATTTTGTTGAGGCTTCTTAAATCCCACTTAATTACTCTTCCTCCTCCTACACATAAGAAATTTGATAAACATGATAAAGAAAAACATCCTTTTTGTGCATACCATTGAGTGCTTGAATATTCCACTAGTGAATGTAAGGCCTTGAAGGATAAAATACAACTTTGTAATTCAAGTGCCATCACTCATTAATTTTTTGATGCGCCTATCTTTTCTTCAAATGACAAGTGATATCGAGGTCTACATCTATCATGTATGTTGGAATTATCTTGCATGGTTCTCCTCCCCATATGTTGGGAGCAGTGATAGCTTGTTCTGGAGATGTGTGTCCTTCTAAGAACCCCCTCTCTTCTCTGTGTCTTTCAAATGAAGTGCCCCTTGAGTGGACCCCTTTTTCTTTTGAAGGGTTTGTTTCCAAGGGACCCCCTTTGAAATCCTTTTTCTCAAATAATTTCATTAGCGTCTAGCTTGGGGGAAGCCTAACTATACCTATCTTTTCTGTGACTATCCTGTAATGCAACTTATAGTAGCCATGGGATTATCTGATTAGTCTTGTTCTACAAGACTGATAAACTATAAAGATTCTTTGCATCAAGATTTCCTAACATGTTTAGTCTTCAAATTAACATGTTTCTTTGCAAGTGTGCCTATGAAGTTGTTTTTGAATCAAACTTGTAGGACCGAGCACATGTAAGGACCAGTCTGACTCTATGGAGTCCCCTACATCAGGCTTTCCTTAGGAGAGAGTACCTAGGGTTCCTTTTTACAATTTTGAGGACCTATAAAGTTCTTTCAACCTACAAGATCTATTCACCATTCATCTACAAGCCTTTGGTATAGTTTCTTTGACTCTATAGGAGAGAGTACCTTAAGAGCCTTTTGTTCACCTTCAGTATGTATATAAATCTGTGGTGCATTTGTTTAAATATCCTTGGATCTAAGGACCTATGGAGCCATATCTATTGGAATTTTCATTCCTTTTGAAATGTAAATTGCACCTCTTGCAATTTCACATACATTCTTGCAACTACTTTAGTGTCCACTCCCTTAGCACTTATGTAGGCTCATTTTAGACCTTACATCAACCATTTTCCCCTCTCAGGATGCTCAACACCCCTATTCAGCAACTACCATTGTGATTTTCTCATTCTCATCATTTGTAGCATGATCTATTTGGACACTAATGTTTTTCATGGATGTCTGCACTCTATGCTAGCATATTGTGACATTTCAACATTGAAATGACCATTTCTGAGCATGTTTACCACTTATTAGTGAGTTTGTTAGTGGTAACGGTTTGAGATGCCTTGTAACAGCTCAAGAAGCTTCTCTTCCCTCTTTAAAAGTTGTCTCTTCAACTCATTTGGCCTTCTTCTCCTTCTTGGCTTCTATCTTGGATATTCTCCCATCCTTCTCTTGCTATCTTTCTTGCATAGATCTCTTGTTTGTTATAGTAGCTTCAAGATCTCAAGTTATTATAATACCCTTTGCAACTCTCTTGTCTCTTACAACTATTTCTCTCTCTTTGGCTTCCTTAAGCATTGCAACTAATATCTCCTTTTCCTTGTGCTTGCGAGAATCTTGGGATTTCTCACATCCCCCTCCTCTTGTATCTATATTTTGTGATACAGGTTCTCCTCCTTGAGAAGGGATTTATCTTATCACCTACGTTTTGTGATACAAGTTCTCCTCCTCGAGAGAGGATTTCTTTTATCACTCTTGTATTCATTTCATTCCTATTATCTTTCTCTATCTATTTGGCTATCCGTTGAGGTGGGAACACTAAAATGGGGGTTTGATTGAGGAAAACCCCTATACAGCCCCAATATTTTCTCCAAATCTTATGCATGTAGGGATTGAAGATATTTATGTGTTGGAGGCATCATTATTTGGGTTGTTGTGAGAATTTTATATCTCTCATCCTCTTTAACTTTATCATTTGTACTTTACTTCATTTTAGTTCTATTACCTTTTTTCATTTTCTCACATTTTGTAAGTTCTTAGAAATTTGATTGTTAATGATCATATAGAAATTTTCTATGATATTCTTTCTTTCTATTTCATACGATACACCAATGTTCCTCTTGGATGCTAGCACATCTCATTGTCATCCTTATCTCGTGCTACTATCCTTTGGTGGAGAGCTCATTAGTTTGTCTAGAAAACCTTTGTTATTTACTCCTTCAGATTCTAGAACTCTCGCTCTGTTCCTTGAGGTAGTTTAGGGAAGTTTGCCCCTTGAGAATCTCTTGAGAATAAAGAGACTCATGAGTAGAAAATCCCCCTTGTGTATAGGTAGTCATATATTTCTTGGTATCATGGGGAATTGGGACTAATGAGTTCACACAAAAACTCAAACTTAGGGATGTCAAAGGCAGGAACCATACGCTATTCTACCAAAAAATCAAATTGAGGCATGTTATTTGGCATGTTTAAGAGAGAGCCAATGGTGGCCATGGAATTTGTTGCTTTATTTTGAATTCAAGAAACTTGATGAAAGAGAATGATGTCAAAATACTATATAAAATTTTCTACTATCCACCTATAGGGTGTGTGATTTTCATCCTTGGTATGAAAATCATCATTAACTTGTTAGATTACCAATTGAGAATCACCATATACTTGTAGGTACTTGATCTTCCATTTGATAGCCATACATAATCCTGTTAGGATAGCTTCATATTTTTCTTTTTTTTTTGTACAAGGAAAGGAAAATATAAATGACTTGGGAATTATATTACCTTGAAGGGTGACAAATAGTATGCCTGCTCCAAAACTATGATTTGTGTTTGACCCATCAAATTACAGTTTCCATTCTATTTTTTTGTCTAAAGTGAAGATAGATTCATCTTGAAAAATATGAGACTAATTGATGATATACCTTGGTTGGTGTATCTAGAAGTTGTTTGACAATAACCTATCCTTCTATGGATTTTCTTTGCACATACTAGATATCATATTCACTCAGTGTCATAACCCACTTAGCCAACTGTCCTGTCAATGTTGCTTTATTGAGAAGATATTTCAAGGGATCTATCTTTGTCACCAATTTTTTTTGGTGGTTTAGCATATATTTCCTTAGTCATTAAGTGGAAAAGACTACTACACTACAAGCATGTTCTATTAGACTGTAATTTAGTTCATACGCCACCAAGTTGTGACTAATGTAGTATATAGCTTTCTCACGATCTTCGTCATAATCTTGTGGAAGTAATACCCCCAATGAAGATATTGTTGCTAAAATGTATAGGATGAGAGGTCTCCCATCAATGGGTGGCATTAGTACTGGTGGTTTCTGCAAATAATCCTTGATTTGTTGAAAATCTTCTTGACACTTTTTTGTCCATATAAATGGTACCCCCTATCTAATTAAATGTTGGAAAGGATGATTCTTGTCAGCCAACTGTACTATGAATCAAATGATGGATTGGAGTCAACCTTGAAGTGTTCACTATTGACTTATATTGGTTGGTGGAGGCATGTCCATTATTGCTTTGACTTTCACTGGGTCTACTTCAATGCCTCATCTAGAAACTATACAACCCAAAAGATTTCCTAATGTAACTCTAAACACACACTTTTTAGGATTCAATTTGACTTTGTATTCTTCAAACCTCTTGAAAAAATTGTCTAAAAATCTCAAGTGGTCACCTCGGGTTAATGATTTGGCTAGCAGGTCATCTACAAAATATTCCATTAGAGTGTGTATCATGTCATGAAAGATTGTTGTCATGGCTCGTTGATATCTTGCTCCTACATTATTAATTCCAAAGGGTAGGATGTTGCAGCAATAAGTTCCCCATGGAAAAGTGAAAGCTATCTTATGTTGGTCTTCAAGTACAATTCTGATTTGATTAGATCTTGATAAGCCATCCATGAGGGACAATGTCTTGTATCAAGCTATCAAGTCCATGATTATATAAATGTTTGGTAAAGGAAAGTCATCCTTAGGACATTCCTTGTTTAAATCTTGGAATTCTATACAAATTTTGATGCTAGCTATAGGTTTCTTCACTGGCACAAGGTTAGAGATCCACTCTGCATAATCAATTGATTTGATGAAGCTAACCTCTAGTAGTTTCTTCAATTCAACTTTGACCAATAAAGAGATTTGTGGATGCCTATTTCTTAGTTTTTGTTTGACCAATTTAGCATGATCTTGATTTACCTCTTACTCCATGGGAATGTTCTCTCTAGATTCCTCTAGGACTTGAGCCTTACCAATCTTCTCACTTACTGAATAAGTCACTAATGGAGTGACTACAAGTTGTCCACTTGTCTCTTTTGTTTGTACATGGATGCTTGGAGCAAAGGATTGAGCCAACTAACTCCTCAATTGAGCATCATGGTTTTCCTTGGCCACCTTCAATTTAATCTCATCTTGCTTCACTTTCTTAAAGAATCTTTTTTCAATAAAGTCACCAAGCATTAATTTTTCCTTCACAAACTTATCCTCCACCTCTAAATAAGGGTTGACATAGAAAAGGTTCTCCTTAAGCATCTTCTCTTCAATTGCACATATCCTTCTCCATGTATTCTTCTTGGCATTAACTTCTTCATCACTGGATAAATTCCTAATCACATCGTGCTAAAAGAGGAACTAGTGGGGCTTTCCTAACAACCCTATATGTCTTATTTTAGTAGAGATCACTCCCTTAGGGTCACTAAGCCTAGTGACCTCTTGACTCAACTTGTAATTTTTTAGAAGAGAGACAAACCTCTTGATATGCTCTTTTGAGGTGTAGCTGAAGTACATGAGCTCAACATCAGGATTCACAAGGGATGCCTTTCTTGTCTTATTGATGTGCTCCTTATCCATGAAATTCATTTTCCACATTGTTTCCATAAATTCTTGTCTATTTGACACATATATTAGCAACTTGTGAGGCGGCACTAGGGTTCCATAGATTTGGATTGTTGTGTAATTGGTATGAAGGTACCAATATCCCCAATTAAATTTGTGTTTAGTGCCCTCCTCATACTCCAAAGGCCTCAACATCTCCTTGACACCTTGCAAAATTCTATTTGTTGGATTCAATACGAGTTGCTCAAGCACCAAGAATTTGAAAATATTGCAAAACATATTGTAATCAAAATGTGGACAATGTACATCCCAAATATGTGTCCATATCTACACCAAAAATTCAATGTCCATGTCATCTCTTTCTCTTAACCTTATATAATTCCTCGTCACCTTTCTGGTCTTCCATAGCATCAAGTGCATCAACAAAGAATAGTGTCTTCAAGATAGTGGACAAGTGGCTTCAATTAAACTAGGTCTTCATGCAAATGCTTAACAATATAGGAAGCATAATTCCAAACCCTGTTCTGATACTTTTTTTGAATATTAATCACTAAGGTCATTAGGGAAATATCCAACTTAATGTCATAATCCTTATGTAAGACAACATATTGCATCATAGGTATTCTTGAAGTAATCTTCAAAGTCAACATAATCAAATGGTTCCATCTCAAGGGGGGAAAAAGACACACCATTTTTTTTCAACTCACGCCTTGTATGTATAGGAAAAACACACTTCCTATACCCAAATATATTATGCTCATATTCATTGTATAGCTTGAAGAAATTAATGGACTGAAAGACAAATGGATTCAATTGAAACACTTCCATTATCTATCTTTCTAATATTTCCAACATGGGAGGAAAGTTAGGAAATCTATTGATTGTTCTTTCTAGTGGATCATAACACCTAGCCAATTCCAACATCAAGTCTACCTCCACAAACACATTTGGGCATACCAACTTGCCTATGTCACAATCACATATGTTGCAGGTGGCACAATCAACATGTCTCCTATTGAAAGCATAGTAAAAAAATTCCAACCACTTTGTGGCACTGCAATATCACAAATTGCGGATGCAACATCCTCAAAATGGGTAGTTAGAAACCCTCATCAGTTTTTCTCTTTCCTACCTTCTTCTTTATCTCCTGAGCTAAGTCCTTAGGGGGTTCCTCCATAAACCTAGGACAATCCTTTATAGTTCTTTTCTTTTTAGGTTTTCTTACTACTTAAGGCTTGGGCTGTTCATCTTGGGGTTTGGGTCTTTTAACCCATTTCTAAGTAGGTTTTCTTTAAGTTTAGCTTTAGACCCACTAGGTTCACTCATTATTACTAGGAAATAGAACTAGGGTTTTCCAAATAATAGGAAATTACATCTCAATCTGTTTAAACTCACAGGGCTCGAAATAAAAATAATAATTCCATCTTCTTTACCCCAAACCCTATGAGTAATAACTTCAATTCCTTTTGAGTAGCCGAAAATTGGTAATTTTGAACAAAAACCCTAGCCACTTACCCAATTCTTGAACTACTTAATGCACAAAATATCACAGAGGCCAAGAGATTAACTTGCCCAAAAAAATAGCTGGATGTTCCTCATAATTCACCTTACCAAGAGCTTTTCTTTCTTCACTTATTTGCTTAGTTGGTTTCTCTACTCGCAATGACTACAATTGTGAAAGAAAGTACTCAACAACCTTCTTAATAGTTCACAATTGAAGTGCATTCACCATTAACGACCGATCGATTGATCGCGTGAGAAAACTGGAAAGTGCCATTCTAGTTTAAACCCCATTCACTGATCTTTTGGATTTAAAACATGATCAATGATCCTCCTTAATCATCACCACATTCTTTTTACAAAAATGCTTTAAAATGGTGATGGAAACTTGAGAAATTGACACGTAGCCATCCACTAACCCACAGTACATCAGAGACCTTGTTGCTCATCATAGTAGTACCTCAAATTTGTGTCCAAACTTAAGTGATCAGCAAGACACCCCTACTGGAAGGAATATTCCACATCACTTGTCACAAAAATGTGACAAGGTTACATTTGTATTTCAGTGAAGAGGATGTTCCAGCAATACCACAATAAATTCACAAGCCATCATGTATTTCCATTTGACTTGGAGTTGAGACTGATTTCGATGATGGGAAATCCAAGTGATAGAACAAAATTTAGACACATGGCAATCACACCACTCCCTTCAATCCATTTCCTTCACTCATCATAGAAACTAAGAAAATTCATGAAACACTTCTATGATGGTGCAACACAAAGACAAGATAATACCCATCACTCATTGTTGAAAATAAATAATAAGTTGAAATGTTTTAGCAATAGGCGATACATAAGGCCCACAACCATATCACTCATCACAGTAATCAATCACAGAGAATAGCAACAAACGATACAAAGAGAAAACAAAGGCACATCACTCATCACGGTAGTGAGGCCAATAATAAAAGTAACTTCAATGATGAGTGACCACTTAAGTGATTGAAGATTGCATGTACAAATAAGATGTTTTAAGAGAGGGGGAATCCTAGGACAATGTATAATAAGGTCTCAAAAGACTTAATAAAATTTAAGAAAAGGATGTAAAGTCCAAACAAGGCTTATAAATCAACCTTATAAAATAAAGAAAATTCAAGGACATTGACACATGAAAGATTCAATGATGGGTGTACAAGATCCTAACCATATAGGGCTAGTTACTCAATGAATTTTAATGACTTAAGTTGTTTTTTCATGATCAGGAAACAATTGATAGTAGGTCAATAGATAAATAGATTGAGGAACAAGGGTTTAAGACAAAGGCTAAAATATTTCAAAGTAAAACAATCCTCACATAAAACTCTAAACCCTAATCCTAGCTGACCCAATAGACATCCAAGAGAATGCTTTCTCATAGATCAGTGGAACATGAAAATTCTATGAGGGTTCCATTAGTGGCTCCAACTAGGGATGCATGCCTCTTGTAGGTATGGCGAGATTTCAGATTTCATTGTGAAGCAAACCAAGCACAAGGACATAAAAAACTAGGAACCTTCCCGAATAAGGCAAGAGAACCAGACCAAACCAAACACAGCTATACAAAAATTTATAGGATTGTACAACGTAATGGAAGAGAACATATTTCAAGAGAAATATAGTTTCAAGAACTTTCGATGTACTAGTAGCTCAAGAATTTCACTTGTTAGTTCTTGTAATAAATATGAATCCCCACCATGAGTGTTGTTGATAAAATAAGGGCTAAGTCACAATGCCTCACACTTTCCATGTTTTCCCTTATCTTCAAATATTTTATCCCACATCAACACCAGGTTTCCTACTTGAAATTTTCTTGTGGATGATTTCTTCTCATGCAAGTTCTTGACTTGCAACTACAACTTCACACTTCCTTTCTAAGCATCCCTCCTTGTTTCATCTACTTCCAATAATGCATCAATCCTATGTTGCATTATGTCACATATGTCCTCATAATACTCTTGGATAAACTTATGCGTCTGCATGAGGTTGTTCTGTGGTAGTCTAGCTGCAATGACATATACTAGATCAAAAGGAACATAGCTAGTGGCCTTCTTAACAATCACTTGATCTCCCTACAAGCCTAAACTTAACTTGGAATCCTAGGCTCTTCTATTCTTCTCTAGAATCCTTTCGATATTTCTCATCAAGCTTTTATTGCTTGATTTTGTTTGACCATTTAATTAAGGGAGATACACTTAAGAGTATGACATCGAGATTCCATGTTTTGAGAAGAATTACATTGCATTATCCAAGACAATCTTCTTAGGTACTCCAAATCAAGTCAATATATTTTGCATCAAGAAGTTTGTGACTACTTTACTTGTTTCTCTTTTTGTTGGGATGGCCTCCACCAACTTTGTAAAGTATTCCATGGCCATAATAATCCATGAATGTCCCCCACTAGATTTTTTAGCTATTTCTCCAATGAATTCAATACCCCATTGTTGAAAGGGTGCCTGCAGAGTTACTGGTCTAAGAGGAAAGTTACCTGAGAACCTCAGTTTCCTAAAAACCCTTTGGCATGCATCACATGCTTTTACCAGTTTGTATGTGTCTTGAAAAACTATAGGGCACCATAATCCAACTCTCAATACTTTGCGGGAAGTGGCTTTATCCATGTAGTGTCCACCACATACCCCACCATGCATTTCATTTAACAACTCAAAAGCCTTGGTCTCATCAACACATTTCAAAAATACACCCTCCGAGTTTCTCCATCACAACTTACCTCTTATGATCACATAATTAATGGCATATAACTTGAGAGTTCTTTTCTTGTTCTCAGTCAATCCTTCAGGGCGCTACATTTTTTGCAAGTAATAAATAATATTCTTATACCAATCACTGCACTCCATATCACATATATATGATCTTATGGAATCATCTTCCATATTTATCTGATTTGCATCCAAGTTTACTTCAACCATTAACTTAGCCAATCCCAAACCTCTCACCAATTTGGTTATCTATATGTCAGTATTAAATTCATGAATTCTATTTATCCACTTGTATCTTTTACCCATCACTTCCTATTGGGTAAATATTTCTTTTATAGCTTTAGTTGGGACATAAGCAATGACTATGGCTCCAACTAAATAAGTCCTAAAGTTCTTCATAGCCTTAACAAGTGCATATTCTTTCTTCTTGATTAAATCATATTTTAACTCTACAACTTGAAGTGATTTACTAAAGAAAGCAATTGGCTTTTCAAAACCTTCTTCATTCTTTTGTAACCAAACAACAACAATAGTATGAAATGATGCAAATGAAAATATTTGTAATGTTCTAGAAAATTCAAGAGTCCTTAGAACTAGGGCCTCCTTGATGGCCTATTTTATGCTCTTGAATGCTTGACTAGGATCCTCACTCCAAACCACCCTTTCTCCCTTCTTCAACATCTTGGAGATAGGTCTTGTTATATCTAGAAAATTTGTTACAAACCTCCTCAAAAAATTTATCTAGCCAAAGAATGATTGAATTCCTTTAACATTCTTTGGCTAAGGAATCTTATCTATGGCTGCTACTCACTCCCTCTTTGGATAAAATATTCCCCAACAATTTTCCTTCAACAACCCCAAAGACACTCTTTTCTTAGATTCAATGATGATCTAGGTGGATCTAGGAAACTTGAAAATTTTCACAGTCTCAAAATCTCATGGAGTTAACCTCATCACATAGAATTCGCTGACACGATCTTGATGCAACTTGTACCGCATCAAAAGGAGGTTGTATGCAAGAGTTATGCTCAGTCAAAGATTGGTCAAACTAGCGAACCAGGGGGCCATAAAAAGGTGGATAAATGATCATCTCAGAATTCATCAAAATTAACATCAAAGTGAAGAGCTCATCGACACCTTTCCAATGACATTGGTTTCCTCAAAATTTGAGCTCGTACACAGAAGATATCACAAGTCAAAGTTGAAGGTTGACTAGATGCTAACATCGTAGTTGATTGGATGTTGAAATGGTAGTTGATTGGATGATGATGTGGCCGGTGCAAGTGATGTGGCAAAAATTCACGTACCATGCTTTATTTTTGAGAAAATAAAGTTGTGGAGGCTTTTTTTATCT
This sequence comes from Sequoia sempervirens, assembly GCA_007258455.2. Lineage (NCBI taxonomy): Eukaryota > Viridiplantae > Streptophyta > Pinopsida > Cupressales > Cupressaceae > Sequoia > Sequoia sempervirens. The sequence continues at coordinate 74,284,654 of VDFB02179234.1, forward strand.
CACAAAATCCATTTGGTGGGATCAGATTTTGTGGTATCCCAAGTGGATTTGGTGGGATCTCAAGTGGATTTGGTAGGATTAAAACAAAATCTCATAAAAAATCATAATTAAAATAACCTTTAATGGTTATTAAATAAAAGACAATAAGATAATAAAAACAAATACCCAAACCAATATAGCCCGTAAATGGAGAAATGACAAGGGCATTATAAACAAATTAAAAATGGTTGTTATTGTCTTTTTTTGTAAATAAGGAAGATTGCTTAAATTTTCCTTAAAGGGGTTAGAAGTAAATGGAATTTTTCTATAAACAAGGGGTATTTGTTATTTTATTTATTATGGTGGTTAAGCCTTTTTAGGCTTATTTTATGTATAAAAAGGGGTGATAGGTCTTTTGAAATTGAATTCAGGTGTTTGAGGGATTGTTTATTTCTTTTTAAGAAAAATTTGGAGAGTTTTTGGAGGAGAATTTACAAGGTGTTTCTGCACAACAAAAATTGTAATATTGAGAGTGAGAGATTGTGAGGAGTTTTATATAGGTTTTTGGAAGATTTATGTTGTAAGAAGGATCTTGCTTGAGAATATCAATAAAGTGGTCCAGCATTGAGAACGGGCCTAGAGACATAGCTAAAATTGAGCTAACTCCATTATCAAGCATGATCTATCTATTCTTCTCTTTTGCTTATAATTCTTTAAGTATTTTGATTCTTTGAGTTTCCTATTTACGATAATTAAGTAATTATTTTATGCCTCTTGAATCTGGATAAAGTATTAGTGAACTCTTTTTATTGTAATTTCAATGGTTAAGATTCATAACCACATAAATCTATCGGATCGGGATAAAATCTATAGTTGAGAGTAAAGTGAAAATTATTTGTAGCTCTTTAATTACAAATCAAGTTGGTATCAGAGCAGTTTAACAAGAAAATTGCAAGTAGTGAATACTAACCAGGTTGAAATTGAAACAAGGAGAAGGTACACTTGAAGAATTTAATCCTGAGATTGGAAAATGAACATTTCCATGATCAGAAATGGTAGCTAAAAAATTTTCTACAGAGCTTGATGAGAAAGACTTCCAAAAAGCTTTTCTCAAGGTGGAATCAATGGTGGAAGTTATTTTCCAAGAGAGGGAAGAATGAAAGAAGAGAAAGGAAGGCAAGGCTAAGAAGGAGGAAATTGAATCCTCATTGAAAGAAGACAAAGGTAAAGGAGTAGGAGGTGGTGGTGACCATCCTGAACCTCCATCCCCATCTTTGTCATCTTCTTCATCTTCAACCTCCTCTTCTTCTTCATCTAACTTTTCTAAAAAGAAACAACCTGTGCAAACACCTTTGTTAAAACTAGATGTTAAATTTGAGTTTCCTATATATAACGGTGAATTGGATGTAGAAAAATTGGATAACTGGCTTAAGAAAATCAAAGTGTATTGAAGGGTTCAATAGATCTTGGATGATTCTTCCAAAATCCAGCTAGCTACTCTTAGAATGGGAGGCACTGCATTGGTTTGGTGGGAGAGTAAGATTCAATATGATCTTGCTATACATGGTAAAATCATTTCATCTTGGTAATTTAATTTACTTCTGCTTTAAAGAAACAATTTTATCCTTTGGGTTATATGCAACAAGCTATTATGGACTGGAAAAATATTAGACAGGGTAAAGGACAAACAGTGCAAGACTATACATAGGTGTTTAGGAAGAAAGCACTTACTTTTGGCATTCCTCTTTATACACAAGAAACTTTAATAAAGTATATAGGTGGTTTGCATTCACATTTGAGACAGAAAATATTGATGTTTAATCCATCTAACTTTGATGAAGTGTGTGTACAAGCAACCCATATTGAAGTAGGTGAAAGGAACGTAAGTTTTAGTTCAAAGAAGGAATTTGTTCCTCCAACTGAAGGAAATAAGAAGGGTAAGGAGAGGAAAGCAGCTACTATGAAGAAAGAGGAAGGCGAAAAGCCTACTTGTTCAGATTGTCAAAAGAAAGGGCACGAAGATGCAAAGTGTTGGAAATTGCACCCAAAATTGAAACTGAAGTGGTTTAAGGATCATAAAGGAAAGAAAAAGGCCGTAGCTATCATTCAGGATCTTGGATCAGATTATGATGACGAAACAAAGATAATAGTTGTGGGTTTGAAAGGTAAAGCTTTTGTTGGTAATGATTCTACCACCAATGTTTCTTGTGCTTCTACGTCTAAAAGTCATGTTGTTCTTGAAGATAGCAAAATATGTGAATTGTTTCATATAAGGGTGAATTATAAGAACACTAAGATTGATACACTGATAGATAGTGGGTCCCAAGCTAATCCAATTTCAGAAGAAGTTGTTGAAAAGTTGGGATTGAAAACAAAGCCACATAAGAAACCTTATCCATTAGGTTGGGTGTGCAATGATAACAGATTGTGCATAACTAAGAAATGCAATTTAAGATTTGCAATAACATCTAAGTTTATAGATGAGGATGAATTTGATGTGGTTCCACTTGATATTTGTGGGATTGTGCTTAGTAGCCCATACTTATATGATAGAAAAACAATCTTCTATAGGGAACATAATAAATATCACTTGTTTAAGGAAGGAATTGAATACATTGTGCATTCTCATCCAATTAAGACTGATAACTCTTTTGTGACAATGGGACAATTGAAAAGGGTAGTTAATGCAAGTAATAATTTAGCACTTATGTCTATACCACAAGAAGTGGCATTGCATAAAATCATATATAATTCTAAGGTTGTTCTAGTTATGAAAGACAAGCATAATGTTGGTACATTCTTTTTCTCATCCACAAATTCAGTTTTTTTATTCATCCTTCTACTTTTTAGCAGTGTATGGTTGGTAGCGGTAATACTAAATGTGGATGTGTATATGGCTAATTTACTTAACAATATCAGTGTAGTTTTGATTGTTGTTATGATGAGTTAGATGTATAGGTTCCAAAAAGGAAGGATAGATGATACTGGACAAGTGAGGAAAAATTTCCCTCACTTCAATTGTATGTAAAAATAGACTTCTGGTGGTCCAAAAGCTTCTTAATGGGGAGGAATGATCTAGGTGGATCCAGGAAACCTAAAAATTTCACAATCTCAAAATATCATGGAGTTAGCCTCATCACATAGAGCTCACTAACATGATCCCAATGCAACTTGTACCACATCAAAAGGAGGTCGTATGCAAGAGTATGCTCAGTCAAATATTGGTCAAACTAGTGAACCAGGGGGTTAGAAAAAGGCAAAAAAAATGATCATCTCAGAATTCGTCAAAATTGGCATCAAAGCAAAGACCTCGTCATGACCTTTCCAATGACGTTCATTTCATTAAAATTTGAGCTCGTACGCAGAAGATATCACAAGTCAAAGTTGAAGGTTGACTAGATGCTGATGTGGCAGTTGACTAGATGTTGACGTGGTAGTTGATTGGATGATGATGTGGCCGATGCAGGTGATGTGGCAAAAATTCATGTACCATGCTTTATTTTTGAGAAAATAATGTTGTGGAGGCTTATTTTATCTCACAAAATCCATTTGGTGAGATTGGATTTTGTGGGATCCCAAGTGGATTTGGTGGGATTAAAACAAAATCTCATAAAAATTTATAATTAAAATAACCTGTAATGGTTATTAAATAAAAGAAAATAATCTAATAAAAAAAATACCCAAACCAATATAGCCCATAAATGGAGAAATTACAAGGGCATTATAAACAAATTAAAAATGGTTGTTATTATTTATTTTTTTGTAAATAAGGGAGACTGTTTAAATTTTCCTTAAAGGGCTTAGAAGTAAATGATTTTTTTTTGTAAATGAGGGGTATTTGTTATTTTATTTATTATGGTGGTTAAGCCTTTTTAGGCTTATTTTATGTATAAAAAGGGGTGATAGGCCTTTTGAAATTGAATTCAGGTGTTTGAGGGATTTTTTATGTCTTGGTAAGAAAACTTTGGAGAGTTTTTGGAGGAGAATTTACAAGGTGTTTTTGCACACCAAAAATTGTAAATTTGAGAGTACTAGATTGTGAGGAGTTTTATGTGGGTTTTTGGAAGCTTGATATTGTAAGAAGGCTCTTTCTTGGTGATATCAATAAAGTGGTCCAACATTGAGAAGTGGACCCAGAGAAGTAGCTCAAATTGAGAAAACTCCCTTATCAAGCGTGATCTCTCTATTCTTCTCTTTTTCTTATAATTTTTTTAGTATTTTAATTCTTTGAGTTTCCTATTTATGATAATTAAGTAATTATTTTGTGCCTCTTGAATCTTGATAAATTATTAATGAAATCTTTTTATTGTAATTTCAACAGTTAAGATTCATAACCAGGTAATTATGTTGGATTGGGATAAAATTTGTAGTTGAGAGTAAAGTGCAAATTATTTGTAGCTCTTCAATTATAGATCAAATGAGATCCCATATTCTAAGGCCTTGATGAATATCTTCTCCAAGTACATGCAATGGTCATCTTCTTTCTTGGAGTAAGTTGTCAAGCCATCCTAGTATATTTCCATGAACAAGTCAAATGGCATCCTTACATACACATAGGTCCCCCATAGAGTTTTGAATGCAGTCTTGTACTGATTGGACTCCTTCACTTCCACTTGGTTGTATCTAGAAAAACCATCCATCATTAATAATAGCTCACAGCCAATTACCTTATGCAACATGACTTCCATCTTCGGTAGTGGATAGTTATCCTTTAATGATGATATTTTTAGATTTCTAAAATCCACACATAACCTTATATCACCATTTTTATTCTTGACTGGCACCAAATTGGACAACTAAGAGGAATTACTAATAGGCTTTATGATACTAGCATCCCTTAGCTTAACCAATTCGTCTTTCATTTTTGGGGCTAAGGCTAGATTCATGGGTCTTTGCTTCTACCTGAAAGGCTTGGCATCTTTCTTTTAGAGGAACTTCATGTTGGAATAATTCCTCTCTATATGCTTTTAGGTCATCATATGATGAGCCAAAGACATGTATGTATTTTCTCAATAAGGAAATCAAAATTCCCTTGATCTTTGGTTTCATCTTCTTTCCTACATTTACCTTTTTAGGGCATTTTCAATCCCCAAATTCACTTCTTCTAGATCCTCTAGATGGGTGGCAATTGTTTTAACCTTGATCTTATCCTAACTATCAAAGACTACTTATAATGCTACAAGGCCCTTAGGGATTTTGTTTTACTTCAATTGAATGACCTCATTCCCAAATACTATATCCTTACCTTCTATATTTTCAAAAAAACCCCAATGTCAATCTCTTGACTTTCATATTCATTAACACATTTCAAAAAATTTAGAATATCTTCATCATCAATGAATATTTTCCAATTGTGTACAATGTCAGGGATAGATGGCCTTGCTTGTACCTCAACCTTAGATATACCTAGAAAATTTATATCATCTGGTCTTAATGAAATATTTGCAAGTAATTCTACCACTTTATTATGCCCTCTCTCCATCTAGTCAATTCCAAAGGCATCAAAATATTGAATAGAATCCCAAACAACATTTTTGTATTGTTTCAATCTGTTATTCTTGCATGCATATCTAGATCTTACTTGGGATATCACTAGCTCAAAGTCTTTGATTACCATTAAATTCTTTATCCCATGCTTTTCAGCCAGCCTCAATACTAATAACAATGCTTCATACTCTGCCACATTGTTTGTGCATACAAAAGACAAAGTGAAGGAAAAATTATAAGTGTTGCCACTAGGGGATACCAACAATATTCCTACACTAGACCCTTCCTTAGAACTTGCACTGTAAAAGTACATCTTCTAGAGTGCACCCTTATTAGACAATCTATTAACTTCATGGTCTATAGGTTCAGGGAGCCTGCCACATTCTCTTGGTAGCTCTTACAATTTAAACTCATTAATATCTATATCTATAAATAGAATTGTATCATTGACATGAGTATGCTCCAACATATGTGGCACTTTTGGCTATCTAACCACTTGGACATCCTTACCATCAATGGGGAAAGTAGTGTAAGATATGTCACACTACATGCTACCTCCCATGGATGCACTCCACTTCCTAAATAGCAGCATTCCATGATTGGCCAGAATATTCAATACCACCACACTCATCTTAAACTCATTCTCTAGATAAGCGACTAATTTATAACGAATCTCATTAATTACACTAGCCACAAGGACTTCCCTTGAATCCATAGCATAGCACTTGCCATGGGTACTATCAAATTCTAGTCCCAATGCCTCCATGAACTTAGTTGGCATTATATTGTTGGATGCTCCAAAATCAATAATACATTTCTTCAAAAATTTTCCCTCAACAATCAGTGTGAGGCAGAATGGATCTATTTTTCCAAGATAGGCTGTGATTGAATTCCCTAGGAAAATATGAGTGATCTCAGTAATCACTCCCTTAACTTCTTTATCTTTCTTTTCCTTTTCACCCACTTTGGGTAGAGTGGACACCACTCATTCAGAGTAGGTTGTAGGAGCACCATTGATAAGGGCTACTACCTTTTGTTTGTGTTCATCAATTCTCATCATATTAACTAAAGGAACATAAAATTTTACTTAACTAAGTAACTGAAACATATCAACAGGAGTGTATTTAGGTAATTCAATTCAGACCATACCTTGTTCTTTACTACTCTCCTTATTTTGATTCTTTGTTGTTTCAGTTCTAATCTTTTCTTGTAAATTCATAATTGTACTTTTGTGCCTTTGTCTTCACAACAAGGGACATGAGCTCTCCATATTCTTTTGAAATATCAACCTTTTTAGCTCAAATCTTATCTCCCCTACTTTCCTTAGCTTTGAATGCTTCTTCTTTTCCATCAAACTTTTTCTCTTTTCCTTTGGCATTTTGTTCCTTGATAAAGAGACCAACAAGATTTCCTTGGTCACCACCTACTGTTATGTTTCTTAGGTGATATGAGCTTCTGGCTTGAGCAGCCAAGGCCACTATGTATCTTGAAATTTCTTCATATGAAGGTCTCCTCAGGGACACATTATCTTTAGTCGCTTCCAATGTGTACACTTCATTATCACTATCATCATCTTCATTAGAGAGAAATTGTTGGTGATATGTATTGGAGATATTCCTTTTGTCATCCACATCCATTTCATGACACTCCATATCAGATGAAAATTCATTATCAACAAAATCAGAACCATCCATGATAATATTAACATCAACATCATCCTAATTGGATTGATCATAATCTTCAGGTACATCTTCTTCCACTTCAAATATCTGTTCAAGTGCAAATTGGTGAGGAGAATGCGGCATTTGAAAATCCATGCACTAAGGATTCTCATCAAAAAATTGCTTGAGTTCTTCTAGAAAAGATCTAGAGGAACTTATTTTAAGCAATTTTCTGATTGTTAAGCATGGGCTTTCCATTATGCCAATTTTTGTTATATGGATGATCCTACAATTGAGGAGGTCTCTCATTCTTATGATAATTAGAGCTTTCATTTGAAAAACCTTTCTCTTGCTTGGAATTTTTTTTGCTTAGATCCTTCACGGTATTAGTAACATTATCAATCTTATCCTCCAAAGAACCTCCCTTAGCACCAACATTTTTATCCTCTTTCTTTGTATTCTTGAGAATCATTACATCATCCCTCCTCCCAACTTTACCAGTTTCTCTACTGATATTATCAATATGGAAAGCCAACTTATAAGCCTCTCTCAATGTCTAAGGGTTTTTATCTAGCAAGCAATAACTCATCTTCGCATCAAAGGAATTGCAATGGTTCACTAGGAATATATTGTCATTTAATATTAAATGAGGAGGTATCTGGTTCATGGCATTTTGAAATCTCACTTTGAAGTCAACCACACACTCATTTGAACTTTCAACAATATTATTAAATTGATTCAAAATAAACCTTGAATCAATCTTATCACCATTCTGCTCTCTGAACAACCTCTTAGATTCCTCCCAAGATCTAATGCTCTTAGCAAGAAAACTTCTATACCACTCTCTGGAATCCTCAGTAAGTGACTAGATGAATAACTTCATCATGAAATCCTTTGCTTCTACCTCAGAATCATCCATGATATTAGTAAATGCTTTGAGGTTATCTTCACCACCCATGGAATTATTTCTAGAGAATCTAACCAAGGTAGGCTTGAAATCTTTAGGAAGTGGGTTAGGATAAACAGGAATCCCAGTAAACCATAATTGCTAATATCTTTCAACTTCCATTGTCTCTTGGTAGCTCGATCTCTATGAGGATTTATAGGATCATCACCTTTTTGGTCATCAAATTGAGTCTTATCATTACTTCTTCCATCTCCATTATTAGTACCACCTCCTTTCTTCTTTCCCTCATCATCATCAAAATAAGAGTTCTTATTTTTATCATTTCCTCCACTTCCACCACCCTAATCTCCACTAGCACCTCCACTAGTCGTGTGTCTCATAATTCTTCTTTTGTGTATCATTTTCAATATGCCTAGATCTTGAAGCTACTGGTTAAGGTATGGATATCTTAAGTAAATAAATATTCCTTGATATTTTTGCATTTGATGCGTCCATTTCAATTTTCTTCAACTCTTACAGTAACTTGTCATTTTCCAATTGTAATCTCAAGATCTTGGGGTATTGGGGTACAATTTATGGGGTAGGATCAATCTTAGCATTTTGTGTGGATGTATTAATAGATGAAGTATTGGTACTTGTGTTGGTATTGGTATTGAAGGTATTAAAGGTATTTTTCTTTTGTTGGTGAATGGGCTTCTTCCCATGATCTACATATGATTTCTTGGTGCAATAGATAGATCTAAGGCTTTGGTGGTTGTAGTGGGTGTAGTATAAGTGTGTAAAGCAGAGGTTCCCATTTGAATGGTCACCTTAGGTTGATCAGAGGTTATTTTAGCAAAAAAATTAGAATAATTTTCATAAAATGCTCTTTTCTTTCCTTCTCTCATCTTTTCTAGTCTTTGCCTACAAGCATCTATTTCTTTCATCTTATCCTTCATTATATCTTCCTTTTCTTTCAATTCCTTTTCTCTTTTTTCTTCCAATTCCCTAAGCCTACATTCTTCTTCTTTAATCCTAAGTTCTTCCTCTTCTAAGGCTTGCATATCTCTATCTATATCTTCCTCATCTTCCAGAATATCTCCAAACTCACTTGGCTTAGGGGTAAAGAAAGAAAGATTAGTTGGTTCTCCCTCAAGGGGAAGGTGAAAATATACATTAGGGGATTGACCTCTGGGATTAAAATTATCTCCATTAAAAACATATCCAACTCCAGGAGTTTAAGGTTTTCAAAACATATTTTTATCCTAGAATTCCCACCTATCTTCCTCTCTTGACACACCAAATTCATTTTCAAAAAATTCCTAAGTGGGAAAACTCCCATGATTTGCATTATGCACCTCAACTTCATGTGCTTCTTCATGAATATTTTCACTATTTACTTCATCATTAAAAGTAGGAGATGCATCAATGGGAAGTTAAATCGACTTACTTGATTCAACATGTTTCTTAACCCAGGTGGGTTCTGGTCCTTCAAATGCTTGAACTCCATCTTCTGTTAAGGATGTTTCTTTGTGTTACTTCTGGCCTTTCTCATGGGACCAAATTATATCTTAGAATTCTCTTTCTCACTTTATCTCTTGGAATTTATTTGTGCACTAGCACAAGACACTTCAAACTTGTCACCCAAAATAATGGGAAATAAAATTTTGTCACACTTTGGTGTTGCACTTGCAAAATTAGAGAAGACTTTGAACATAACCCAAAACAAGTTGGAGGAATAGACCACACTTTCACAACAACACAATAGGAAATTAGCACCAACTTTGGCACTAGATTTTAGTATATTTTGAGCACATGAGTTGGACAATTTGGCTAGCATTAAACTCGGCACAAATAGGCATGGTCAGTTCAAGGTCCCATTTTGCATCAACTTTTCCACCATAATTAGCATCAAAAATAGCACTGGTTTTAGTGCCAAAAATTCATGGCACCTCCGTTAGTGCCTAAAATAGAGTCGAGAAGTAAAGATGGAAATCGTGCCAAAATTGGTGCCAAATTTGGCTTTCGGTTTTGCTTCCATGTCTACTCCTATTTTTTCTTCTAGATTTGCTTCCAATTTTGCATCCAGGTTTGTTTCCAGTTTTTCCTCCATGTTTGCTTCCAATTTTACGTCCAAGTTTGCTTCCAATTTTGCTTCCGGTTTTGCTTCTAATTTTGTTTCTGGTTTTCCTTCCACTTTTGCTTTCGGTTTTGCTTCAAGTTTTGCTTCTGGTTTTGCTTCCACGTTTGCTTCTGGTATTGCTTCTAGTTTTGCTTCTAGTTTTGGTTTTGGTTTTGCTTCCAAGTTTTCTTCTAGTTTTACTTCTGGTTTTCCTTCCATTTTTGCTTCCGATTTTTCTTCCAAGTTTGCTTCCGGTTTTACTTTTGGTTTTGCTTCCAAGTTTGCTTATAGATTTTCTTCTAGTTTTGCTTCCAATTCTGCTTCCATTTTTTCTTCTAGATTTTCTTCCAATTTTGCTTCTAGTTTTGCTTCTAGGTTTGCTTGTGGTTTTTCTTCCAATTTTCCTTCGAAGATTACTTCTAGTTTACTTCTAGTTTGGCTTCCATTTTTGCTTCCTTTTTTTCTTCTAAAAATGCTTCTTGTTTTTCTTTCATTTATTAATTTAATATTTTTTATTTCAATTTAATTAGTTAAATATATCATGACTTTTAAATAACTCATATGATTATAGAGTAAGTAATTTAATTATTTAACTCATATGATAAAAAAAATATAATTATTGTAACATGATCATCATCTATAATTAAAATAAGTGAATCAAATATCTATAATTTAATTGAATTTGACAACATCCATCATGAGCAATAAATTAAAATCATCATACTTAATAAATATCTATCCAAAAATCATTGACCACTTTTAATATATATAAATTGAAAAGTCAATACTGATAAGATCATCATCAAATATAACTATAACAAGTGAAAGTCAAATATGCCAGTACATCAAAAACATGTCAAAATGATACAAATAAAATTGATAAATTATGTAACTCAAATTGATACAAGTCCAGATGATACATGTCCAAATGATATAGTGAAAATTAGACATGTCAATATGATACAACTCAACAATATAGTACAGTAGGTCATGAAAATGATACATATGATAGTAATCATGAAAAGAGTCATCATAACAATATATCAGCAATGATCCATGATGTAGTCTATATGATCATGAATCTCACTAGTTACTATCACTAACTGTCTCATCATCGTCGTTGTCGTTGTCGTCGTCATCATCATTGTCATTGACCCCAGTGTCTTCCATATCTGCATCATCATCATCCTTTGCCATGTGATTTCTACTAGAAGAACCAATATTTTGTGGATCTATATCAAGTTGAGGATCATCTTGATCTTCTGGAAGACCCATGTTCTACAAAAAAAAAACCATTTAAAATGAAAAGTTATTATTTATTTCATGCAATAATTTATTTTTCTGCTATATATCTAATATTGCAACATATGAGATGAAACCATAATCATATTACATCATATCAAAGTGCACATACCATAATAAAATTTCAAAAAATTTACAGCTAATACTGGTGAGTTAGGAAAAACTTCAGCTTTCAAAAGCAAAGCCAATTAGGCTGGCAGACTTGTGGATTAGGTTAGCATTTGGTGGAAGAAGAAGAAAGATGACTGGAACTCTAGAGGCCCACCATAATGGATTTTAGTATTCAACCATGAGAGTAGAAGAGAGAGCTAATATCATGTATCAAAACATTAAGCATGCATTCTTCCAGCTAGTAGAGAAGGAGATGATTACTTTGCTTCATTTTCATTTGCATAACCATATCACAATGTGGGAACTAGGAAGACCAAGGATGTTCAGTTTTATGTGGAGGTAATGAATGTGGTCAAAAATTTAGGAGGGGCAAGAAGGTCAATGTATGATCCTGATGAAATTGAGGAAGAACAACAAAAGAGGGACAAGAAAAATAAAATCAATATAGAGTTTCAAGGATTTGTCAAGTGAGTAAGAGAGCTATGGGAGTAGCCTCATCTAAAATATTTTGAACTAGAGTGTTATATACAATATAGAGAGCTTGTTTTTCATGGAGTTCCTTTCAAAGCCTTTGCTTTTATTGTTCCTATGGTAAACTATTTGGTAGAGTTGGTGGAATTACCTTTCTTAGTAATCACTATTAGTGAGATTGAGATTGAGATTGTTAACCTTGAGAGACTAGGACTTGGGAAAAAGGCATTTGATATGGCTATTGTTTTCAAAGACTTCAAGCGAGATGTACTCCACATTGATTTCATTCCTCAATCTTCACTTGATGGCATCAAGGAATGGTTGAACTCTATGGATATAAAGTATTATGAAAGCATAATGAACATGAACTGGTGGCCAATTTTGAAGAGTATTACTAATGATCCAAATAAATTTATTGAAGATGGTGGTTTGGAATTTTTGAATATGGAAGCTAGTGATTCTGATTCTGATAATTTAGAAGAGTTAGATCAAGGATATGAACCCTCTGATGTAGAAGAGGAATCAAAATCAGATTACATGTAGCCACCATCAATAGTGTTACAAGCCAACAAGATGGAGGGAATTCTTATATAAGGATAATTTTCAATGTTGCAAGTACTGACTTTAATGCCAACTACAATGGCAACATTGAAATTACCTAGCAGTATTTATGTTAAGGAAATTTCCTTTAGATGCAAGGATTCAAAGCACATAAACCATGAGGTACAAATGATTAAATGCCAAAGATGATTTGTAGCAATGAAAGAGTTTCAAAAGGTAGAGAGAGATACACTGGTGACTTAGGAGAAACTTTAGCTTTAAAAAACAATCCAATTAGGCTAGGAGATGTGTTGATTAGGCCAGTATTTGGTGGAAGAGGATGAAAGATGACAGGAACTCTGGAGGCCCACCATAATGGATTTCGGTATTCAACCATTAGAGCAGAAGAGAGATTTGATATCATTTATCAAAAAATTAAGCATGCACTCTTCCAGCTAGTGGAGAAGGAGATGATTACTTTTCTTCATTTTCATTTGCATAACCATATCATGGCATGGGAACCAAGAAGACCAAGGATGTCCAGTTTTAAGTGTCCAGAGGTAATGGATGTGGTCCAAAATTTAGGAGGGGAGATCTTGATGTCTGCCAAGAGGCATAAAGTCAAATGAAATAAGTTCACCTACATGAATGCCAAATTTTACTTCCAATTTTTATGATGTTTTTTCTTGACTGTTAGAGAAGAAACTTTGGCTTTCAAAAACAAAGCCAATTAGGCCAGTAGGTGTGTGGATCAGGCCAACATTTGGTGGAAGAGGATGAAAAATGACTGGAACTTTGGAGGCCCACCATAATGGATTTTGGTATTCAACCACGAGATTAGAAGAGAGAGTTGATATCATGTATCAAAACATTAAGAATGCATTCATATAGCCAGTGGAGGAGATGATTACTTTTCTTCATTTTCATTTGCATAACCATATCATGGCGTGGGAACAAAGAAGACCAAGGATTTCTAGTTTTATGTGGAGGTAATGGATGTGGCCTAAACTTTAGGAGGGTAGATCCCGATGTCTGCCAAGAGGCATAAAGTCAAATGAATTAAGTTCACCTATATGTCTACCAAAGTTTACTTCCAATTTTTATGACTATTTTTCTTGACTGTCAGAGAAGAAACTTCGGCTTTCAAAAACAAAGCCAATTAGGCTGGTAGATGTGTGGATTAGGCAAGCATTTTTTGGAAGAGGATGAAAGATGACTGGAACTATGGAGGCCCACCATAATGGATTTTAGTATTAAACCATGAGAGCAGAAGAGAGAGCTAATATCATGTATCAAAACATTAAGTATGAATTCTTCTAGGCAGCAGAGAAGGAGATGATTAGTTTGCTTCATTTTCATTTACATAACCATATCATGGTGTGGGAACCAAGAAGACCAAGGATGTCCAGTTTTATGTGGAGGTAACGAATGTGGTTCAAGCTTTAAGAGGGGAGATCCTGATGTCTACCAAGAGGAATAAGGTCAGATGAATTAAGTTCACCTACATGTCTACCAAAGTATACTTCCAATTTTTATGACTATTTTTCATGACTATCAGAGAAGAAACTTCAGCTTTCAAAAACAAAGCCAATTAGGTTGGAAGACATGTGGATTAGGCCAGCATTTGGTGGAAGAGGATGAAAGATGACTGGAACTCTAGAGGCCTACCATAATAGTTTTTGGTATTCAACTATGAGAGCAGAAGAGAGAGATAATATCATGTATCAAAACATTAAGCATGCATTCTTCCAGCCAACAGAGAAGGAGATGATTACTTTGCTTCATTTTCATTTGCATAACCATATCATGGCATGGGAACGAAGAAGACCAAGGATGTCCAGTTTTATGTGGAGGTAATGGATGTGGTCCAAAATTTATGAGAGTAGATCTTGATGTCTGCCAAGAGGTATAAAGTTAGATGAATTAAGTTCACTTACATGTCTACCAAAGTTTACTTCCAATTTGTATGTCTGCTTTTCTTTACTGTCAGAGTTTACTTACAAATTTGAAATTTATTTCTAGTCATTTTGATGAGGATATATTCAGTGAATGCGTAAGCACCTTTTGTTTTTATCACAAGAATTTGTGCATTGCAATAATTCTAATTATTTGTGGTCTACAACTATGTCATCTCACTTATTGGATCTTCTATTTCAATGTTTTCTATAGTCTTCTCTGTTTGAGGTAGCACCTGACAATCCTACCTCCTTTCCTTAGCTGAGAAGTGGATTTGAATTTGGAAATACTACACTTTAAAACTAGCTATGGTTTGAGGAGAGCTATTCTAGCTTTGTTGTTAACACACTCAATCTTCAACAAGGACTTAGATGCATGGACTGAAATGCAAGCTTTAAAACTTAGACTTGAATGTGCATAATTTGATTGATTATGGTTTTCACAAGCATGTTGTCTTTACATGACTATTCTAGATTTTCAATACGTGTAATAGTGACTGCATCCTTATCAAGTTTGGCTACCCTTATTTAGAATGCCTTGACCTTTGGACTCGATACAAAGTTTTGCATTGTTATTCCATATTTGTAATATATAGGACATTTAAGGGGTACAACATATAGAAATTCAGTACTATCATCCAAGGAAAACTTATAGATGGTGTATCAAGAACAATACAAATTTATTTTATTAGGGTTAATGCTTTCTTCCCCCACACTATTGATATTTTTCCCAAAACATGTTTTTTCTTATTATTTCAATGCATCTCAAAATTCAATGTATGTATTAACATTTGTTATACATTTCAATTGTTTATGCAAATGATGCATAGATGTTAACTCAATCAGTGTTGTTACTTCGGTAATTTTACTTCTATGACAACCAACCATTACAAATTTCATCTACATCCTTCTACTATTTATTCATGCACATAAACGGTCATCTTGTAATCATAAGATTTGAGCTCTATTTACTCATCGTACACATCAATAAACAACTCAACAAAAGAGATGCAAATTGACATATTAACACAACAATATCCAAATAAGTTATTGAAACTCAACTATTTGAACCTCATTCTCCATCCAGATTACAAATCATTCTGCTTTTGTTTTGTAACAAAGTATTTTCAAATTTCTTTGGATGGTGGCCATATTTCTCCTCTTGTCAAAACATGGCACATGGACTACTTAAACTAATTAATATGCAATAATTTACTTTTTCCAAGGAAATAAAAAATATATATCATTTAACATATTAAATATACTTACAAATGTACAAATCAAGGCCTATAAACCTTTATGGCCACTGTGATGCATGGCACGAAGTTTCTCAAGCCTAGCCTTGGAGGCCTTGTCTTGAAACATATACTAATTCAATTTAACTATGCACAAATAAAATTTAAATATTGTTTAATAAATTTGATATAATCTTATGTGCAAATTCAAATACCTTCATACTCTCCTCACTAGACTTCCTCTATGCATCAGAATTCTCATATGCTTTTACAAGCTCTTTCCATACTTTCACACTTACATCAATTGGCCTTCTTTTCTACCTTAGCTCAGGAGGGATTTTTTTTAATCCTCTTTTTTTGGTTGCACCGAAATCTCTTGCAGTTTTGAGACATTTGTAGCTTTATTTTCTTTATAGACCAACCTGTGCCAAAATCAGTCTCCATGTCATGGATAATTTCTTTTTTCGGTTGCATGGGTATCTATGAGAATGGAAAATGTAGATGGTCTTTGAACCATTGAAGGCATGATTCCTTCAACCTATTCACAAATGTTTTCCCAGCACCTGTCATTCGGACTTCCCCTAAAACCACCTCATTCGCTACCAATGCAAGATTGATAACATGGCATGGTGCAAGAAGTCTGTGTCCCAGGAGTGGCTAGGACATTGGAAGTCTTTGCTCCCTATTCCACAGTCTTTGAGTTTACTGTCATTGATTTCCTCCTAGGTATTTTGTTTGATCTGGAACTGGTTGGAGAATCAATTAATTCCCTTTGACAAAATTGATTTGTCTGCAATGTTTGAGGGGCATTACCAGATTATTTTTCTATGTATCTGGCAAGCGTTGTCTAGTCCACATTAACCAATTTGTTCACTGCCTCTACCCCCAATATGGAAGCCAATTCCTCTTTATCTTTGTTAGTCTCATGTCCCTAGATATATATTTAAAATATATTTCTTCTTTTAAATTTAGAAACAAAAAACAAAAAACTACAATTCCTTTTTATCTTTGTCAGTCTCATGTCCCTATATACATATTTTTTAAATTAAATTTCTTCTTTTAAATTTTGAAATAAAAAACTAAAAAGTAAACTTCAAAGAAACAGTGAAAACATTTACAAATCTATAAATTGATAATGAATTACCTCACTGTGGCCAGAGCCTGGTGACAATGCTCGCTTCCTTCTATTTCTTGACATTTTGTGGTGACCTAGGGAAAATTATTTTTGTCTAGTCTGTGGAGGCAAATGAAGTACACACTGTCAGGTATGAAATTTTATTTCCAATTTGTGGTATGAAAATTTTAATTTGTGGGAAAATATGTTCACTGGGTTTGCTTAGTGTTGATAACCTAGGGAAAATATGTTTGTTGGGTTTGCTTACTATTGATAACCTTATCATGAAAACTCTTTCATAATGCAATCTTGCACGAATTTTGCATGGCATCAGTGACTATGGTGTGACTGGGAAAAACCAAGCATTTTTTGCGTTTATTTTCAATAGTTGCTTAGTAGTGACATGTTCTCTAGGTTTTCTTAGTTTTGATAACTTAGGGAAAATATGTTCGCTGGGTTTTCTTAGTGTTGATAACCTTATCATGAAAACTCTTTCATAATGAAATCTTGCATGAATTTTTCATGGCATTGGTGACTATGGCGCAACTGGACCAAACCAAGCGGTTTTTACATTTATTTTCAGCAGTTGCTCAGCAATGACGACCCCGATTCCTAGATTTTCCAAATAGTTAACTATTTCCTTGATACCCAGGTTAGGGAAAGAATACGAAGGCATCCTCGATTTGTGCTATAATATTTTGAGCTAAATCTCAAATGGTTAGGGTAAATTTTTTTGTTGGTTTCTCAAAGGTTTTACAATTTATAATGATGGGACAATTTAGAGGTTTCTCAGACAGGTTAGGCCATGAACCAGTAAACAATCGGGTATGTGCAGGATCATGATAGGCCAAAAAGTGGCAATATCATGGGTATTTGGCTGACGACTATTTTTTTACCCAAAATTGATGAAATAAAAAGGGTTTTTAAAGGAG
This sequence comes from Sequoia sempervirens, assembly GCA_007258455.2. NCBI lineage: Eukaryota > Viridiplantae > Streptophyta > Pinopsida > Cupressales > Cupressaceae > Sequoia > Sequoia sempervirens. The sequence goes on from VDFB02179234.1 coordinate 74,302,449, forward strand.
ATACTCAACTTTCCACTAATATAAATTATGCTTTACTTTGAATTTAATAAGTAATTATTATTCATTTTCTATTCAAATTATGACTAAAGTCCTAATTGATAGGCTGATTGAAAAACATCTATAACTTTCAAATGAACTCACATTTTTTGAATCCAAAACATGTGTCACATTATATGCTTTGCATACTATAGGATTAAAAAAAAAAATGAATTTCATGAAGTTTTGACCAAGTTAATGTGGTCAGACATACGAGTTTTTATATTTTTAAAAAATTTGTAATAAAAAAATCATAATTAATTATTTACTTGGAAAAAAATTATAGAAAAATATGCATCACATCAAGGCATGAGTCCTCTACTTATATCTAAAATCTTACAAAAAAAATTTATCATTTTATTTTGGTTAGGGTGGTCAGACAGACACCTACTTATTTTTTCCTTGAAATTTAAGTACCACTACATTGAAAATTCAAATTTCACCAAATAGATTTTTTTTTTTAAAAAACATACCTAGTAGTTTAGAAACTACATTCAATTTTCTACAAATTCTATTCTTACACATTTTTGAAATAATATAGATAACTTATTCAGATTTTTATGTCAAGTTGGCTAACTCTGTTTTTTCTGAATTTTTTGCCACTTAAGGGCCTGTTTTTTCCATGATGATCCTACACATACCCAATCATGAATTCAAATGAAATACAAAGAGTAGTAAAAAATCACAAATTCAACAAAGACAAAAAAAATTGTAACCTTACCTATGGTGTCGCAAACTAAATCGAATTTCTCATCAGTTGCTAGTAGCGCCTTACTCTCTTCCTTCATGCGACATTTTCCCCTTTTTGTCATCTGATTTCTTCCTTCATGCAGAAAATTTTTAAATTTTTGATTTTGGTTTAGTATTCGGCGCTTTAGTCAGTGTTAGTTAACACCAACTTTAGCATTGACTTTTGGCTGTTAATGTAATCTGTATAGGGCAACTAATGTGGCACCAAGTGTGCCTAATTGAGTGCCTATCATTGTTGTGTATCACAGGATCCAGAGTGTTGGAAATAATTCCAATTCCTACATTGTTTTTGTGACCACCACTATCTTATGGTTCCTTCATGAACTTGGTGCGGTAGAGTAGTTTTTACCACGGTCTCATGGTCTCGTAAGGTGCTTCATCCTTCTCGGAGGTAGTGCGGTGAAAGCTTATGTGGCGGCAAGTGAGTCTTCCTTCTTTCCTTGCAGTGTTGTGGTAACTCCCAAAAGTCTTCTACCATTGGTGTGTAGTAGTATGGTGACCACCATTGTCTCATGGCTCCTTCATCAGCTTAGTGCGGTAGACCGATTTTTACCATAGTCCTGCAAGTTGCTTCTTCCTTCTCGGTAGTAGTACAGTGAAAGCTTCTATGGAAAAAAAATTATTCACAGAGGAGGCCATGGAGGGAGGACATGGACGGCGTAGAAATACTAAATCATTGAGAGGAAAGTGGGTGTAAATAGATGAGACAACGGGATCTATAGATACAATAGAGGTAAGAAGAGAAAGAAACCTCAACCAAAGGAGGAAGGTGTTTATGAATTCACAAATGCTACAACATAGAGGAGATATCAATATGTCAAATATGACTAAAGTGAGGTTTTGTGTTGGATAGCATACTCGTTGAAATGATATAATTGGTGTACTAAAAATTATTTACTATGTTGTGTATTATAGGGGCAAGACGAGGACATGGAAACAAATCGTTTCATATCAAATGAGGACACAACGGATGAAGCGGGACATCAGGTACTCAAATTTTGACTTAACTTAGGAAAAATGATCTGATGGCATTTTGTGATACGTCCATCTTTTTTCATAGTATTACTGAAATTTATAATGTATTATCCAATCTTGACAGAAATTAATGCATGTTGTTGATTATTTTAAATGGAGATTGGAGAAAATGCAAAGCATGAGAGTTCAACTAGCAAAAGAAGATATGTATGTGGACATGGACCTAAACCTATTAAATCACATAGATGATAGTGGGTGGAAGAGGATATGAAAATGGATATTGTAGACACAACAAATGATTGCACTTAGAAGAGGTAGGTCAGGACTATAGTACATGGGATGAATACTTTGAGAAAATTGTTGTTTGTGGATGTTATGTATGTCATGGAAAGAAACAATTCAAATGTGTGATTGTACAAAGACATTACATATATGATGAGCTTCCAGTCGGTAGTATGCCTACTACAATCAATTAAAACCAAAGAATAATAAATGAGTGTGGGGTATGTGCAAGATCATGATGGGCCAAAAAGTGGTGATATGTAAGTGAGATGATGGACCATGTGGCTGATGACTTTTTTTTTACCCAAAATTGATGAAACGAAAAGGGTTTGTAAAGGATATTCTCAGATTTCCACCAATATAAATTATGCTTTACTTTGAATTTAATAAATAATTATTATTCATTTTCTATTTGAATTATGACTAAAGTCCTAATTGATAGGTTGATTGAAAAACATCTATAGGTTTCAAGCGGTATCACATTTTTTGAATCTGGAACATGCGTCACATTCTATGCTTCGCATACTATAGGATTAAAAAAAGAAGAAGAATTTCATGAAGTTTTGACCAAGTTAAGGTGGTTAGACATACAAGTTTTTTATGTTTTTTAAAATTTGTAATAAAAAATTCATAATTAATTATTTTATTGGAAAAAAAATACAAAAAAATATGCATCATATTAGGACATGAGTCCTCTACTTATATCTAAAATCTTATAAAAAAATATTATCATTTTATTGTGGTTAGGGTGGTCAGACATACACCTACTTATTTTTTCCCTGAAATTTAAGTAATACTCCATTGAAATTTCAAATTTTCACCAAATAGATTTAAAAAAAAAAAACCTAGTAGTTAGAAACTAAATTCAATTTGCTAAAGATTCTATTCTTACATATTTTTGAAATAATATAGATAACTTATTCAAATTTTTATGTCAAGTTTCCTAACTTTGAGTTTTTCACCACTTAAGGGCCTTTTTTTCCATGATGATCCTGCACATACCCTGTGGACTGATGTTTTATAAACTATGTTGTCAAAATTGTGTTCTATTTAAATTATTGTATAAAAGGGTAGTCTATAAAATTTAATGTTCCATTATTCAATTGATGTATATATGTTCATATAATTTATATTTTTATTTTTTAAGCCATATTTGATTATATTTCTTTGAAATTGATACATTTATGATTTATCCAATTGTTTCCAAACATTAAATAATGCTTGCATTTGTTGATAGGTAGAAAAATTTGATGAAACACATACTAATACCCAAGATCCAACTGGGTTATTAAGATTTTGATGGGATGATCCAAACCATCCATTAAACCATACCAGAGTGAGAAGAGCAAGATTGAAGAGAACACTACCACCTGAGAAATTTGAAGAGCTGATGAGAGTCACATACACCGATGACATGCCACCTAGCCTTAATGATGATGATGATGATAGTGAAAATGCAGTGCATGAAGAAGGATTGAATGAAATTCTTATAGGTTTCTTTGGGGATGGAAACAATGATGACAATAATGATGATATGGTTGACAATAATGATGATAGCAGGGATAATTAACACCAACGTAATGTTGATGATAATAACATCAAAGACTCCATCAAGCAAACAATGAAGACACCTGTGTTCAAATTGGGTGCAAGTAGAACCTCAAAACTGCTATGCACACTAATATTACTAGAAATCAAGTCACTATTTGGTTGGTTAGACAAAGGATTCACTACCCTACTGAAGGGAGTTAAAATCTATTTCTTACTTTGCATTGTCAATTGGTGTACATAATTCATAAACATTCATCAGCTTCATTTATATTTCTTTAAGGGGATTTTAAAACCATATATTGTATATAAATAGTCCTAGTATAGATTGACATATCAAACATGTTCATCATAAGTCAAACAGTCAATTGATTTAATCTCTGGAAATCTTATAGGGCTCTAAAAACTAAAATATTCCCTAAAAAGAATGTGTTGCCATCAACTTGCAGAGAGGCGCGTATGTTGTTGGTTGAGTTGGGGATTGAATATAAGCAAATTCATTCATGTAAAAATGATTACAATTTATATAGAGATGAATATCAAAGTAAGGTAGAATGCCATGTATGCAAAAAGAAGAGATATTGTACAGATGTACAAGGTCCTACAGTTCCAAAGAAGGTTTTGCGTCACACACCAATTATATCTAGACTTCAACGAATGTTTCGTTGCAATTCACTAGCACAATTGATGGTCTGGCATGCAAATAACATGAGTAAAGATGGATTCATGTGAATTCTGACTAACTCCAAAGCAATGAAACACAGAGGAAAAATGGCCAACAAAATTCATAGATGAACCCTGTAGTATTAGGTTTGATCTTGCAATTGATGGAGTGTTCCCATTCTCTTTCCTGAGCTCAAATTATAGTGTTTGGCTAGTCGGATTGATAGTATACAATATTCCCCCATGGATGAGTGTTAGAAAGGAGCACCTTATGTTGACTCTCATTGTTCCAAGAAAACATCTAGTTAAAAACATGGATGTTTATCTTGCACCTTTTATTGATGAGATGCAACTGCTATGGAAAGGCATAGAATGAATGACATATCACTCCCTCCATCAAATAGGTTCTTCATGTTGTATGGTGTGCTATGTTGGAGTATTCATGATTTCCCAGGACTTGGTGTTTGATCTAGTAAGATAAAATATTTACGTATTTACATTCATAATTTATTTTCATCCCAACTTTCATACTTAGTTTTATACTATTTTTTTTATGTTATTAACATTACTTATTGAATTTTAGGGCTTCAAACAAAGGGGATATTTTCATTTCCAAGATGTGTAGAACAATTTCAAGGGCAGTATTCTAAAGATCTACATAAATTTATTTAAGCAAATGTCAAGAATTTTCTACCACTAGATCATAGGTTTAGAAATTGCCTGAAGAATCAATTTGATGGAAAAGTTGAAAATAGAGGCCCTCCCATAATTATGGGTCCAATTGATTGGATTAAGAAGTATGAAGATGCCGAATTGAAAGCTTGGGAGGATTTTTTTGATTAGGGTGATTTAATTGAAGAACCAGAACAAGTTGTAGTTAATATGATAGAAGGAATGAAAAGGAAATCCATATTTAATGAGCTCCCTTATTGGAAGGATCTATTAATATCTCACCTATTAGGTCCTATGGACATATTCAAAAATTTCCTAGATTCTATATTTTGACACATATCAGGCAAAGAGAAGGACACCTTGTCTTTGAGGAGAGATATTGCTCTTTCACATACCAAATTTGATAGAAAACATTTGTGGCCAAAAAGGGAAAATGAAACATATGCATAAGCTCCATGGATTTTGAAAAAGCAAAGAGCTAGACCAACTAAGAGATAGACCAACTAAAAAATGTCATATGTTCAATAAGGACACCTACTGGCTATGGGTCATCATTGGCTAAAGCTTTTACAGTTGATGAACATATCATAGGATTTAAAACACATCATTTTCATAATTTAATGAAGGTATTATATATCAACATTTAACATTTACTGGTAACATTGATTAAGCACTAAATTTATTTTGATATTTTGTTGTGTGAGAAAAAAATACTAATGAACTTTTCATAAATATGTTTGATAACATATCATTCCATTGGTAATTAGGGGGGATTCATGTCTTACAATTGACTTAAGGAATGCCATAAGTCGATTGTCAGCATTTACAAGGGTTATATGAAATGTTCATGTGAGAGAGACATAGAGATATTATATTGCATTTTAATTTATGACTAAAGGTTCATACTAATTTACTATTCTTATATTAGGTGGGTGACCTCCAAGGAGATCCATGAATCTGAAGTGCCAAAGTGGAAGAAGGAAATTGCAAAAATTGTATGTGTATTTGAGTAGGAGCTCCCTACAAGTTTCATGGACCTACAAGTCCATTTACTTATATATATAGTCGGTGACATTGAATTGGTGAGCGGCGTATCAATGAGGTGGATGTTTTTCTTTTAGAGGTATATGAAAACTCTTAAAATATATGTTTGACAAAAGGAACATCTAGAGGGTTGCATGGCTGAAGGGTATGTATCAAGAATGAAGCATTTTTCTATCTATGTGAATTACTTGTTAAGGATTTTGAAGATGGCCCATGCATCTGGGATGAAGAACGAGCATCAAATATTATTGATGGAGAAAAACCACAATCTAATGGTGTTGAAGTACAAATTAATAAGTAAATTCAGGATCAATGTGGTTGTTTTTCTTGCAATCATTAATTTACTCTGTAATTTATTTTTCAAATTAACATGACATTTGGAGTTTGAAATAAACATACTGACATGTAATAGGTGTAGACAAAATTTCTATACTCAACAAGTTCAATCTGTACCACATGGACTTTATGAACAAAAGGATTGATCTGTATGATAGAAAGAGAGAAGTGTTAGAAGAAAGTAGACATTTTAAGAGATCGAACCCAAGGAATACTCCATTTCCCACTCATGTGCTTGGGGAATGGAGAAAATATTGCACACTAGAATGGGTTATTGAACAAATTCAAAATAAAATAGAAGATGCAGGTACAAATTCAAACGTAACAAAAGATGAAATCAACATGTCTAGAGGATGTGAAAGAAAGGTACTGTTGGAATTTTACAAAATATTGTTTCCTTACACTTTTGATAGTATTAACTATTTTAATATTCGTCATTATATTTATTTTCACTGAAATAAATGGTCTTTCACATGCGAGGAAATATCCAACAATGTGGGCATATGGTGGAAATTATCGTGTAGAAAGTGTAGACATAAAGAGACAATCCTTCGATAGTGGCATCATGGTTGACTTCGAGCAATCTAGTCGATCAAGCTCAAAAGATAAGAATATAATTGAAGGCAATCTACAAAATGTTGGGAAAATACAAGAAATTATTGAGTTGGATTACCTCTCTTTTAAATGTTGTATTTTTAAGTGTAGATGGTATGAAGCATTTGAGAGGACACAAAGACATGATACCCATAATGGATTGTTTTCTATAAATTCCTCATCGTTCGTATCGAAGGATAAGGAGCATTATGTTCTACCACTACATTGTGAGAAAGTATTTCTTTAACTCAAACAAGAAGTGCTAGTGATCATTAATCTATTAATTCATAGCTTATTGTGAATATATAAATTTTTTTATTAATCAGTAAAATTGTTATAACATACATCTAATATATGTATGTTGTTCATGTGCAGGTATTTTTCTATGAAGATATTTTGGACCCGAAATGGATATTTTTCATACATTATGATCAAAGATTAAGGCATGTATTTGACAATGCATTAGTGGATACTAAGCAAAAAAATGATGGCCAACAAAATGAGAGGGAGGGATTAGAGAACATCGAAGAAATTGACATCCATGATGATGTTGAAGATGGTTATGTTTAGGAACAAGAAGACAACAATCCAGGGTTAGATGATGTTATGGAAGACAACAATATGGATGGTATAGAAAATGATGATCCAAATACATCTGGTAACAATATAGATGGTCTATAGTCAAATTTTAATGATGATGAAAATGATGTAGGTCAAGATGAGGATGATGATAATATTAAATACTTGAAAGAACATATGAACATTGATAATGATACACTGGATGAAATTGTAGTAGACAATAATGTTAATGACCAAGACTTCTAAATTTTCAGAATTATTTGCATTCCATGTTTTAAAAAGGATTATTATTATGGCCTAAACTTTAAAATGCTTCAATAATATTATGTTGTACTTAGACAATTGAAAACCTGTTTTATTCTCCTAGCAAGTTTTTTTATTTTCCATTATAATTCTAGACCAAACAACATTTGTGGGGATGGCCTTTTACACCAATCTTAATTTGTATGAAGTTCACAAACCTATTGTCAAGTAGTAAATTCCTTTTGTAGATAGGAAATGTAAAGGCTTCATTTAAGAAAAGATAAGTAGTCTCTTTCTGAGGGTAATCCACATGCAAAAACTAAAAAGCACATAAAAAAATAATTGTACATTAGAAAATCAGATTCAATCAGTTATGTCTTATTTCGCTTGCACACTTATCTGAAAGAGATAGGGAATTCACCATACATTTCCCTTGACAAAGAAAACATGTGCTTTCATTTATTTTTACTATATATCTTAGATGTGAAATTGTTGTTACATAATGATGCACTGAGAAAATAATATATACAAAATATGCAAAGAAAATGTTTGAAATTTAACATGCAACCTACTATATTGCATTGAAAGGAATCAAGATTAAATGGGACAAGAAATAAAAATAAAATTTTGATGATTGTACTTAAAAGTGAACATGATATGAAAAGTGTGGACAATGATGGTGTTGAAATTGAAAACCCTGATTCTGATGACATTACTATTTTATGCCATTAGAGACAAATAGCACATACAATTTTATATACATAGCAAATGAAGATTTGAATCTAGTAAACTGAAAATGTAAACACTATAAGATTTTTCCTTAAACAATAATTCACATACTCACTTACAAAAAAGGGTGAAGCATTTTTTATTCAAAATCTTTTTTCTTTAATAGATATAACAGTAAAAAAATATTTACAAGTACAGGAATATATACACTATTTCATAGAATATATACACTATTTCATATACTTCTAAATTTTTAGAGTTATTTGCAATCTGTTTGGTCTCAAAAATGTAGATTTTTAGACCATAAGAGGGTGCCAATCTCTAAGAGTACTTTAATCCTTAATACAAACCAATTAAAGTAAATTATTTGAAACGACTTTAATTCACACCTAACCAGAAACCAATCAAAGCATCCACACAGTAGCAACAAATGTGCCCTCATAAATCTTGCAGATTTAAACAACTTGAAAAGACCACTTTGGAGACAACAAAGCAATAAATAAGCATGAAAATTAACACAACAATTGAACACTGAAAATGGATTATGAGTTATAATGTATCTGCTCCATTATATTGTTCAAAATATAAACATACATAACATGATTTCTTTTGATATGAATAAGTGGATGAGATGGTCTAGTATCTATTCTAATGGATTGAAATGATGATGATATGATGATGAAAATTGGACCTTGGTTTCCCTATTTGTATGGGAAGCAACAAGCTTTAGGTTCATTTACAAAAGTTACATCGTTTCTAAACTAAAGCATAATTAACATAACATGGAAACTTAAAAAGAGTTTATTGTTGGATGCATCGGATTCTATTAATCATTAGCAAGTGCTCATGACCACCTAAGATCTATTCAAGGCTCAAGCACCATGTTAATGCGTCGACAACAACCAAACTTTGATTACCTCCTCATACAACTCTAGCAAGGAACAAAATCTTTGACATGTGATCAATGTATTTCTCCTGGGCATAAGTGTTTGTATATTGTAGAGTGTTTGTCATTACATTCTCCAATCCAACAATCCTCTTGAGTTTTTTATGCATTTTCCTAAGTACCTCATCCTCATCATTGATGTCATCAAGGATGCCTAGAAAATATTTTGATATCTCATTTTTCCAAGTTTCCTGATCCTTCAAATCTGTTTCTTCAAAGAAATCTGGCATGGCCATACATAGTGGCTTGTTGAAGTCACTCAATTCCTGTGTCAATATATTTTGGAAGTTTTCATGTGTATTCACGAGGCTCTGACATTCTTGGAGAAAAGAATTATTATCTCCATCTTCTGCCTTGATATGGTATTCCATTTCCTTCATCCTATCAAGTAGACTTCCATGCTCCACGAGGGCCTTGTATGTTCCACTGTGAGCATGCCAGACACCATCTTCCTGTTGGTACATATCTTTGAATTTCATATAAATTGTCCTTGATGCTACTTCAAAAGTAGTAGCCTTCAATTTTCTTTTTATTTCTTCATGTTCCTTTTGAGCCTTTTCAAATTTATGCTTTCATTGAGCAGTCTCAGATGTGGCCTCTAAAACTTTTCTTTCATGTTCAATTAAAGGAGAGTAAAGCCTTGGAGAAGCAAACAGCCTATCTTTGTACTTGATTAATTCTTGTTTCAACCTGTCATTTTCCTCTATCAGCCACTAGTTATCTCTTACTAGATTTTGGATCTAGGCTTTGGTGAATTTGGCTACATTCACATTCAAGTTAGCAGCCTCCAAGGGATTGGTCTCCCCTACTCTTTGCACCATGAGATGTCAAAAAATATGATCATGTTCAATGAGAGAAGGATTCTTGCCTGGGGGGTAAAGAGCCCAAATTTGCAAAGTGGTATTATCAGGATTGTACCCTGACCCTATATAGACCTTGTCACTTGCTTCATCTGTAATTTGAAAATTTTAATTCTTTCTCTTCAAAAAGTTGTCAAACACAATGGCTGAACTAATATCCCACCTAGGAAGGAGCATAACTCCAGCTTCTTGCAATAATGCTCTTCCTCTCTCAGCAATCATGTTTCTCATTTCCCTATCAACTTCATGTTGTAACTCTTTCAAGGAATAAGCCTCTTTCTAAGGGTCAATGTCCTTTAACCTTTCTCTTATTAGTCTTCCTTTATACTCATATATAAAGGACTTAAATTTAGGGGTCTACACAAAAGTATCATCTGCAACAAATTCCTGACTTGCACGATGCCTCACATCATTTGATAGCTCATCAGAGGCTTCAAAGGTGATCACACTTCTTTCCAATGGAATCTCATATTGGGGGATAATAGGAGTATTACTGTGAGACTTCTTCTTCCTCCTCAGTATTATCTTCTTCCATGGATGGGGAACCAACTGAACATCTCACTTTAGGAGTAGGCTAAGGTGATAAATGATCTAGTGGTGTGATATTTTCTACTTGCCTCCTAGGACCAATGCCCATTCCTCTTTCAAATTCCACAAGTGGTACACCTCTTATTAGTTCTTCTTCATGGAGGATTAACCGTTCAATTCTTTCTATGGGATCTTGTACCTCAGGGAAAGCCCCTATGTAGCCTAGTTTATTATTCACCTTCCAAGCCTCAGCCATCATAACCCTACTATAGGCATTCATTCTCATCATGTTTTGTTTTTATTCACAATTTCTGATGACATCTTTTAAAAGGAAACAATGCTCATACACTTTCAATTTTTGAAAAATTTTGGCATCACAAATGAAGTGTTCAGGATCAAACTTTTTCCTTTTGTTGCCCACTGGAAAGCCATAATAATCCAGTTTACCACTAACCAAGTGATATCCTGAATCAAAGATAATAGTGAAATCACCAAAGCATAAAGTGGAAGGCATGAAATTTTTCCTCCCATAGCTCTTTAAATGCATGAAAGCTGAAAATGACAATTGCCTTATGACCTCTAAATAAGCAACTCTATCTAGCATAGTCTTAAGCAGAAAATAAGGTGCAACTTCAAATCCATAAACCCTGATAGTAGTACAATCCCCAAACATGTACCAGTCCCCCAAATTGTGATTTTTCACTACTTCATGACCCATATCTTTTGGTCAGAGAAATATTAAGATCTCTGGGGAGAGGTTGTAGTCACATTTGTGGCCTAGCATCTTGTATAATGGTTTGACAAAATATTCCTCAAAATATAGGTAGTGGGACCTCCCACACCTATTGTCCCACACAAATGTCCACATTTGTATAGGCCTTGAATTTCTACCATTATCTAAGTATTTTATTCTTAATTCCTCACCCCATAACCCCATCACCTGCCCTTCATATAATATCATTTGCATGAAAAGAGAATAGTGCTTGAAATGAATGGCTTCACTGTCATTCTTGATGATATTGAGGGAATTATTGATGGCCTCCGATAAATACTTTGCATAAAAATAGAGTCAGGAAATATGGCTCTGGATGTCTGTGGTTAAAACCATGGGAGAAATTATCATGTTCTCAGGAACATCAATTCTCAATACTTGACCAGCTGAGTAATAAGTGTATTGAAAGTATTCTTCAAGCAAAACCACAAAGAATGGGGCCTTATATTCACTAGAGAACCTCATAGTTTGGTTACTTGAACCCTTTAACCCTATGTAGAGGCAATTTCTACCTCTTGTAACTTGTGTCCATGGTGCAGTATTCCTCCAACAAGTCTTTGATTTGTAATTTTGTTTTCAGGGAAGTGTCTAGCTTAAAAATCATGGAAATATAATCTGGCTTTATGACCATGAACTGTGACACATCAAGAAAATGAATTGCTCTCTTCTTTAGATTTTAATTCTTTTCCAACACATTGATTAACTCTACATTCACAAAGACATTGGGTACTACAAGTTTACCCAAATTCAAATTCCACGGGTTTGACACTGGGCTATGCATTAATTTCTTCCTATAATGATAAATAAAGAGGTCGTAATGCCTACACGGAGTCCATACATCTCCAAGATTTTTTAGTTTATCTTCTAATGTCACACATGATGGGTTAAGTTGTGTTATTCTTCTAGATTTTGGCCTAGACCCGGGACACTGATCAATTAAGTCTTGATTCAATTTCCTAGCTTTAGTTTTCTTTCTTTTTTCTTTCTGTTTTCCTGGGTTTTTTTTCCATCTCAACCCTACTCATACAATGCTTTCATCTACTTATTGAGAAAATACTTTGAGCTGATTCTAGACCACTTACTTGCATAAATACTACAAATTTTTAGCTACCTACCACCATCCAACTTGGTTCTCCAAATCCTTCAATTACAATTCATAGTGATTTCAATTTTTTTTTCCATCTCAACCCTACTCATGCAGTGCTTTCATCTACTTACTGAGAAAATAATTTGAGTTGAGTCTAGACCACTTACTTGGATAAATGCTATAAATTTCAGGACACTTCATCTAGCCCTGGTTCATAAATGGCACTTGTGCCACCTTTATGATCAAGTTCTTCATTAATAGTGGTAGCCTCATCAATATTTTCATTAGTCACATCAATCAGACTAATCATCATTTCATAACTATTGAAGAGACTTTTAATTAAAATATTTGTTGTTTCTTCGATATGCTAGTATGGCAGTGTTTTTCCCTTCCCTTTTGGTGTATACCACTCTACCACATATGTCTCTCACCTTCCCGGTGGTATAGCGGTGTCTGCTTTTGATCATTACTTGAAGAGTGTCGATGAGACAATCTTATTTGTCTTACTGATATCTCAGTGTCTCATCAACATTAGATCTTATGTTCCTTTGGTGTTGGTTACTGGTGTCGATGAGAAAAGTTAATGTCTCTTTCTGATATGCCACTATCTCATCGACAATTACTTCATTGTATCCAAGAGTTGTGTTTCACTGAGAACTTGTAGATATACCTTGTCAATGTAACATAAATGATTATCTCCTCGATATGCCCATATCTTGTTGACTTTCATTGTTTTACATCTTCGATGACACATATAAATAAGTCTCTTCAACATAGGGGTGTCTCATCTACATTTTTGATCTATGGTTTGTGCTAATGTCGGCGAGACTTTGGAGGGACTCTCATAGACATGGTGTTGTCTTGGTGATATGCTATGAGCAATCATAGGAGTATTTCAAAGGAGGAATACACTTTGATGTTGTGATCAAGGGATTTATTTGGAGGCTCATGTGAGGCATTAAATTAAATTTAAGTTATTATGATAGGAATTCTATGCATATGGTGGATGTAAGAGATGAGTGAAAATGGAAGTATGCAAAAATAATTAAGATGGAATTTTGGCTACAACATAATCCATGTTTAAAAAAGGATGATTCTTATGGCCTAAAATTTGAAATGCTTCAGTAATATTATTTGTATCGATACAAATGACCTATTGCAATATCCTTAAATTGTTCAATCTTTGGTATGAATTGTTGGCAAAAAAAATTAGGATTACTTGGATGCTTCTTCCATTCATTTTGTATCAACATATGTTCGTGAAGACACAAAATTTAATAGCTCAATCAGGTAGAGAATTTGTGATTTTCAAATGAAGAGTAAGGTACATTTTTATTTCTGCTACATTACATTCATGTGCATAAACAAAATCAGAAGATTACATTACTAGATTGCACTTATGGGTATGTACAAGATCATGATGGGCCAAAAAGTGGCGATATGATGGTTATTTGTAGGGTATGTGGCTAACGACCTTTTTTTAACCCAAAATTAATGAAATTATAAGGGTTTTTAAAGGAGATTCTCAGCTTTCCACCAATATAAATTATGTTTTACTTTGAATCTAATAAATTATTATTATTCATTTTCTATTTGAATTACAACTAAAGTCTTGATTGATAGGTTGATTGAAAAAAATCTATAGCTTTCAAATGATATCACATTTTTGGAATAAAAAATATGCATCACATTCTACACTTTGCATACTATAGGATTAAAAAAAGAAAAATTAAATTTCATGAAGTTTTGACCAAGTTAAGGTGGTCAGACATAGAAGTTTTTTATATTTTTTAAAAGTTCTAATAAAAAAATCATAATTAATTATTTACTAGGAAAAAAATTACAAAAAAATATGCATCACATCCGAACATGAGTCCTCTACTTATTTCTAAAATCTTATAAAAAAAATATTATCATTTTATTATGGTTAGGGTGGTCAGACAAACACCTACTTCTTATTTTTTCCTTGAAATTTAAGTACTACTGTATTGAAATTTCAAATTTTCACCAAATAGAATTTTTTTTTTCAAATAAACCTAGTAGTTTCGAAACTACATTCAATTTGCTACAAATTCTATTCTTACATTTTTTTGAAATAATATAGATAACTTATTCAAATTTTCATGTCAAGTTGACTAACTCTGATTTTTCTGAATTTTTTGCCACTTAAGGACCTATTTTTTCCATGATGATCCTGCACATACCCTTATGTAGATGCATATAATACATGAAAGATTGAACAATCCTTTAAAAAATGTAGTCTTTATTGATAATGTAAATGTATGTTGTTCCACACAAGTCATGGAACTGACTATTTGAATGCATATAATCGAAAAACTATACATTTATAGATACAAAAGAGAAAAATGCACATAAAGAGAAAGGGGACAATGATGAATCCTAGTTGCTTTGTTCTACATCATCTTCAGTCTTCCCACTTGTCTAAGCCTCCAATTTGATGTCTTCCTTGCTAATTCTAGGTTTCTTGCATTTGAGTGAGAAGAGTGTTGTTAGAGCAATGAAGGATCACTAGAGTCAAAATATGTGCATACATCTATAAACATGTAATTTGATCATCATGTGCATTCAAATAAATTGCATACCATAGATTTCTAGGAAAACAAGAAAGTTATCAAACATATCTATCATATGCTCGGTTTCATCTAACATGTTTTCTCATTATGTGGGTATAGATGAAATTAGGTTGTTTTGTTTATCTGGTTACAACATGTGAGGTGAAATGTGGCTCTCACAAGGGCTGAGCCCAACCTGATGCCCTATTGTTTCATTTGAGAAGGATAATCACCAGTAAACCATCCATGAAGCATTAAAGATCAATCTTTGTAAGGATAGTGGAGTATGTTGGTAAGGGGTAATCTCCTTATTGATAAAGATTTATCCTTATTAATAATAACATTCCACTATCAACATAGCCATGGTTCTGAAAAAATTGATCATCAAGGATTCCAAGATAGTTTTCATTAATAGTTTGGTTAAAATTAAGTAGCCCCAAGCATCATAACAGTCACAAGAATTGAACATAAGGGGAAGTCATCTAGATTAAATGCTTACACAATATTCATCACTTGCAAAGACAGAGACAACATTTTTCCACATAACAAATTAAATTGAATGCATGAAAGATACAATGATGAAGTACATAATAGTGAATGTTGCTTAAGAGGGATTGAAGGACAATGTTTTGTATCAAGGAGAACAAGGTAACCTCAAACTCTGTTGTACCTGAGTATGACAGTACTTGAGCTTCTAGTGTTTCTAGATGGAACCTATAGCGGAAAAGTGTAGTCTCCATCTGAAGGAACCATCTTTGGAGATCTTCCCTGAAATGAGGGTTGAAAACATTAGAAGAAAAGAAATACCATAATTTTAAAGTAACAATTTGTATCAAGACAAATTTTAGAAAGTATAATTAAAAAAGATAAATCCTTACAATTGGACCTCAATTTGGACCAAACAGATTTATGATTTTATCTTTAGAATGTAGGAACTTTCTCTGTCAGAGCTTCACAACCTGAAATTGGATCTCCAATTGGACTAATAAAATTTATGATTTTATCTTTAGAATATAGGAACTTTCTCTGTTAGATATTCAAGACCTCAAATTAGATCAGAAGTTGGATAAGCAGATTTATGATTTTATCTTTAGAATGTACAAACTTTCTCTATTGGATATTAAAGATGTAAAGTTAGATCAGAAATTGGTTCAATTTTATTTTCTTGCACATTTACTACTTTGCTAACTGCCTTTAAGACTAGATATTGCACCATTAGCTGCAATCTCAAACAACTCACTCATTGTCACTTGAAGATTCCTTTCATGAGCATCCTTGTATAAAATCAAACTATGCCCTATAAAATGCCTACTTACTTACTAATATAGGGGACTAAGAGTTTCATGGTATTTTGAGTTTTATTTAGAAGGGACAATCCAAAATGGACAGGGGACTTAGCAATGTCCCTAGCAAAGTAGCCAATCTATTGGTTATTTTTTAGAACCAAACTTAATCTCTCCATCTACCTATGAATATGCCAGAATCCAATGATAAGTAAAGGAAAGGATTGGAAAACAAATAGGTATTAGCTTGCTAGGCTAGACCTCTACTCTTTGAGCTCTGTGAAACCCAAGAGGGCGATCCCAACAATGTCTACATGATACTCTCATACCATTTTATCAAAAACATTGAAAACAAATAGATACATTCCTATTGGACACAATAGACAAAACTCCTTAAGTATTTGGAAAAACTTTTAACGAATTGTACCTATAGTTAGGAATGGGCAGCACTTCATACTACTATACTACAATTACAAATATGTCAGAAATTGTTGTAAATATTTTTTTTCTTTGTCAAGTAGAAGAGGCTCACTAACATCAAAGGTGACCAAACAAATGGACCAGTGCCTTATTTGTGGGTGAAAATTTCACATATGCAATAAACTATAATACATTAGAAAATGGAAACAATTATTTGTAGACTATTGTATATTACTTTGTAACATACAACTTGATATGTCCAGAATTAGAAACTTCTTAACAATCCTTGAATGTCACTTACAAATCTATGATCTCATATTAGCACTTAGTTATCTCTTTTAACTAAAGCAGAAGATGAAAGCACACATTCAATCAAAGTGATTGAAGACAAATAAATGAACCTTGATTCCTTTATTCATAATTTGAAAGCCAAAATTATAAAAGATAGATAACTAATCCATGAACTGGAAATTATCATTCATATATCTTTGCCATTGGATAAAAATTAAGCCTAATAAAGATCTAAATACATTCCTAAGACTTTACACTAATATATTTCTTTGTTCTTGAAATTATCAAAATTACTCATACATGAGCTCAAAATTTGCTTAACCATCAAAACACCCATGTAATTGGCCTTGAAATCCCATTTACAGAAACATGGGAGAAAAAATCATCAAGCCAAATTGTAATCAAAGTCACATTTTCATTTGAAATACATTTCAAATTTAATTTCAAAATTCCCCATATAGTTCTATTTGCACTTTACAAAGTGGGGGTAAAGCATGTACGACAAAAGTTATTTTCATTTGTTGAAAAAGATACGTTGGTCTGCCAAAAGGCACTTTTCACTTGTTGTAATAGCATTACAACATCTCTGTCACAAGCCAAGATGTTAACCATGTGTGTGCTCAGTCAGTAAAATATATAAAAAGAAATATTATGGAAGGAATATTGGTCCATTCAAGTCAACATTTATGTTATCAATCTCCATGATAGGGAGAGAACAATGTTTTGTAATACTTCAATGAAAGCCTAATTTGTACTATTTTTAGGCTATGCATCTTTTCTCTGCTGTTAGTTATTTACCATATTTTTCATCACCTTCCTAACATAGGCTCATTCAGTGAACCTCTACAACCATGAGTTATACTCATATTCAGTGGCCCACCTAATATATAGTAAGGTCTACACTATTGCACTATGTTGAGTCTACCTAGCATTAATTAATGCTCTGAATTCCCTAACAAATACATCCCTTCTCATTTCAACTGCAACCATGTTTTCAATGTGGGGGTTCAACATGAAGTAATCAATTTCAGTCAACATCACCTTAGCCCAAGGTATCCATTCTCCAAAATCATGCTTCCACTTGGAAAACTCCATCAACTCACCCTTATCATCAAATATTTTAGGCGTACCATGCTCTTCCATATCCCTGAACATTTTCAATTTTTTGTCAAGTTGTATTCCCAACTTCCCATGGAAAATTGTTATATAATTAATAAAATTAATGGCCTATAATATTTTAGGAATATGAGTAGGGGCCTCAGGATATTTCTTCATTTTTGACATCATCTCTTTTAGTGTTCCTACCCTATTACTCCATTGGCTCCACTTAGCTTGAAAATCCCTCTAAACCTACAAATATTTAATGTTATCCTCATGGATGTTCTTGTAGGCTACCCACACATCATCAACTCTATGAAAAATTTGGTCACTCTATGTCTCAATAGATCCTTGAAAATGTCATTTTCCACTTTAATTGTCTCCAGTTTGGTATTCTTTGTATTCTCTTTTTCTGATTTCAAATATCAATTTAAATTTTGAATTCTAAGGGACAAAGTCTCTCTATCTTGTGTAGACAAGTCTGAGGTAGAACTTGTTGGAGATGTAAAACCATTTTGTATTGTAGCAAGAACATTATTATGTTCCTCCATCAGTTGTTGTATCTATCCAACAACCTCTTGTAGTTAGCCTTTTTAATCTGAGCAGTATCTATAGTTAACATTGTAGCATGCATTGTCAATTGTCTAGCTACAGTAATATTTATTTATGTTTCCCTCCTAACAGCTATTGCTTCAATGTCCTTTTCCATATATTTTATGACATCAGGCTTTCTTGTGTTTGGACCCATAGACCAAATGGCGATTGTATGCAACTTGGGGCTAAAACCTGAGGCAAAGACCTCATTGTTAAAAACCTCCTTAGAGATAGAGGCATCAAGATCTTTCTTTATTGCATCTAGTGCAATAGTAGATGATATGTCACATTCGGGCAATAAGAGTACCCCACTTCATTTCACCAATGTTCTTGCATCTTCTGGTGACATGCTAGCAATTTCTTGTATTATTTTATCTTCCCCCTCCTTTTCAGCTTCTTGTAAGGAGGGGTCACCTTTATCCTTCACTTCTTATATCCTTCTTTTAATGTTAGAGCCTTTGACATGGATGAAAAAATCTCTAAATTATTTGGTCTTTGCAAAATCCTCATCACACATAAATTCTACATAGGCCTTTATTGTGGCATCATTATCCTCAGACTCATTGTATATCAACTTTACAACCTTGCTAGGGGTAACCACGATATTCAAGGCATCATCCTTATCTTCAGGGAAATCTTGATCGACCTCCTACTCCATGGGAATGTGCTCTCCAGATTCATTTAGGACTTGAGCCTCACCAATCTACTCACTTACTGAATAAGTCACTAATGGAGTGACTACGGGTTGTCCACTTATCTCTTTTGTTTGCACATGGATTCTTGGAGCAGAGGATTGAGCCAGCTGGCTACTCAACTGACCATCATGGTTTTCCTTGGCCACCTCAGCTTTAATCTCATCTTGCTTCACATTCTCAAAGAATCCTCTTTCAATGAAGTCACCAAGCATTAATTTTTCCTTCACAAACTTATCCTCCACCTTTGAATAAGGGTTGAAATAGAAAGGGTTCTCCTTTAGCATATTCTCTTCAATTGTACATATCCGTCTCCATGCATTCTTCCTTGAATTGACTTCTTCATCAGTGGATAAATTCCTAATCACATCCTCTTGAAAAAGGAACTGATGGGGCTTTCCTGACAACCCTCTGGCTCTTCTTTTGGTAGAGATCACTCCCTTAGGGTCACTAAACCTAGTGTTGTAATTGTTTAGAAGAGAGCCAAACCTCTCCATACCCTCCTTTAAGGTGTAGCTGAAGTACGTGAACTCAACATTAGGATTCAAAAGGGATGCCTTTTTTGTCTTTCTAAAGTGCTCCTTATCCATGGCATCCATTTGCCACATTGTTTCCATAAATGCTTGTCTATTCGACACATATATTGTCAACTTGTGAGGTGGCACTAGGGTTCCATAAATTCTGATTGCTGTGTAATTGGTATGAAGGTACCAATCTCCCCAATTGAATTTTTGTTTAGTGTCCTCCTCATACTCCAAGGGACTCAACATCTCCTTGAAACCTTGTGAAATTTTATGCATGGGCTTCAAACCCAACTATTAAAGCACTAAGAATTTTAGAAAATTGCAGAACATATTGTAATCAGAATATGGACAGTGCACGTCCCAAATATGTGTCCATGTCATCTCTTTCTCTTAACCTTGTATAATTCCTCATCACCTATATGTTCTTCCATAGTAGCAAGTGCATCAACAAATAATGGTTTTTGCAAGATAATGGATGAGTTAATTCAAAGTTAACACAAGGAAGAATGGTTTCTTCATCAATGGATGGAACCAGGTCCTCATGCAAATAATGGTTTCTTCATCAGTGGATGGAACTAGGTCAAGGGGCTATTCATTCATCTATTCAGTGGTATTCTTGAATTAATCTTCAAAGTTAACACAATAGAATGGTTCCATCTCAAGGGGCTAAAAAAAAAACCATTTTTCTTCAACTCACATCTCCTATGTATAGGAAAAACACCCTTCTTGTACCCAAATCTATTATGCTCATATTCATTGTTCAACTTGAAACAATTAATGGAATTAGAGGTAGATGGACTCAATTGAAATGCTTCCATTAGCTAGCTTGCTAAGATTTCTAGCATGGGAAAAAGGTCAGGAAATTTCTTGATTGTTTTGTCCAATGGATCATAGCACCTGGCCAATTCCAACATCAAGTCTACCTCCAAAAACACATTTGGGCATACCAAATTTCATATGTCACAAGCCCATATGTTGTAGGTGGGGTAGTCAGCATGTATCCTTTCAAAATCATAGTGAAACAAATCCCAACCACTCTATGGCACTGCAATATCACAAATGTCGGAGGTGACATACTCAAAATGGGTAGTCAGGACACCCTCACCAATTTTTCTCTTTCCTACCTTCTTATTTACCTCATGAGTTGAGTCCTTAGGGGGTTCCTCCATAAACCTAGGATGGTTCTTCTTTACTGTTCTTTTCTTTTTAGGCTTTCTTACTACTTCAGGCTTGGGCTGGTCATCTTGGGGTTTGGGTCTTTTAACCCATTTCTGAGTAGGTTTTCTTTCAGGTTTATCTTTATACCCACTAGGTTTACTCATTGTTACTACACAATAAAACTAGGGTTTTCCAAATTATGGGAAATTACACCTTAAGCTCCTTAAATTCATAGGGCTCAAAATAAAAATAACAATTCCACCTCCTTTACCCCAAACCCTATGAGTAATAACTTCAATTCCTTCTAAGTAAATGAAAATGATAATTTTGAACATATACCCTAGCTACTTACCCAATTCACGAACTACTCAAGGCACAAACTACGATAGAGGCCAAGAGATTAACTTAACCCAGAAAATAGTTGGTTGTTCCTCAAAATTCACCTTACCAAGAGCTTTTCTTTCTTCACTTCTTCGCTTATATAGTTCCTCATCTCATGATGACTACAATTGTGAAAGAAAGTACTCAACAACCTGCTCAATACCTCAGAATTGAAGTGCATTCAACATTAATGGTTGATAGAATTTTTGTCTGACTGAACTGACAAGTAGTTGTTCTAGTTTAAACTCTAGTTATCGATCTTCTAGATTTAAAACATGACCAACAATCCTCCTTAACCATCACCACATGCTCTTTACAACAATGCTTTAAAATAGATATGGAATCCTTAGAGATTTCCACATAGCCATCCACTAACCCACAACACATCATGGACCTCGTCACTCATCGTAGTAGTACCTCAAAGTTATGTCCAAACTTTGACGGTGAGCAACACACCCCTATTGGAAGGAATATTCCACATCACTTGTCACAAAAATGTGACAAGGTTACATTTGTATTTTTTTGAAGAGGATGTTTCAACAATACCACAATACATTCACAAGCCATCACATATTGTTGTAATTGACTTGGAGTTGAGAATGCTTTTAGTGATGGGAAATCTCGATGATAGTACCAAATTCAAACATGTGGTGATCACACTGCTCCCTTCAATCCATTTCTTTCACTCATCATAGAAACTAAGAAAATTCAATAAACACTTTTGTGATGACATGACACAAAGACAAGATAATACCCATTGCTCATCACTAAAAGGAAACAAGTTGAAATGTTTAAATGATAGGAAATACACAAGGCCCACAACCATATCGCTCATCATAATAATCAATCATGAAAAGTAGCAACTTTCAACGACATGCAATACAAAGAGAAAACAAAGGCCCATAGCTTATTGTGGTAATGAACTTGAAAGTGAAAGTAACTTCAGTGATGAGTGATCACTTAAGTGATTAAAAATTTCACGTGAAAATAAGTTATTTTAAGACAGGGGGTCTTTTAAGACAATGCATGATAAGGTCTCAAAAGAATTAATATCATTTAAGCGAAGGATGCAAATTCCAAACAAGGTCAATAAATCAATCGTATAAAATAAAGAAAATTCAAGGACCTAGGTGTGTGAAAAGATTTAGGGACGGGTGTAGGAGATCCTAACCATATGGGGCTAGTTACTCAATGAATTTTAATGACTTAGGTTGTTTTTTCATGACCAGGAAACAACTGATAGCAGGTCAATAGAAAAATAGACCAAAAAAAAAGGGTTTAAGACAAGATAATACCCATTGCTCATCACTAAAAAGAAACAAGTTGAAATTTTTAAGCCATAGGCGATACACAAGGCCAACAACCATATTGCTCATCGCAGTAATCAATCACAAAGAGTAGAAACTTTCAACTACATGCAATACAAAGAGAAAACAAAGGCCCATATATTATCACGGTAATGAGCCCAAAAGTGAAAGTAACTTCAGTGATGAGTGATCACTTAAGTGATTGAAAATTGCACGTGCAAATAAGATGTTTTAAGACAAGGGGTCTCTTAGGACAATGCATGATAAGGTCTCAAAATAATTAGTATAATTTAATCGAAGGATGTAAATGCCAAACAAGGTCAATATTTAAACCTTATAAAATAAAGAAAATTCAAGGACCTAGGTGTGTGAAAAGATTTAGGGATGAGTGTAGGAGATCCTAACCATACAGGGCTGGTTACTCAATGAATTTTAATGACTTAGGTTGTTTTTTCATGACCAAGAAACAACTGATAGTAGGTCAATAGAAAAATAGAATGAAGAACAAGGGTTTAAGACAAAGTCTCAAATCTTTCCATGTAAAAAAATCCTCACATAGAACCCTAAACCCTTATCCTCGTCAACCCGACAAATATCCAAGAAAATACTTTCTCATAGATTAGTGGAACATCAAAATTTTATGAGGGTTCCACCATACCTAATATTAAATAAAGGGCTAGTGTTTTTTTATTCACATGGTTTTGTGGTACATGGTTTCACCTTACCACTAGTTGTATTTTGTGTGAGCTTGTGTCTATAAAAACAAATCCATGTGTAGTGGTTTAGGTTGGCTGGGTGGTTTTCTTGTCATTATTGAGTCTTTCTTAGGAATGCATTTGTGAAGCATGGAATGATATGTGTGGATTCATGTTTGGACATATGAGAATGCATTAGATGGCTTGATGCTTAGAGGTATTTATTGTAACTCTTGTATTGCTTTATTGTTGAATAATATGGAGTACAAATGCTTTTGGAGGCTAGGTTTCTTCCTCTTGAGAGTTTTACTAGGGTATATCTTATGTTATCTTGTGGCTTGTATATTTGATTTATGCATTTTAACAAATTGTATGCATGTCTATCTCTCATGAGTTATGTAGTAAATGAATATGATTGTGGGTTGAATGCAATATTTCCTAACATAGCCCATATGTTTGAAGTTGGATTAGGTACAATATGTTATCTCTATAGATTGAAGCTAAATTCATTTATGATTTCACAACTTTTATATAGTCTTTCGATAAACATGCTTGTTTTATGAGTTGCTTATATGAATTCTCCATTGTGAGATGTGTCTCATTAGTAGACCCTTATCATAAAAGGAAAATTGCATGACCATAAAAAAAATGCAAAATCCTAAAGTGTTTCTCGCCACCCAAAATCATCAAAAGATGCAAAGCGAGAGGATACACACTTGGCTTTCCAATCATGGTGAGCATGATATACAATTTATCCCAGTTTATTTTTAAGTCCCAAAATTCAAAATGTGAAGATATCAATTCATTTTTTACGTGCACCAATTTCAACGCGTTTGAGACTTCAAGAAAAATATAACAATGTGCTGATCAAAATGATTTTTTTCAATTTTAAGCACCAAAGTTGAGTGTTTCTAATTTCCTTGTTTATCTTAATATGGTCAACAAAATGAAAGACTTGATCAAAACAAAAAATTTAGAGCACCAAATTAAAAATGGAGTTTCCTTGTTCAATTTTATGAGCACTAAATTAAAAATGAGAGTTGCCTCATTTAATTCTTTAAGCACCAAATTGAAAATGAGAGTTTCCTTGTTCAATTCTTAATCACCAATTGAAAATGAGAGTTTCCTTGTTCAATTCTTAAGCACCAAATTGAAGATGAGAGTTGGCTTTGATCAATTCTTAAGCACCAATTGAAACTTGAGATTTTTCCTTGTGGATATTTAGAAACACTAATTAAACTGTGGAAGTTTTGGGATCAATTTTTAAAACACCATTTTGAAGTGTGTTCTAACTATGAAAGCTTTAAAAATCTAAAATATCCTTGGTCTGTTTGCTAACTTTGCAATTAGATTGTTAGTTGTTTTCATGAAAAACATGTCATACTCCTACAAGGGCTGCAGTCAAACATAAGCATTAAGTAAACTTACGAAATCAAAGAAGTTTTACAAAATTTTGGCAGGTTCATAAAATACATCAAAAGTAACCTTGTTCCCTCCAATAGCACCCTTGTAAATGTTAGTTCAAATACTTTTATTAAAAAACAAAGCAACAAAAATGTCAATAACGATCCAATTTGGGTCAATAGTGACCTTGTTTAGGTCAATAGTAGCTAAGTTTACGTCAACAACAACCAAATAGAAGACACATGCACATTCAGGTTTGAAGTGAAACTGCTACAGTTTTAGTAAAAGCGACCGAGAACCTACAACTACTTATCAAACTCAAAGAAAATGTTCATGTTAATGACCTATGTCCCACCAAATGTTCCAAATGTTGTAAGGGGGGAATAAAGATTTAGGAAAACAAATGAATTAAACAAACTTAATTCATACAAGATTAAGATCCCATATCCATACTTATAAAATGAAGCTCTAAACTAACAAAATCAAACAATGTAATCCTAAGATGACATAAATTGAATTCAAAACTTTAAAACATATACCATCTCATGTTGGAGTTGTGTTTGTATTGACGTTTGGATGTCAGATTGCTTGATTTAATACAAATCCTCTATTTTTGTTGCTTCAAAAGCTTCAATGTGTGTAAAATGGTGAATTAGAATGTGATAATATCTCTAAATGTGCTTCAAGGGATAATCGCGCAATGCTTCACTATGAATATTTTCAATGATTTGTGAGAGGGTAGAAGAGTGTTTTATAAATTTCACATTTTGAGATGAACGATCAAGATTTCATAGTAAAAGATTTTGATCAACGGTTGAGAACTATAGAGATAAATTAGATTGGAAAAATTAGTGGATTTAGATTGCACAATTTGTGTGATGAAATCAAGTTGATTATTCAGTGGGATTGAAGAAATAGATTGAGAGGTTAGTAGGATTGAAAAATAGATGAGTTAGTCAATTATTTAAAGTGTGAAATCAATGGTCATGATTTGCTCAATTGCAAAAGGGGTAAATATAATTAATTAATTGAATTAATTAACTAATATTTTGAATTAAACATGAAAGTCATGTTTGATTTAACAAATAAAGTTGTATTTGTTTGTTGACCTTTTTGAATGATGTTGATTGATTAATTTAGGAGAATAGGGTATATTAGCAACATAATTAAATAATTTGCAATATTTAAGTAATCAAGAGGAATATAGTTAGATAAATGGTGAAAGAGTAAATTAATTAAATAATTTAAAGATTATTCAATTAATAGAGGAAAATGGGCGGGGGCCCTAGCTCGGTTGGCTAAGTCTTCCATGTTGCAGGAGGCTAGTCACGAGTTCTAGTCTCCCCCATCCCGTGGTACCAGAGGGCGTGTTCCGCCAGCCCTGTCGGTCACGTTAAAAATTTTACCAGGCGCGCTGCAGTTTATAGGGGCCGTGCTATACAAACCCGATCCGATTTCTGCAGCCTAAAAAAAAAAAACTAATTCATTAGGTCATTTTTACGTGTCTACAAATATATATAGAAAAACTAATTCATGTATTATTAACTTTTGAAATTAAAAAATAATTTAAAAATTGAAACATTGAATTTATATTAAATTAAGTAGAGCATGAATGAAGTTCATAGCTCATAAAGCATTGTAATCCATTAACAAGCCATAGCCTATTGAGATAAAAGATGATGTCGAGACAAAACTCTAAATTTAACAACTAAATCTTTCCTTCTGCAGTCTATGATTGAAATATCATTGTCCACCTTGTATTTCGGAAGTAAGAAATTTACTATCGTCTGTATTTGTGAGGAGAAACAATATACATCAAATATCTCTAAATTTCAACTCCCATGGTAAAATATCAAGAACGGGACATAATTAGGTATTTAAGCCCTGATTATACTTTCGAAGCAGTTTTTTAAAGGTTACTTGTTAGGCTTTATAATTAGAGGGCCCTTGGAGAGCTGCTCGCATGCCGTGTCCAATTTTTCGGCGTGCTGGACAATATAGCTTTCCAACTCATTGACTTTCCAAGTTCTTTTTTAATAATTCTGTAGATGGGTCAAAATGGCTTTCCATCTCACTGCGTGAGCGTATGTTGGAAGGAAAACAAGACTCGAAAGAAGAATTTGAAGGTCCATACACTGTTCAATGACGCACATAAGCGGAATTGTAGAACACACATTATTTCCATACCGTTGGTCTCGTTTGACGTTCTCCTAGATGGAACAAGAGGGCTTTCCATCAAACATATTTTTATCTGTTCGTAGAGAAATCCAATTCGTGAGGTCAATGCCCTGCTGTTTACGGGCTGCTGATTAGTGACAAAGAGGTTCATTTTCGTTATGATTTGTTTGAAGGGCTGAGCCGCTCGAGGTCTTCCGAACTTTCAAATCACTTTCAGGAATGCCAAATCACTTTCAGGAATGCCAAATTATAATTTAATGGTTTTTAATGTTAATTTTCTTTATCTAGTCTGAAATTAGATTAATTTTATTGCTATGTTAAAAGGCTACCAAGTTTTGAAAGGTAAGACAGTCCTATGATATTGAAGGCAGGTTTTGATAGGTGCGAGGTTTACAAAAAGAAATAACAATAAAGAAATAGTTGTATAGAAATAGAGTAACAAAAGAATAAACAATTAAAAAGAGATATAGAGAAAAGGTCATCTAGTTATATTTTGCTAGCATTTTTATCTATGAACAACTCTCTACTTATTAATCATGAAGTTCACCTAGGTCTCGAAGGAGACCCCCTTTCAGGAATGGTTTTTAATGTTAATTTTCTTTATCTATGAACAACTCTCTACTTATTATAGTTAACTTTCAAATCACTTTTAGGAATGCCAAATTATAATTTAATGGTTTTTAATCTTAATTTTCTTTATCTAGTCTGAAATTAGATTTATTTTATTGCTATGTTAAAAGGCTAAGGTTTATATAAGAGAACCAAGTTTTGAAAGGTAAGACAGTCCTATGATATTGAAGGCAGGTTTTGATAGGTGCGAGGTTTACAAAAAGAAATAACAATAAAGAAATAGTTGCATAGAAATAGAGTAACAAAAGAATAAACAATTAAAAAGAGATATAGAGAAAAGGTCATCTAGTTATATTTTGCTAGCATTTTTATCTATGAACAACTCTCTACTTATTAATCATGAAGTTCACCTAGGTCTCGAAGGAGACCCCCTTGCTTATCATTGCCAATGTTAAGAATCTTGCTTTAATCCATAGCGATTTTCACTCTAGTCCTCCTTACAGGGCCTTTAGTAGTGGTGCTTTATTTCCCTTTAAGGAACTTATTTTGTACGATAAAAAGGATAGTGGCAAAACTTCTCATAGTGTTCTTGTTGAATGAAATGACTTCAGCCAACCGATTGTTGATATCATCATACTTCACCTCCATCTCCCTCATATTCTACGCTAAAGTTTTCATAACCACTAACAATAGAATTGAGTTTGCAAGTTTCCTTCCAAAGGTCTCCACCTACCTCAAGATTACAATTGTTCTCTTTGCTTTTGGGATCCTTTTTGAGCTATGAGGTTTTTCGAGGGTTCTAAGTTGCCATAGGAGCCTTTTCATGATGGTACTGAGAAGGTTGGGGGAATCTTCTAGCTTGGCTATTTTCCATAAAATTTTGGCATAGCTACTATATTTGGAAAGTGATCTCATGCCCTGATTAGTTAAAAAGAAATGCACTTTCATTATATTTTTTCTAAATTTTAATTCAGTGATTTGAAATTTCAATTATTTTTACTTAGTGTAAAATTATAATATTTTTATTGTTATGTCCAAAGGTTAAGGTTTGCATAGTTATAAAAATTGTAAAAGTTGTTGATTACCATTTTTGTGACAAGCATATAAGTTATTTTCAAGGATTTGGATTTTTCTTTGTCACCTTAGGCATTTGTTAAATTATAATCTGATGAGTCTAAATCTAAGTTCCTTTTGTTTAGTAAAAAACTATAAATAAGTTGGTGCAATGTTAGAGAGTTAAAATTAGTACAATCAAGAAAATTATTGACTAGTATTTTAATTAGAACATGTTCGAAGCACTAGGTAATTAGAGGACTCCCAAATTTTCAATCATTTGTAGGTGTGTGTTAAATTTGAACTGAATTACTCAAAATTTTACTTACCTTTATTTCATATGAAACCACAATAGTTTTAATGCTATATCAAAAGGTTTCATTTGTGTCAAATAAATCAATTTAAACTTTCAATTTGACAAATCCTGTTAATTTAGGGTAATATAAAATTACAAATTGCAAAGCGACACTAAAATTATGTGTAATGAACTTCAAACCTTATGAGTAAGGTTGTTGGGTTTACTTAAATGTTTTTTACAAGTTGGTGAGTAGACTTATGAGTTTTTATAATAAGTGGTCCCATATTATAAGAGTGTAATGGTAAAATTTGCATGTTCCTATTTATTTTGTGTTCATTCAAAGGAAATATCTTGATAAATGTACATAATGATAAATAGCACAATCTGATACAAAGATAGATTTTTCCTTAACCTTTTATCCATATGTATACACCCATATCTATATATAGTAAGCCTTACCCTATCTTTATATATGCATTTTCCTTATCTACCAATTTATCACTCTCACCTATTGCTACTAAGATAGAAGAACAAAGCATTATGGTCCTAATTTTCAAGATATTATATCTAATAGAGAAAGGGATATAAATTAAATTTTTGCATAAACTGTAACTAATTCTCATGAGATAAATGTTATGTCTAGCCAACATCCCATATCCCCTATTCTTTCACAAGAATACTTACAATCATGAAAATTCTTTCATGATACTGAAGAACCTATTCACATCAACATAGATGATATTGAAGAGGATTATAGATGAAAATATGAATGTACTCAACGTACAAAGGGCTAGATATAATGATTTACATGGACAAATGACTCACTACCAATCTCGGTTTTTTCTATAACCTAGTCCTTATCAAGCACTTCATCAATCTAACCCAAATAAATTAATTTTTTCATCCTCAAAAAATAAAATAATTCTACAAAAAGCAATATGTGAAGACTCTAGTTAGGTAGACAACCCTTGGGACTGAAAAGATATACTTAATTAGATTTTTTTGGAAATTCTAAAATTTTAGATAAACAATGTTGTCATAAGGGAAGAGAACTTAGATATATTTTAAATATAACTATTTACTATGAGATAGAGAATGAAGATGCCATTATTAAATTTTTTGTTTAATCTCTAGAACAAATTGTCAAGGAATGGTGTAAGGGTTTCCTTAACCACAATTACCAATTCATGGACTAAATTTAACAATGTTTATGATGAAATATATAGTTAGGATCTATCTTGATATTTCCATCCATGAATTGAATTCTATTAGAAAAACATAAATGAATTTATGGTTGATTTAATAACACATTTATTTCTATTATAAGAAAATTATCTTGTCATCTTCAATTAAATCAATTCATGTACTTAATTCTATACCGCGGTTCCTATGACAAAAATAAGATTAAATATAAAGACAAGGATCCTTATACTTTGAAAGAAGTTTATAGATCGAGAAAGATGATTTACAATATTGTTACAATTAAAAAAACTTGACAAAGTGAATGAACAAAATTTTATTGAAAGTAACCGCTAAGAAAGTAGTGGTGCAGCCAAATATAAATCTATAGATGATAAAAAATAACAATAGTACAAATAAAAAGGGCAAAGGTGAGTGGTAACTTTCATCTAGCTTTGTGCAAAATGTTTCAAATAAGATTGACAAAACATCTACAAATGCTCCTATGGTTGGTTATTTTATCACACCAACTTTACAACAAGGTATTCCCATTTGGCAGACATCGAAACTATTATTTTTAAAGACTACGTGTTACAGTTTACAATTTGACGAACTTCCAGCAGCTGTTCACATGGCGTATACTGGAGGGCAAATGAATATCTGTTGTAAATTTGGCGAGCTGAACAAAATGGTTGCCAACTCGCTGACGTTCCTCTTTTGGTTTTTTCTGGACCATTTTCTGGGTGGGACAAAATGGCTTTCCATCTCACTGCGTGAGCGTATCTTGGAATGCAAACATGACCCGAAAGAAAGGAAACTTTGAACGCCCATACAGTGTTGAATGAGCTTATCCTTGGAACACCCATACTCTTTCCCTTCTTTTGGACTCGCTCGACGTTTTTCTACATGGGACAAAAGACTTTCCATCTCACATATTCCTATCCAATTTGTGAGGTCAATGCTCTCCTCTTAACGGGGGCTGCTGATTAGCCATAAAGAGATTAGTTTCGTTAGAATTTGTCTACTACAGACTTTTTTTAAATCATTTTCGAAAATGTTAACTCTTTCTTTTTTTTTTTTTTGGACTCGCTCGATGTTTTTCTATATTAGACAAAAGACTTTCCTTCTTACATATTCTTATTCAATTTGGAAGGTCAATGCTCTCTTCTTCACAGGGGCCAGGCTTAACCAGCACACTCTAAGCATTGACCGCTTAGGTGGCTGGTGTGGGCCCATTTCATCCGTTCCTTTCACTCTGTTTCCCTTAGCACTCCCGTTAACTGTTGCAGCCAGCACTTAACCGCCAATTTCCCGCTTATAATTCAAGCCAAATTCAAAACTGTGCCCGCGCAGCAAAAGTTTGGTGAATGCTCGTAAAGTGTTTGATCATATAAAACTTAATGCAGCGAACGAAAGGCATGCTGAATGCTCTGATAGATATGTATGCAAAATGTGGAAGCATAGACAAGGGACGTGAACTGTTCGATCAAATGCCTCAAAGAAATGTCGTCTCATGGAATGGATGATTCCAGGATACACAGAAAATGAGGCAAAAACTTTCAAGCAAATGCAATTGGCAGTTGTAAAGCCGGACTACGCAACCTTTGCTAGCAGCCTCCCTGCCTGTCCAAAAATGGGAGCTTTGGAACAGGGTATGGACATCCATTAAATGATGGACAGAGGAATTTAGTCAGATTGTAGTTGCAACTACCCCGGTAGACATGTATGCAAAATGTGGAAGCATAGACAACAACGGTTACTGTTTGATAGAATGCCTAAAAAGAAAGCTTTTTCATGGAATGTCATGATTGTAGGATATGCCTAAAAAAAAACTGTTTAACAGAATGCCTCGAATAAACATGTTCTGAGAGAGTGCCCTGATTGTACATTATTCGTAAAATCGACTTTTTAAAAAGGCTTTAGGAACTTTCCTGCCAAATGTATTTGGCAAGTGTAAAGATAGACTCTGCAACCTTTGCCAGCATCCTCCTAGCCTGTGCCAAAATGGGAGCTTTGGAACAGGGTATGGATATTTGATGTAGTTGCAACTGCTCTGGTAGAAATGTATGCAAAATGTGGAAGCACAGACAAGGGTCGGGAACTGTTATGAAACCATATAGGAATTCTACATTCTTATTTTATTCTTCATTTCTTCAAAATTGTAGCGCTCTTTTGTTTGTTGTTATTTAGCTTAGTTTTTTCTTTGAAAAATCACATGTAATAAAGGTATGGTTGCACTCTACAGGTGTGCCAATATTCTTATACCAAAATTGAACTTTGTTTTTTTAATTAGCAATGAAAAACCACATGTAATAAAGGTATGGTTGCACTCTATAGGTGTGCCAATATTCTTATATAAAAATTGAACTTTGTTTCTTTTATTAGCAGATAAAATTGAACTTTGTTCTTTTTATTGGCAAACTCAAATTTTTAAATAGATCCTCTTATTATTTTTTATCAACTAGTTTATCTAATTTATATCCATCATTCTTATTACCTTTAAATGTCTTTGAACAATCTTCTTGTTCAGAAATTTAATTGTTGGTAAATCAACCAATTTCTTAGTTTGTTATCATTTCCCAATTGAGTCCCATTTAGATTAAGAATTTAGCTTAAATAAGGCATGTTACACAATCTAACTAGAAAGAACAAGAATTTTGTTATTTAGTTTGTAGAGAATTTTATGTGTTTGGGTTAACTTAAGTAAACCTATTTATGGTAGATTTGTAGTCGAATCCTAAGATAGATAATTGAAAAGGCTTTCCGATGCTTAAATTATGTAGGCTATCTATTTTCTATCTATATTTGTAGTGAACTTGATATGAATCTTAACCTTCATTATTTATTCCTTTCTTCATTTTCAAAAGAACTTTTCTCTCTAAACAACAAACTCTCATTCATTAATGTCAAAAAAATAGTTAATTCTACTTTGACTCTTAATTTTTATCATCATTCAACAAAACTTTTTTTTTGAGTAAACATAAACATAGTCACAACATATAGACCTTATAACAATTAGTTTAGTGTCCATTTACTACACTATTGTTTGTCTTTTATTTTCACCTAAAAATAAAAACTCTACATTTTTCAACTAAAATTTCCCATAGTATATGAGGATGTACCATTTTTATGTTCTTTAATAGAAATTATTGTCTTTCCTTCTTTGACTATCCCTTCCTCATATATTATCTATTATAGGGACCCTCACTTAAACTTGTCTATGTATTTTCCTTCATTACCCTTCCCCCCTTCCTCCATTGTCATCCACCCACATGTTGTCCCACTCTACATTTCTCACAACGAGAACCACTTTGATAATGATTCCCTATTAAGTGATTATAAGTTTATCACTCAACAAAATTGATCATCACTTGTCTCTCCTCCAAAGTAGACTACCTGACGATGTCATCTACTCCTTAACTAATATCACCATCACCCAGCTTGAGCCCGACTAGGGATATTACAAGGTATAGGATAAATTATCTACACTCATCTCTCTTTATAGTCTAGTTCTCCTACATTCATCCCTCTCTTCTAGCCAATTTCTTTTCTTTTTCCTACCACTCAATATTCCTTCACCTAATTTTTCATGCCTACTCATCCAACTCGCATTCCTACCATTTATGTCTCTCACTCCATTCCTCCTTTTAACTATGATCATGTCCCTTTAGGTAACCACTTTACCTCCTACCCCTATATGTCACCCTTTCAACCCTTCACTTATCTTTCTTGATCCTCTCTTACCACTATTGTCACTCCTCCTATCACTCCATTAACCCCACAACCCTTGCCACACTCTTACCAAAACATGATTTTTTTTACATCTACCCTTACTATCCCAACCTATGCTCCTAACCAAGTATCACTTACCACCCAGTTCAAGAAATGTCAATAATAAAATGCTAGCTATCTATTCTCCCATCATCCTAAACCCCAGCGGATGGAACCTTAAACCTCCTTCACAACATAATATGTTTAGCTATACTAAATCACCCAAAAGAACCATAGTTCATCATGTTAAATATTGACATACATATATGATTGGATAAGTGATCCTAAGATACATGTTCGATACTTTATAGATCAATGTGATTTGATTATTACTTTGATGATATATTAATAGCTAAGCTTTTCTATATACATTAAGAAAAAATAAACAAAAAATGGTCCTATTCTATGGGTTCTTTCCTCTATCTTATCTATTCATGGAACATATTCAAGTCAAAATAGGGTTGTAGGTTAGTTTCATCAACATGTTATGCATTGCAATCAAGGTGTAAATGAGAAGGTGATGGATTTTATCTTTTATTATCAATGCATTATTTCATAGATCTCCTATCTTCTTCTCAACTCTAATATTGAGAGAGTATTTATTAGGAATCTTGTCCAAAAGATTCACAATCAAAATCTCTTGCATAAATATCCAACTTTTATAACACTTTCTACCACCGTGTATGATTATACATGGGTGATGGATCATTTTAATGCCATTTCCTATTTGACCTCTAATGCCTCTATTTATTTAGCCCCATTCTCTTCTCAAGAAACCAATAATTCTATAGATAAGAACACCAATAACTTATAATTTTCTCTTTAACCAACCCTAATAAAAATAATAATTGAAGTAACTAAAACCGCCTTACTCCTCATCACCTAAACATACTATCTACCTTTCTTCACAAGCTAACACTAATTGGATGAATCTAGAAAAGCTCCCAATTCTATCTTTCAATAGTTTATTTCAAATAGCCTTATCCAACTTCATTTTGTCCAACCCTTGAACCCTAACCTCTTCTTATTCTACCAGATTTTCTAATTCTTTTAATATATGGACCTATTTTTCTTTGAAACATGCCTTACTATCATCCTCTCCTTTTTGTTTTTCTTAATTATCTCTTTGGACTTCCTTCTCACCAAATTATGTACCTCCTTACTAAAATAAATTTTCTTCTTGTTCACTTTCATAAATTCTCCTAGGAAATGCTTTTGTTAATCCAACCCTAGGTAATTATTGAAGTTCTTTTTCTCTTTTTCTTAAGTTTCTACATTGAATTTTTCTTGAGTGTTTTATTTTTTCCTTTGTATTATTTTCTAATTTCTATTTTTTCAACGAGGATTCTCCTACTCTACATTTGTTTTCTATATTTGATTTTTTACATTGTCTAACATTTTATCATCTACTTTAGTTATTCATTACTAATTTAGCATCATAGGTGTACATTTACACTAGAAATTTTTTCACTTTTTGATCATGGTGCCAACACATTCGTATTGAACTATTAAATTTGGGACAACTAGAAGTATCATGTGATTTATCATCACAAAAATCACATATGGAATTTCCTCATTTTTTCTTTTGCACTCATTAGCATAATGTCCTAGTTTACTATAGTTATAATATTTTAGCCTTTCAGCCCTTCCTCTTTCTTTGGTACCTCTATTATTATTGTGGTAGCTCCCCTACCACCTCCTCCTCAATAGTTACCATGTGGTAACTCATGGAGGGTCTTATTTATCTTGTGGTACCACATACTGTATACTATTAAGTGGTCCTATACTTGCTCTCAATTGAAGTTCCCACTAGCCATGTTCCAAATAAACATTTAATTCTCTTATAGCTAAACCCTATACTCTAGTCAATCTATGAACCATTGGTTCATATTCATCTTGTTCATGAAGAAACATTAGACAACCATTTTTTTCCATGTTTGTCCCACTTTATATTTTAAAGTATCCACTTACTATATTTCTATGGGATTTGTTAAGTTCCCCTCTTAGTGTTGTAGTCATCTTGGTGCCTTTGATGATCAAGTATTCATTCCTTAGATGTTCTTCCCTATTGTAATTTTTAAACAAAAGAGTTACTTCTTTGAGGTGGGGTAGAAGTCTCATCCTTCTTACATTTTATTAAAATTTCTTACTTCAATACTATGTTTTCCAACTCTAATTTGAAATTATCAATTTCATCCTTTCCTCCTAAATCATTCTCCCATATCTTTGACTAGGATTATATTCTAGTGATCAATTCTACTGCATCCTTATACAAAGGGGAAATATTTTCATCTACTTATGTTATAATGTGTGGGGGTAACCCTAAAATAAACTACCCAATTCATTTTTTTTATGTCAATGTTTCTTCTAGTTTTCTAACCACACTTTTAAGTTATTGTTCATAAAATTTTACTAATCCCTCAGTTTTTTTCATCTTCCATAATCTTTATGATTTTTTTCCATACATTAGGTGAATGGAAATTTCTCACATTTAAGTCACTCAATTCTTTCCATATTTTTATCATGCTTATGCCATTATTTAATATTCCATTTTAGTGCCTCATCATTGAGGGTATCCACAAAATCATATAGTTGGGTCTAGTCATCATTAATGTCAACCCCACTCCAATGAAAGTCCAAGGTAACGAGATTTTTTCTAGCATCCTTGGTGTATTTATCAAAAATAGGGAGCTTATTAATATGTGCATCCATATTTGGAGGAGGTAAATGTGTTCTTGTTTTATTTTGTATGGTTAGGTTGTATCCTTTCTCTTAATCTAGTCTCTACTCTTGTATCTCTTTCTCTCTTTTTATCATGGCTTCTTTGTCTAGTTTTTGGTGACTTATTTTATTCTATTTCTAAATATTATCCCCTCTTCTTCACCAATTAACAACTACTTTACTTTCTCCCTTATTTACTTCCTCTTCTTCCCTATAGCAACCACATCAATAGTATCCCTAAAAATAAGGTCAAAGTTCTCTAAGTTCATTGTTACCAAGTATATTCTTTCAATTACCTTATCATTTTAGTTAGATTTGTCTCTATAATTCTAATTTATTATATAAACCAATCTATTTCTTTAATATTCATGTTCATGCCATGTCCATTGAGGATATACCTATCTCAATACTAGGGTTTATATTTGGTGTATCCCTCTTGATACACTCTCTTGATGCTTCTCACACTTTTTCTAACATTTTCCATTATCTTTCCTCTCAATCCTAGGATTGTTTCAACATTATTTCTTCTTCCTTCTTTTCTATCATGATAACTAAATTATTTTCAA
The DNA here is from genome assembly GCA_007258455.2 of Sequoia sempervirens. Taxonomy (NCBI): domain Eukaryota; kingdom Viridiplantae; phylum Streptophyta; class Pinopsida; order Cupressales; family Cupressaceae; genus Sequoia; species Sequoia sempervirens. The sequence continues at coordinate 74,339,849 of VDFB02179234.1, forward strand.
AACATATCTTGATCATCTCACCAATAAATTATTTTACTCTCTTGCTATCCAAATTTTCCATAAATATTTAATTGACTTAATTTATCCATCCTTAACTCTCTTTTTTAATACCTTAATTTATCAAGGTGTAGCAAAAGACACCTAATACCATCACATATTTCTTTTAAATACCTACAATGATCTCTATCTTATTTTATATTCTACCAAAGTAATTTTGCAAGACTTAACTTTTAGTGCACTTATAGAGTTTCATTAGTCTTCATTAGGCTACTCTTTTTATTTTTCAACTTCATAGGAATATGATTTTTTAGAAAGAAATTAACAGGGACATCGTGGCTTAGTGTAAAAGTCTTTTTCAAGGGCTAATGTGTTGCATAGGACTAAGGATATGAAATATCTTATTAGTAGCAATCTAGAACATTAATGAAGGTGGTCCCTACAAATAAATTTATATGAATTGAGGGTTGATTTCCTATCTATCTAAGGCTAAACTTAAAGCTATTTGTGTCAAAGAAATGTGAAAAGGGATAGAGTCTGCTTGGATATGATTAGAGGTTTCTTGGATAAGTATATAGGTTGCTTGGATATGGGGGCCTTTTGATTAGTCATTCTTTTAATTTTTAGAAAATTATTCTTATGGAAATCATTACTTAGATAGCGAGACTATCAAATCTAATCACATCAAAAAGCACTTTTCCACTTGATTTTGGTGGTTAAGAGCATACAAGACATGTGCCTTGTGATTAGTCCAAGAAAGTGACTAGGTGACACATAGAAAATGTGACTATCCACATAAGGCATTGGCTTGGTCATTAAAATATTATCTTGTGGTTGGTTTTAATTGGTTGGTAGAATCTATAGAAGTCTAAGTTGCATTAAGTAGTTGGGAACTAGGTTTAGGCTTACCACATGTTGACTTACTTTTAGGGAAGGTTGTTTAAAGAGCCTTATGATTTTGAAAGGAAAATATGCAAATAGTGAGGATTAGTGAAAGGGATACACCATACTGATGGAAGAAGAAATAGGATCAAGGCGAGGGAAAATTTGATACCATTAAATAATATGGACAAAAAGGTAAAGGAAATGGGTTGAGGATTAAGGATATTGAATGCTAGATGCACTTTTTGGTAAATGTTAATATAGAAGTCTAAAAATCTATGACTCAAGAGAAATAGGTTAGGGATCATTAATGTGGGGTTTCTAATGCTAGAAGAAGAAAGAGAAAAGAAAATAATGTGGAAGACTTTCAAGGTTTATGGTTGGTTTTACCACATGCCTTATACCTTTTGGGTATGATGGTATGAGTAAGCCTACAAGTATGGGTTCCATAAGGAGAAAGGTAGATGGGAATTGGCCCATGAGGGAAATGAGTAGGGAAAAGACTAAAAGTCCAAGATTTTGAGACTAAAGGAAAAGTGAATCCTCAAATTAAGAATTAACAATGGTGAATACTCAAAGCTAAATGAGAGGAAGAATGGAAAAGAGTAAGTGAAGAATAATTGAGGTTCATGGATTAGTATTATAGCTTAAGAATTACATGATTTTATGGAGACCTAAAATTCTAAGGCTAAAGGTAAAGACAGTGTAGGGGGAAATCCATGATAAAGTACATAGGTAATGAGAAGTCTAAAAGACTAAACTAGTCAAATGTCTTAAATAAAAATTGAAATGTTGTGTTTCAAGGAATGGAGTAAAAGAACATTGATAAGAGGAAACCTATAAACCCAAAAAAGGATAGAAATAGACACAATTACCCCTAACACTTTAGAAATTTCTATAGTTTGAGATATTTAGGCACATGACAAGTATAACAAAAGGAAAATCACTACAACAAGAATATTTTTGAATAAGAGGGTCCATTGAAGGAGTTCTTAAATTGGTTATAGATGATGGAAAAAACATGGCTCTATTAAGAAAGAAAACACTAGAATTAGATAAACTTTCACTTACTAATATAGGCCCCAACATCACCTAGAATGGGGCAAGACAAAGATATCACATAGGAACTATAAGGACAAAAATATAAATCTTTAATAAAATATCAATGAGGGACTCTATAAGCAACAAAATCAAACTAAAAAAGAATTAGAAACACACTAGAGTCCTTACACTAAGAATGACATGCAAGGTAAAGGATCAAAATGACATACACCAATAGACTCGGGGTTCCCTAATTTTATCTAAAATTAGAGATGGTGTTGCAAAGCATAAAGAAATGGAAACTCTATTAGAGAATGTTCCCAAACATTCTAAGATAAGTAAACCAACCTAGGAACCCATATATTGAGGTTTATCATAATTACTTCGTACAAGAAATTAATCATCATGAATTAATGAGGCCTAGGAGTAATCCATGGAAAAATATGTGGAAGTGAGTTCATTTCCTCTCCATGAAAATAACTAAACTAATCATTATAAGTATGAATTGCAACAATATATAAGATAAATTTCATTGTAGTCTGGAAATCAACACATGCTCAAAGGTTCTTAACAAATCTAATAGTTGTTGTAGGGGGCATGTTTGGAAAATCAAAATAAATTGTCAACTTTTCACTATGGTGGCAAACAAATAATTTGTTTTCCTCCCTTTCCACACCACTAAGTAAATGTCTTGCATCTGGAAAATACCCTATTGCCTTCATCTCAATCCAAATTCTCCAACTGTGTATAGATCTATTGTGTATGTGGATGTGATATATCTCCTAAACAAGAAGTATATACCATTTTATGGCCTTGAATCCAACTACATACAAAGATCTTTTTAATTCCCTATCTTTCATCAATCTCCTTACTATTTGCTCACACCACCTACCCACTTTTACATAGATATTTGAGAGAAGAACATAAGTCACATCCTTTTTAGGATAAAAAAAAATTAAAATTATTGTAAATACTTGTGAGCCTATATTCATATGTGATATGCAAGAAACAAGAAAATAGATCCATCCAAATAAAAAAGCAGCATCGTTGTAAATACTCCTCAGCCTATATTCATATGTGATCTACAAGTAGCAAGAAAATAGATCCACACAACCACCATATTAACTGGCATCTTAATGATAAAGTTTATGGTGTACTCAAGATAGCCAACATGAGAAAATAGGTCAAGCATGCACACATAAAGGGGTATGTGTAGGATCATCATGGAAAAAACAGGCCCTTAAGTGGCAAAAAATTCAAAAAAATCAGAGTTAGGTAACTTGACATAAAAATTTGAATAAGTTATCTATATTATTTCAAAAATATGAAACAATAGAATCTATAGAAAATTGAATTTAGTTTCTAAAATACTAGGTTTATTTAAAAAAAAAAATCTATTTTGTGAAAATTTGAAATTTCAATGAAGTAGTACTTAAATTTTAGGGAAAAGATAAGAAGTAGGTGTCTGTCACCACCCTAACCACAATAAAATGATAATATTTTTTATAATATTTTAGATATATAAGTAGAGGACTCATGTCTTGATGTGATGCATATTTTTTTGTAATTTTTTTCCAAGTAAATAATTAATTATGATTTTTATATTACAATTTTTTAAAAATATAAAAACATGTAAGTCTAACCACCTTAACTTGGTCAAAACTTCATGAAATTCAACTCTTTTTTTTTTAATCCTATAGTATGTGAAGTATATAATGTGACACATGTTTTAGATTAAAAAAATGTGATACCATTTGAAAGCTATAGATGTTTTTCAATCAACTTATCAATCAAGACTTTAGTCGTAATTCAAATAGAAAATGAATAATAATTATTTATTAAATTCAAAGTAAAACATAATTTATATTGGTGGAAAGCTGAGAATCTCCTCTAAAAACCTTTTTCATTTCATCAATTTTGGGTAAAAAGAAGTCGTCAGCCACATACCCTACACATACTCATCATATTGCCACTTTTTGGCCCATCATGATCCTGCACATACCCAAAGATCAAATGTAGATGTAATACAATAATATTTGTCCATGTTCTTGAATATGTATAGTCCACATGCACTAAACCTACATGGTTGCATGCACATATAACAAAAGAAAAGTTTATAATGTCAGAATATGTTCCAAAGTGTTGCATTAATTCAAATATTTTGAGAGCACCCTTGCAAAATCCATTTTGTACATTTCCCACAAGCATTGCATTTGATGAAAGCACATTTCCTTGAGGCATTTTGTCAAACAATTTACATGTGTTTCCCATGCTTTCATATTTTCCATACATGTCCACCAGAGCGTTTCCAACGATAATATTTGACAAAAATCCCCTTTTTGTTAAACTTTGATGGATGTCTATACCTTGTTGTTAAGATGTCATTTTGATATAGGTGGGGAGCATGTTGCTAATTTTTAAATCCTTGACACGAATCCATTTTGTGCATATCCTGTAATCATGACATTCCATTAAAAAGTTTTTTTTTAGGCATTCTATCAAACAATTATTGCCCCTTTCTATGCTTCCACATTTTGCATACATGTCTACTAGGGTAGTTGCACTACAATCTGAAAAAATTCCTTTGTCCATTAATTGATGGATGTCCATACCCTATTCAAAAGCTCCCATTTTTGGACAGGCAGGGAGGCCGCTAGAAAAGGTTGTGTAGTCTGGCTTTACAACTACCAGTTGCATTTGCTTGAGAGTTTCTGCCTCATTTTCCGTATATCCCGGAATCATCCATTCCATGAGATGACATTTATTTGAGGCATTTGATCGAAAAAATCACATCCCTTGTCTATGCTTCCACATTTTGCATCCATATCTATCAGAGCATTTTAGCATGCCTTTCATTTGCTGCATTAAGTTTTATATGATCAAACTCTTTATGAGAATTCACCAAACTTTTGCTATGCTAGCACAGTTTTGAGTTTGGTTTGAATTATAAGTAGGAAATTGGTGGTTAAGTGTTGGCTGCAACAATTAATAGGAGTGCTAAGGGAAATAGAGTGAAAGGAACAGATGAAATGGGCCCACACCAGCCACCTAAGCGGTCAACGCTTAGAGTGTGTTGGTTAAGCCTGACCCTTTACAGGCTGTTGATTATTCATAAAGTGATTCATTTTCATTAGGATTTGTCTACAACAGATTTTTTTAAATCACTTTCAAAATTGTTAACTCTTTCCCTTCCTTTGGCCTCGTTCAACATTTTTCTACATGGGACAAAAGACTTTCGATCTCATGTATTCTTATCTAATTTGGGAATTCAATGCTCTCCTCATTACTGATTGCTAGTTAGTCATAAAGAGATTCATTTTCGTTAGGATTGGTCTATTATGCAAAGGGTATGGGACTTTAGGAAAAACACAATGTTTCAAGGCTTACAATGTTGCACTCTTAAACCCTCTTCTAGGCACCCTTATGGAGATAAGGCCTCAATGGTTCACTTATGACTTAAATCCTTCCCTTATGGACCCAAACCCTTGGAATTCTCTTAGGAAACTCAATCAAACCTATCTTGTATGGTAACAAAGTCCCAAGCCTCTATCTCAGACACAAACCCACTGATTCACCTTGATTAGGCTTCTAGCCCAACTAGGTCTCTAGCGACTGTTTTATGGACTTTTCTCACAACTTTCCCAAATGACTCCCAAAAATAATGACTGATTTACATGTGTTTTTTGATGCTACACAACATATTCAAACCTTGATGGCTCTTGTTTTGGACCAATCCCTCAAAAACCTACTATTTCCACAAAATTAAGGCCTAATTAGCCCTTTTTTCTCAAAGCAACCCTACTCAAATCTTATCCCCTGATTATGAGACTTTCTATAGTGTCTTAATTTTTTTTCAAACTAAGGATTTTCAAGGTCTTAGACTCCCACGACACCCTTAAGACCCTTAAACACAAAACCCTCAACTAATTCCTCTAAAACTAGGGCTTCTTGAATACTAGCCTTCTAATCACTTCTAGAACTGGTTCTTTCACTTTTAACCAATAACTCAACATGTTTTATCAACTTGAACTCAAAAACATACCCCTTATTTAGGTAGAACTCCTACTGCTATACCTTAGGCACCATTTTCATGCACTTTTCCTTGTCAAATCATGGTGTACACCTTAGAATTCTTCCTTACTACACATTACCCTATTAATTCTATATAATACATGTTATAAATGATCCACTTCATAGGTTACAGTAACATTCTTCCATGAAATGGATCAGTCATCCATGAAAACCCCAAAAATTTAGTGGAAAAGTAGAATTTCCTTGAGATAGTCAGTAGTATTATATAAGAAACTAATTGTCAATGTTCATTAGGACATACAAAAGGTTAAATGCATGTATTTACAAGTCCCTAGTTCATCCAATTGAACATTTCATCAATGGAAATTAGAAATTCATCAAGAAAACCCAAGAAAATGCAAGAAATCTGATGTTTTATTACTTTTTCCTGTAGCAGTCCATAGAATCCTTGCAACATCAACCAACCTTCCGTACAAATGACTTCTCTAGCCTTCTAGACCCATCTCCCAACTATTCCAACTGATTTGGATCAGTTTGATTACAATATAGTTGTTAAAACTCCTAAAACCTACTTACCCGCCCAAACTGAAACTAGCCGTTGGATTTCAAAATTTGAATTTCCAACTTCTAACTTCTTGATTCCTACTAACTAAAAACCCTCCAAAACTATTACATTTTATTATTCAACCTTATTTGACTTAATTAAAACATTATATTCCTAGTATCTAAACTCCTAGGACACTATTGGTCCACTTACAATTCATTTTGGTCCTAGGGTCCTTATCGGAACCCTCAGGACTTCTGATCCTTCTATTACTTTTATCCACTCCAAAGGCCATTATAGGTTCCAAATGGCATAGTTGATGCTCTGAGATGATTGATAGGTCTTCATGACACTTGCAACCTCCTGACTCTTCAAGTGACCCTTAAGGAGCTTGGGTGCCCCTGCACCAGTCTACTATAGATTTTTTTAAATCACTTTCAAGAATCTTAACTCTTTCCCTTCCTTTGGACTCGCTCGACATTTTTCTACATGGGACAAAATAATTTCCATCTCATATATTCTTGTCCAATTTGGGAGGTCATTGCTCTCCTCTTTATGGGCTATTGATTAGTCATGAAGAGATTCATTTTCATTAGGATTTGTCTACTACAAGATTTTTTAAATCACTTTCAAGAACATGTTAACCTACAATTCAATGGTTCTACATTTTAGTTGACATTATTTCATGTAAATTATAATAATTTTATTGCAATGTTAAAAGGCTAAGGTTTGTTTGGAGGATATTTTTGAAGAGTTAGGTTATTCAAAGATTTGGAAATATTTTCAATCAATTTTTGATATTTGTTAATTGATATTTTAATGATTATTAATTTTAGTTGTCTTTATTTACTATCAAAACATAATAATTTTAATATTTTGTCAAAAATTTAAAGTTAGTATAGTTACAAATGTTACAAACTGTCATTTTCATTAGGATGTGTTTGAAACACTAGGTCATTGGATGACTTCAATATTTTAATCACCTCTAACTATTTTTAAAATAATTCAACGACTCTAAATTTCACTAGCCTCTATTTATTTTTTATTTATTGTAATATCAAATTTAGGTACATAAGGGTATGTGCAGGATCATGATGGGCCAAAAAGTGGCAATATGATGGGTATTTTTAGGGTATGTGGCTGATGACTTTTTTTTTACCCAAAATTGATGAAATGAAAAGGGTTTTTAAAGGAGATTCTCAACTTTCAACCAATACAAATTATTCTTTACTTTGAATTTAATAAATAATAATTATTTATTTTCTATTTGAATTACAACTAAAGTGTTGATTGATAGGCTAATTGAAAAACATCTATAGCTTTCAAAAGGTATCACATTTTTTTGAATCCAAAACATGCACCACATTCTATGCTTCACATGCTATAGGATTAAAAAAAGAAAATTTGAATTTCATGAAGTTTTGACCAAGTTAAGGTGGTCAAACATGAGTTTTATATTTTTTAAAAGTTGTAATAAAAAAATCATAATTAATTATTTACTTGGAAAAAAATTAAAAAAATATGCATCACATCCGGACATGAGTCCTCTACTTATGTCTAAAATATTATAAAAAAATAGTATCATTTTATTGTTGTTAGGGTTGTCAGACAGAAACCTACTTCTTATTTTTTTTGTTGAAATTTAAGTACTACTGCATTGAAATTTCAAATTTTCACCATATAGATTTAAAAAAAAAAAAAACCTAGTAGTTTAGAAACTACATTCAGTTTACTATAGATTCTATTCTTACATATTTTTGAAATCATATAGATGACTTATTCATTTTTTTATGTCAAGTTGCCTAAATTTGATTTTTCTTATTTTTTTGCCACTTAAGGGCTTGTTTTTTCCATGATGATCTTGCACATACCCGTAAACCAAAAAAAATTGGGGTAAACCTCAGATTGTCTACATTTTACTAGATTTACAAAAAAAGATCTTATTATAATATTTTCTCATATTATCTATCGAAATGGTGGAAGCCACTATATTAACTCACATTGCCTAGACTTATAAACATATTACTAAATTTATCAATTTAGAAATTAGATGAGGGAAAAGGAAAATTATACATTTCCCTCCCCACTTTTCTTAGCTTATTCACAATTCTAGTTTGTACATTTTACTTTGGTTTTTGAAGCATTCACCACCTCATCCTTGTCTTTTTCTTCTCCTAACTTATAATGCCTAGAAAATAGGGGAATGGCCTCCACAAGAAGGGAAACCCAAAATTTTTGGGCTATATCCTCCACAACAATATAAAGACAAATATGTAACTTATTAATATCATAAAAGTGATTCAAAACATAATTAAAATAGACCTAGTGTTGTTCGAGAAAATCACCCACATCATCATGGAGAAGATTGGAGCATGTAGAAATGGAAAGAATGGCCACACATGGTAGAGATTAAGTGGAATCAAAGGTGTTCCACCACCCTCTAGTAAACTTTAAAATTCAAATAAATCTTACCAATCACTTCATGTATGCACAAACTAGGAGACCAATCTATACCCTAAGCCACCTCCCAAATATGATCCAACCCATTTTAAAATTAGGTATTTGATTTCTTGGTCAAGATACATCATAAAACTCACCAAACCCTCTGCCCTAGACACCTTCATCTTTCTTAGCTTCAACCTACATGCCCTATGTTTTTCTTTACCATGAACAACACCCATCATTTTACCTCCCTTATAATGAGTGCCAATAATAGCAACCATAGGAAACTACCACTACAAAGTACTCTAGCACAAATACAAAATAAGGAAAGAATAATGTACTTAATTTAGAGTAATGACACCATCCCAACTAAAAATTACTTCCTACACCTCACCACTTAACAAATGTCTTGACCACCATCACACGATTCCATTATTGAGGTGCCTCTATTTAATATGAAACCATACTAATTTTAGTACTATATCAAAATATTTCATTTATGTCAAGACAAAAAAATCAAAATTCTATTTGACTTTACGTAAGGGTGGTTTAAGATTTAATATTTTAAAGTGATCTTAACACAATGTGCATTCAACTCCCAACCTTCCTATTATGTTTTGTAGGGTTTCTTAATTTATTTTCTACAAGTTAATGAATAAATTAATGAGTGACAGAATTCACATTTTATATCTAAGTGTAATGGTAAAATTCACATACCCTTGCCATTCCCTATTTATTTTTGTGTATCTTGATATAAAAACACAAGAAAAAATAGCACAATATTCTATAAAGTTTAATTTCTTCTCCCAACCTTTATATATCTATAGACATGTAAAATTGACCTAACACCTATCACACACCCTAAACAACATTGGAACATTATTGAAATGTCTCGGAACATCTTGTAACATTCTCAAAACATCTCAAAATATTCCTGAAACATTCCCAAAACATCTTAGAACATCTCAAAAGTATCTTGGTACATCTTAGAATGTCTCAGAATCATCTTGCAACATCTCAAAATCATCTTGCATCTATTAATTGAATAATATGACATTATTTAATTAATTCACTTTTTTCATCCTTTCTGATGGATTAAATAAACTCCATTTATTTAATAAAGTCCTAAAAACCCTAATTCTACTATTATTTAAATAAAATGACATTATTTAATTAATTCATGTTTCTATCATTTCGACCAAATAAATAAATTAAACATTTATTTTATAGTCCTAATCTCACTTTATTTCATCCTGATTGATTAAATAACACCAAATATTTGATTATGTCACTAAATCACCTTATTCCCCTAAATTGCTTAAATTATTAAATCATAATAATTTAATTATGACACTTTCCCTCCAAAATTTGAATAATTAAATCAAACTATTCAAGTCATTTATCAAAAGTCAAATCAAACTAATGCAACTTTGTTTGCAAAAGTCAAACTTGATTTGTACATTCAACTCCAAAAAGGAATTAATTAATTAAATCAAATAATTCATATTCCTCACCCACTTTTTGATTGAGAAAATTATGATTGCTAACTAATCAATCTAATTTGCTACCTAAGCCACCTAAATCCTGATTAATCAATCTAAATCTTGACTAATCAATCTAATCTCTGACTAGCCAATCTATTCCTCAATCACACAAATTGTGCAATAAAATTTGCACAATCTTCTCATGTATAAATCCTCTCAACACCTTTTGGCTGTTGATCTTGACCCAACATTGTTGAATCCTTATTGTTCATTTCAAATCTCATTTTCTATATAACAAACCTCTTTCCTCACCAAAAAGGATTGAAGAATCAACATACCTTATGCACATTTGAAGTGTTTTCAAGATCACCATTGATATAGCTTCAAAATACCTTTGGTCAGCCAACATAAACATCGTTCTTCAAGCATTCACGATGTAATAATGGAGGCTTCGCAGTGATACGAACAATTCAACATCACGCGAACACACTTTGACCTGCGATGGTAACCCCTCCTTTGCTTTGAATTCATTGTGTTAATCTTAGGATTTAATTACGTAATTTCAATAGCTTAGATTGTTCGTTTCATGAATGATGGAATAATATCTTAGATTAAGTGTTTTGGATTAGATAGATTCTTAGTTCATTGCATTTGTCTTTCTTTGCATTCTAATGTTTTTCTCCCTCACACATTCTGGCACACCTAGTGGGACCCTTGTCCCCTACACTAACGTTCGTATGAGCTATATTTGAAGTTGTAGGTCCTGGAATCACATTTGAAAATTGTTTCATGCACTACCCAGAAAAATTTGGCAATTGCATGTCAAGAAAACTACACATCTGCCTATGCATTTGCTCTAATAACTGAGCATCTAACATGGGAACTGCTCTTTTGCAAAAATATCTATGCATCTACTCTGAAAACCATGCATTTGATTCTAACAGGAGTAGCATCTACTTTGAGAATTGAGCATCTGATTCTGAAAAGGGTGCTTTTGCAAAAAAAATTGAGCATTTTCTCTGATAGACTAGTGCATGTAATCTATACTTTTGCGATATATTTTTTTCTAACATGGGCCTATTTTTGAATGTGTAATAGGTGTGAACAAATTTGTATGTAGGATTTGAAAGAATTTAACTCATTTTTTTGTACGAAAGATGATCGGTCAAAGGATTCCAGATCTACAAACATCTTTAGATTAACTTAGGAATGTTTAATTTTAGTGCTTTAAAAATAACAAGACAAACACACACTTTGTTTTGGTGTTCTTAAAATTAAAAAAAAATTAAGCTTTCTTAAAGTCAGGAATGTTTAATTTTGGTGCTCTTAAAAGAACAAGAGAAACACACACTGTGTTTTGGTGTTTCTAAAATTGAATAATTTTCAAGCTTTCTTAAGTTAGGAATGTTATTTTTGGTGAGCTCTAAAAAGAGCAAGAAAAATATACAATTTTTTTGGTGCTATTAAAATTGAACCAAATTTAAGATTTCTTAAAATTAGGAACACTTATTTTGGTGCTTTAAAAAGAACAAAAAAATTTCAATTAAGGTGCTCTAAAAATGAACTCTTTCCAAATTTTTCATAATTAGGAACTTTATGTTTGGTGCATAAAAAGAATGCAAAAGAATATCCATTTCATTGCTACATGCCCATTTTACCTTTTTTGACCAAGTTAGAACCAAGACTAATTTCTTATAAACACTCATATTTGGGCTCAAAAAATGAACAAATGTTTCTCTCTGCCTTGCACCATTGCTATCTTAAATGACTAATATCCTAAATATTTCATATTGGTGCAAGTAAAAAGAACTTTTTTTTTTCTTTATTTACACATTTTTTGGGATAACACTGTTCAAGGTGTTTAAAAAGAATAAATTTTCTATGAAGTGTTTTGTTTTCTCCCCTCGCACCCTTTTGGCGATCTTGGATGAGAAATTTTTTTTCTTGAGATTTACATTTTATTTTTCAAATTTTACCTTAAAGAGGGGCCTTGCTTTGAGACACATCCCATGCTAGAGAACTCCTTGCAAGGTCGCGAAGCACATTTACTAGTGGAATACATCAAAGGTTTTGAAATCATAAGAAAGTAGATTAAAGCCATGTTGACAACATAGTGCATCTTATCCCATGCCTTAAGTGGAATGGGAACGGTTAAAGGGCCTTAAGTGGCCAACAGGTGAGTTTCAAATTTCCATGTTCACAGTTATGACTAGGAGCCAAATTGTTTTAGAAGCCACCCTATTATTGAAAAACATTCTTTGAAAGTGGTGCATCAAAATTTACTTCAAAGAAGCTACTTGCCAAGTCCAACTATAGGCCCACACCATAAGTTGCATGTAAAATCATTCCTTTGGGGCATGTCGCAGGCCCACCTAAAAGAATGGTTTCTATCCCCTAGGGTTGTAAATGCCTTTTTATGTTAAAATTGCCAATTACATTCAAAACAATATTGACATCAAATTTTGTGCTTGATTTAAAGAAAAAGAACACATCAAACAAACACTGAAAATGATGGTTAAATCACAAACCCTTTGATTTAGTGTGTACTTGTGAAATAAGCTCTATGTTTGCACTCCTTGAAAGAGTTTCTTCCTTAAAGTTTTCTGAATATTCTGAATTTTACTTCAGGTTGCATTGATCAAAGGTAAACATTTGGGAACTATGGCTTGGGTATCATGATTTCACAACTTCAAGCCATAGATATTTAGGTCACACAAAGGCTATACTTTTTGAGTCATTCCAGTGTTGTTCTATCATTTTTTCATACTCTAAAACATAGAGGAAAATAAACACACAAAGGATACAATTTCCATTCTAGCTCACAGTCTTGAATATTTTTCCAACACTTGGGGAAAACAAATTGAAGTTGTTTATAGGGTCATTGTTTGAACAAAACAATTAGAAAACCGAATAGATCACATAGTCTCTGATCCATTATTTCCATCCTACTTGTTAGGGATCAAAATTAAAAAAAACCATTAGGATCATTCCTTCACTCAGACATCTATGATATCAATAATTACATTGGAATCATAGATAGTACAAGTAAGCTTTCTCGCAACATATTCTCTAGACAAGGAAGTGAAATATCAACCCTAATCCTTCAGAATTTTGATTTCTAGAAAGTAGCAACATTCCAAAACAACACTCAAACCCTAGGGTCTTGAGCTTCATAGCAACCATCTCAATACATCATTACACCTTATGACCATCCAGAAACCAACTGCTCCAGCTCAACAACTCAACCTTGTCATACCAATCCTTTGACCTAGTCTCACATACATTGAAGGTGAACAAAATGACATCATAAGTAGTTTGAGAACCTTCATATTTGAGACAAATGAAACACCCCCATAGTTTCTCACTGCAACAATCATATTAGACAAAGAGGAAGAGAAATCAGACATAACACTCGAAAGGCCCATGTTACCACCGCCCACATTGCAATAAATATCTTCTTCATGATATTGACCTTTTTCTAAATGTTCTCATGCAAAGTTAGGATCCCTAAAGTAAGGTATACAGGTCATCATTTCAGAATTAGGCATCTTAGTCCAAAATATCTCAATAAACACCTTTGGGATCTTCACGAAACCACAACTAGGTTGGTATAAAACTTCTACAAACATGCTTCAGGGCACAATCCAAACTTGTATTCCTTCAATTACTATCAGAATCTGGGTCTTTTCCAAGATTTCCAATTTCTCACATAATCATGATCTTGAACTCCCCTAAATGTTCTATCACACAATCAAAATATATAGGGGAAGATCTACATCTCTCCATTACAAACATAGGTATTGTAATTCAAATTTTGGTAGGAAGTGGGCCTTAATACTTTATCGTAATTGCAACCTCTTGTTAAGAAACTATTATGCTTGATCTAGGGGGAGCAAACTAGATTCACATACCCAAATATATCCTCTCATTTATTACAACATTGGGTCTTTAGAATTTGAGTCAACTAGAGAGTTCAAATATTACTCAACTCTCCAATAGGGTACCCAATTTTTTTATGACAACTACAAGATCACAACTTAGGAAGAAAATGGAAACAAGCATGACCAACACTAGCAACCCACCATCGAATACCATGAACAATGAAAATTATCCCATGGGGCTATAGGCCAAGTGACCTTGAAACACCATAGAAGAGACCTGTGTAGAAAGACAGCTTCAGTAAGGAAGAACTAAACTACTAACAAAAGGAGGTGATAGAGAAAAACAACCAACACCCAAAAAGAGTGGTTGTAGAGGAGGTAGATACTGAGGAAGAGATGAATGAGGAGGAACTATTTGAAACTTTTAACAACCTCAAGGTTCTAAAACTAATAGATAGGTTGTTGAGAAAGGACCCAAATTCCTATTTCTTTAAGTTAGCACAAACTGGTGCTAAGTTACCAGTGGACTTTAATGTAGAGGCTCTCAAGGATCCCAATCTTATTCCCTTAGGGGATCACTCAATTGTGAGACAAATAAATGAACCCCCAAACATGCCACCGATGTTCTCACAAAATAGTTGTCAACCCAAAGAGAACTCCTTGTTCAGAAAACCAACTTAGATCGAACAAGCAATAGTGGCACAACTATGTCAAGGAGGGCCATCCTAGTATGGACCACAAAACAAAAAACCACCTCCTAGACAATATATACCTCAGAACACTTCAAGTGTCGACCCTTCCTAGAATAATCAATACCATCAGTAGGGTGGAACATAGGATCCCACTTCGAACAATCAATACCATCAACAAGGTGGAACAAAGTGCCCCCCTTGGAACAATCAGTACCATCAACAATGTGGAATACAGGGTCCTCCTCTGAATAATCAGTACCATCAATAGGATGGAACATAGGGCCCCCCTCTTAACAATCAGTACCATTAATAGGGTGGAACATAGGGTCCTCCTTAGAATAATCAATACCATCAATAGGGTGGAAAATAGGGTCCCCCTCTGAACAATAAATACCATCAATAGGGTGGAACATAGGGTCCTCCTCTGAACAATTAGTACCATCAACAAGGTGGACCCAAGGGTCCCCTTCCAAATCAGTACCACTAATAAGGTGGGCCATAGGGTCCCCTTCCGAACTAGCAATACCAACAGTAAGGTGTTCTACAAATAACCCTTCTTCAATTGTCAGACCAACAAGCTATCCTACCAATGCTTCAACAGGGTAACCTTCAGTTTAGGGTATGTGCCAGATCGTCATGGAAAAAACATGCCCTTAACTAGCAAAAATTCAAAAAAATTAGAGTTAGGCAACTTGATGTAAAAATTTGAATAAGTTATCTATATTATTTCAACAATATGTAAGAATAGAATCTATAGAAAATTGAATGTAGTTTCTAAACTACTAGGTTTATTTAAAAAAAGAAAAAATATATTTGGTGAAAATTTGAAAATTAAATGCAATAGTACTTAAATTTCAAGGAAAAAACAAGAAGTAGGCATCTGTCTGACCACCCTAACCACAGTAAAATGATAATATTTTTTTATAAGATTTTAGATATAATTAGAGGACTCATGTCCAAATGTGATTCATATTTTTTTGTAATTTTTTGCCAAGTAAATAATTAATTATGAATTTTTTATTACAAATTTTAAAAAATATAAAAAATCGTATGTCTAACCACCTTAACTTGGTCAAAACTTCATGAAATTCAATTTTTCTTTTTTTAATCCTATAGTATATGAAGCATAGAATGTGACGCATGTTTTGGATTCAAAAAATATGATAGCATTTGAAAGCTATAGATGATTTTCAATCAGCCTATCAATCAAGAATTTAGTCGTAATTAAACTAGAAAATGAATAATAATTATTTATTAAATTCAAAGTATAGCATAATTTATATTGCTGGAAAGCTGAGAATCTCATTTAAGAAACTCTTTTTGTTTCATCAATTTTGGGTAAAAAAAATTCGTCAACCACATACCCTACACATACCCATCATATCACCACTTTTTGGCCCATCATGATCCTACACATACCCTTTAGTCCTTACCAACAATAAGGTGTGACATTGGGCACCCTTCTTTAGAACCATCACATCAACAAGGTGTCTCACTAACACATCAACAAGGTAACCTTTAGTTTAGTCCCATAGGGCACTCATCGTGCAATTCATCCTACCAATAAGGTATCCTCCTAGCTCACCAAAAGGGTAACCTTTGGTACACTTCATCTCAACAACAAGGAGCTAACCCTCCTTACAACCAACAAGGATCTAACCCACTCTATGACCAAAATAGTTACCAAGGTCCTATACCTTCACAATACCTGATATATGACCAAAACATGGTGGGGCCACAAGGCTATTATACACATAACTCACAAACAAACGTACCAAAAACAAACATAGAAATGAAAATGGAGGCTGTCACCCAACAAATATTTGGAATGAAATCTGGAAAACAAAAGAAAACCTATACCATCCAAGAAATATTCCCATTCCCATTCAATCATTCTATCACTACAATACCTTTTCTAAAGAATTTTGAGATACACAAGTTTGACAACAAATATAGAGGAAGAGGGGATCATATACATGATTTCTCTGTATCATGCATGGAAGTGCAACACAATGAATCATACCTCATGAGGCTATTTCCACGCAGCCTTATAGGACATGCTATGGAGGGTATGTGTAGGATCATGATAGGCCAAAAAGAGACAATATGATGGGTATGTGTAGGGTATGTGGTTGCTGACATTTTTTTTACCCAAAATTGATGAAATGAAAAGGGTTTTTAAAAGAGATTCTCACCTTTCCACCAATATAAATTATGCTTTAATTTGAATTTAAAAAATGATTATTATTCATTTTCTATTTGAATTATGGCTAAAGTCCTGATTGATAGGCTAATTGAAAAACATCTATAGCGTTCAAACGGTATCACATTTTTTGAATCCAAAACACACATCACATTCTATGCTTTGCATACTATAGGATTAAAAAAAAGAAGAATTTCATGAAGTTTTGACCAAGTTAAGGTGGTCAGACATATGATTTTTTATATTTTTTAAAAGTTGTAATAAAAATTCATAATTAATTATTTACTTGGAAAAATTAAAAAAATATGCATCACATTGGGACATGAGTCCTCTACTTATATCTAAAATCTTATAAAAATGTATTATCATTTTATTGTGGTTATGGTGGTCACAGACACCTACTTCTTATTTTTTCCCAAATTTAAGTACTACTTGAAATTTCAAATTTTCACCAAATAGATTTAAAAAAAAACCTAGTATTTTAGAAACTACATTCAATTTTCTATAGATTCTATTCTTACATATTTTTGAAATAATGTAGATAACTTATTCAAATTTTTACGTCAAGTTGCCTAACTCTGATTTTTCTCATTTTTTTTCCACTTAAGGGCCTATTTTTTCCATGATGATCCTGCACATACCCTGGAGTGGTTCACTTGTTTGACACCAACAATCAAAACCTTCGATGAACTATCTAACAAATTCATAAGTCACTTCTCCTTCAACATAAAACAAGATGTCACCATCACAAGCTTATCCACAATCAAATAGAATCAAGGAGATTCCTTTACTTCATACCTAATGGAGACACAAGGCTAGTACATGTAAGTGGCCTATTCTTGGCAAGGAGTTGGTAGACATATTCATTACCAACGTCTTATCTGAGATCAACTATCAACTCACAAATGCTATGTCCAAAAGACTTAGAAGAAACCATCAAAAATGGATTAAATATTGAGATATCCCTCATGGAAAGGGGAGCCCTCAAGATGAGTAGCTCAAAAGACAATCCCACTAGTTTAAATGAAAACCCTAAAGTATGGGCTAAGAACAAAAACATCACAAATGATGGAGTAGTTGATGCTAGAATATTATGGCATGCACAAAATACATCTCATAATACACCAAAAATAGCACAGAAAAACTATTCCCTAAATAGTACACATAATTGTCAACCTACTTATCTCAAAAACAATCAAGTGACAAATCAACAAGCAAATCAAGGAGGTCAACAAAATTCACATGACCAACCAAGGAGGTAGTTCACGATACTAAGAGAATCTATTGAGACAATTAGACAAAATCTCATACAACATAACCTAATCAAGCCTAGCATTATGATCACCCAAATTATGAGGAGCCTAACATTAAAATACCATGGTACAATGAAAACAACTTATGTGAATTTCATAAGATCAAAGGACACACCACAAACAATTGCATGAGACTCAAACACCTCATCCAAGACTTGATAGAAAAAGGGGAGGTGGATGTCGAACATCATCCTGGGAACAAGGATTTGTAGATATAAAACAACCCAATCCCAAACCACCAGAAAGGGAATGACAAGGGAAAAGACTAAGGATATCATAATGCTAACTATACCTACAAAGACATGGTTTTCGGAACTCTATCCCAAGCTGATGACAATAGGGAAAACGTAGTGACTATACAAGGGGGAGACAACAACTATAATGTAACTACTCATTGAGGGAGAGTTACAATACAAGGAGCCCCTCCTAAACCCACAACCAAGTCATCTAATGACTACAATATTGTGGAACAACTTAAGAAAACACCTACCCTAATCTCAATCCTAGAGTTGTTAAAACTATCACCAACACATAGGGAAATATTGGAAAAGGAATTGGAAATGTTAGTCCCTAATGACCTTGATCCTAGTCAATTCCAAGCCATGGTTGGAAAGATCACAACAAGTAACCATTTAATCTTTTTTGAGAAACATCTACAACAAAGAACATTCCACAATCAATCCCTCTACATAGAGGCTGGTGTTCACAAAACCATGGTCAAATGAGTACTAATATATAATAATGCAAGTTTAAACATTTGTACCTTAAAATTTATCAAACAATTGGGGTATTATGATGACATGATTGAAAAAGGAAAGAGTATCACCATAAGGACCTATGATGACCTTGAAAGAAATTCTAAAGGAATACTCAGGTTACCAATGTAGATAGGACCAGCCATCATGAAAACTACTTGTCAAGTACTGGACCTTGAGTTGTTGTACAACCTCCTCCTAGATCACCCTTGGATCCATGCATTACAAGTATTCCCTTCCACTTTTCATCAATTCCTAAAGTTTCCCCATGAAGAAAAATAAGTAACACTATATGTCGATCCTTGGCCTTTCCATTTATGTGCAAAGTTGGAGGATAAGTACATGAAAATCCAATGTGTTCCTAGCAACAACATAGCCTTCCACTTTTCCATCAACCTCAACTAGGAACACATCAAGTGATCAACCAAAAATAGAAGCCAAGGTTCAAGTACTTGACAAGGGTAATGGGAATTACCATTTCAACCAAGCATTTTGCATCAACATACTTCCACCAATGCCAAGACTATATGGAGGTCAAAAAGAGATCAAGATAGTGCAAATGATAGCGAAGCCCACAATATTCACTAGATTGGGAGACATGAAAGATGAATAAATATTTGAGAAGGAATTCTCATCCTTGATCTGTAAGGACGATCGGGAAGAACCAAAAAATCCACAACCCATTTTAATTGATCCTAACACTAGAGGTTATCAATTAGTTGAAAAAATGGGATACAATAGAAAAGGTGGCCTCGGGCTACACAAAAAAGGTCGATCAGATCCTATCATAGTGGAACAAAGGAAGAAAAATATGGTGCTAGGCTATAATGCAAAAGATGTGGTTATTCCAAAAATTGGACGAACCTCTTGGAAGAAATGATAAAATTTTAACAACATTAAGACACTATATATCTATCATATCATAGAAAATGACTTACTTGTAGAAGAACTGCTTGATAAATTTAGCATTGATAGGCTCCCTCCGTAATATATTCAAAAACTTCCCATCTATTACCATTTTGGATGGACTTTAATGAATACGAATGGGATTCTCCTTCCTTTGTCACTAGATATAATTCTCCCACTTCTAGTAATGACAACCTAGGCAATGAATGGGAAAAGACACTTGAGCCATATTGACCATTTCAACAACCCCCGTAAGCTTTAATATGAATAATGATAATATCCTAGCACTCTGCTACCCACAACTCATAGATTGGGATCAACAACAACAAATATCATTTCTACATAAATTCCAAAATGATGAGGCAATCGTGGAATTCATGGGACTTCAAATAGACATACTAGCTAGAGATCACAAAGTAGGGTTCTTCATGGAGCTTAAACATGAGTCATACTTTGGTGGAGATATTGAATCTTCCGGTCACAAAAATGAAAGAAAAAGCATAAAAAAATGATCCCCTAGGGAAAACTAGAATATGGCTCTATCATATCCAGGTAAGAGGAAAATAAAGTATGCATATGAAGGTGGAAACCTCCCAGAGGAACCCAAGGATGGAGGGTTAAATCTCCCCATATCAGAATATCAAGAAAATTCAACACTCCTAGTAGAAGAAGCAGAGTCCATAAATGTTGGCATAGAAAAGGTCGCAAAAATAACATACCATGTGACATCGCAGTTTGATCTTGAAGAAAAGGAAAATTTCAAAGCTTTCATCAACAAGAGAAGGGTAAAATTTTCTTGGACCTATGCTAATATGGACTAGATCCAACATTAGTGGTACATAATTTAGCTGTAGTCCCTGGAGCAAAGCCTATCGAGCAAAAAATAAAAAAAATGCATCCCTAGATAGCATTACTAGTAAAGGTAGAGCTAAAGAAGCTACTAGATGTGGGTTTCATTAGACCCATTGACTATCCACAATGGATATCAAATCTAGTACCAGTATCCAAACCTACTGGGGGTATAAGTATATGCACATATTTAGAGACCTGAACAATGCTTATCCAAAGGATGACTTTCCATTTCCAAGTATCAACATGATTATGAATCTAACATCAGGGCATGAGATGATATCCTTAATGGATGGTTTCTCTAGATACAACAAAAAAAATATCTCTCCAGATGACCAACACAAAACAATATTTACTTGTGCTTGTGGGAAATTTTGTTGGAATGCAATTCCCTTTGGTCTAAAGAATGCAAGAGTGACATATCAAATTGCAATGATGACTATATTCCATGATATGCTACACACAATCATGGAGGACTATGTGGAAAACATTTTAGAAAAATCAATCAAAAGAGCAGACCACTTGACAAACATGGGAAAGGTGTTTGACTGACTTGAATAGTACAATGTGAGTCTCAAAACTAAGAAATGTGTGTTCGGAGAACATATGGAAAGCTATTGGGGTACATAGTGTCAAGAAGAGGGATTGAAGTGGATCCTACAAAGGTAAAAGCTATAAAAGGATGCCTCTTCCAAAGACAATGAAATAGTTAAGGAGCCTACAAGGGAAGCTGCAATCCATCAGGTGATTTATCATACAATTGGTAGAAAAATGTCACCCTTTCACTCATCTCCTAGACAAGGACATCACCTTCAAGTGGGATGGGATATGTGACCAAGTGTTCCAACAAGTAAAGGAGTACCTACTTAATCCTCATGTACTCATGTTGCCTATCCCAAAAAAGGAAATGATACTTTACATGTCTACAACACAAGCAACACTGGGAGCTCTCTTGGCCCAACTAGATGATAACAATAAAGAAAGGTGTTGATGGTGTTTTCTGCACAGCAACAACATAGACAAGATGTAATATCCTATCTCTCTTGAAAGGTAAATCTCTATCAGAAAGCCTCAAGAGATAACCCCAAGGTCTCTAATGTCAGGACTTGACAATGCATAAACAACTCAGTGATAAAATGTGAAAATGCTGGTAATCACAATGGGACCTTACTACAAGCAAACTACTGAATAGATTCCACCAGATTTAACAAACTGGTGATGCTTCAATCCTAGATTTAACCCAATAATCAAAGAAATAGAAAAAGAATGAGGGTAAATCTAATACTACTCCTAAGATCAACAATGAAAGTAACCAATACTTGAAATGAACCAATCCTTCAAAACTAATCTCTATTTGACCTAGATAAATCTGCAATCTTACAGAGAACAGTGCAATCTTCTGAGGTGTTAGGATTTTCAAATCATAAACATTCATTCAAATAACCCTATTGCAGTTAAAATGAACGGACCCTCACAATCGAACTAAGCACACCATAAAAATGAAGTCCAGGCTAACTTTGCAAAGAAACTAACAATTAGTTGGTTGCAAAAAGTATGGACTGAAGGATTGTTGCAACATTCAAGTATTAAATCACAAACATTATTAATCAAATCTAATTTTAGTATTAACCTCCTCAAAGCAATTTTAAAGATAGAAGAATGAGAACCATGGAAGACAAGAGAATACCATTATGGCACCAAATCACAATGTCATTTCTTGTATTCAAATCGTCCACTATAGCAACAATTCCAGATTTTTGTTACAACATTTGCTTGAGAATAAACTACTTGCTAACTTACTCTACTTCTAACTATCTAACTTCTAACTTCTTGACTATTTTTCTCTAGCTTTTCTAACCAATTTCTAACCCTTTCAAATGAAGCCAAATGCCCAATATATAGAATTCCCTAGGAACCCGTTAGCCAGGTAAGGGTTTCACAACAATAACTCAACACAACCCAGCCAGGAGAGTCTTCAAAATGGGTCAAATAGGAATTAAATGCACATCCCGTCCAAGTCAGCCTAAGATCCACAGCTCAGACAATGCACAGGAAGATAAAAGTGAAGCACAAATCGCGCCGCAGCCCATCATTAGCACCCTTCCCTATTATCCGTATTCAGACCCAGCACTTTACGTACTTTCAAGAATGCCTAATTTAGGCTAGCAACTGGTGGCAAGGAAAAAACCCTAAGTCATCTTTCGATGGACGCAATTTCGTCCCTTGAGTGTTTGACCGACTTATCCCAATCTACCTTATATGCCAAATACTTATCAATAACTGCAAGGTAGGTGGCCGCATCATCCAGCTGGTGCTTAGAAATGGAGCCATCATCAAGTAGCGCATAAAAATCTTGCAACCAACTTCTCAACTATTCCAAACTCAAACATTCGGGAGTGATCTTCCTTCATCCCATCATTATCTCGAAGAAAGCAATGCAGCCATTGTAGACACCAGCTAGGGTGTCATCAATGTGTCTTCTCTGCTTGTAAATCCTTTTCAATATTTTCTACCTGATTTGCAATACCTCGAACCACTCCCATGGTTCGGCAGCTCTAGAAGAAGGAAGAATTTCGTCAGCTATTAACCTGTCCTGGGTGTACTCCATGATGGTTCTAGTTTTCCGCAGAAGAAGATCCGTATCTTCTTTATCTTGTGCCAACACTTGTTTGAACCACCTAGTTGTCATGATAGCATCCTTTCTAGTTGACATAATTTCCTTAATAGCTCCATCACCTTTTATTTGCACCCATTTTAACCAATTTGTAGTGGCCAGGGTGGAAGCTTTCATCTTTTCTAACTCGGTTATGGTCTCTTGAGGTAGAGGATTCGTAGCAGAGGAAGAAGGATTAATGGATTGCAATGGATTTATTAATTCCTCCAAGCACTTCCTGAGATTTTCATTTTCTCTCTTAATTTCCTACTTGGTCTTCATTTCCTTCCTCAATCAATCCACAATAACTATACTGGAGACCTCATAGTCTTCAATATCCTACTCAACATATGTAGGCCCTAGATTGAAAGTCTGAACACTGTAATCCTTTCCAACCACATCACCTCTATCTTTACTTGGAGCAGGGGTAGTGATGTGAACAAATTTGTTATGCGCCCCATCCCTTTCAACCCTTGAGATCACTCTAGCCTCATTCTTATATTTACCCTTTCCAATTTTTGCTAGCAGTGCATCCCAATTCGGTGGTGTGTCTTCTACCACAACCTATTTTTTCTTTATCTCTTTTTCAAGCCATTCTGGAATAGTAGGCTTTAATTGCACTTGGCTTGGTCATGTTTCCTATTGTTGATCCTTAGGTTCCTCCTCTTCCAAATTTTATTTCTCAGGGGTCCCATCTTTATTCCTTTCCTCCTCGATGTGTTCCTTGTTATGTTGAGGTGATAGGACCTTCTCTGCTTCTTCCTCCCCTGGAGGAGATTCAACTACTTCATTCCTGACTGGCGACTCTGCATATGTAACCAAGGGAGATTGCATTTCTTTTTCAATTTCTACTTATGCATTGTAGAGTTCCCCTTCATGGAATTCCTCCCCCTTAGTGCTTGGATATTCATCAACCTCTTTTGCCTCACCTGGTTCTCTTTGGGTTTCATGAGTGGAAGGAACATCATCATGTTGCACGTCATGAGAAACAACCAAAAGAAGGCCAGCATTAGGCACACTGTCCTTTGGGGAAGGAGTCCTAGATCTCCATGTATATACCTTTGCTTTCTCCTCTGAGCTTTCTACATTCACCACTGGCAGGGAAGTTACCTCTTTTGCAAACCTGAAGCTTGCCTTCTTTGACAATTTGACAATTCTTTTCCTCCTCTTGGGCACAGGATCATTAGCCTCAGGTCCCTGCCTTTCAGTTTCTTTCTGCTTAGACCTCTTAGTTCTTGTCCTCTTCTTCGCCTTTGGCTTTCTCTATTTTTCTATCTCTTGGACCTCCGTTTCTTGAACATCTTTAATCTTGATTTTGGAAGGAGAGTCCAACTTGCCCTTGCCCTTAGGATCTTGTTCGGTAGATTCTTCAGAGGTGGAGTGGGGATACAAATCTCCCATTAGTGCATAGGTGCTTTGCACACCATTATTTTCCAATTCCCATTGTTTTTTCCTTAGCCACATCTTAGTAAATTTGAGAACTGGATCCATCAATTGTTTCAGCTCTGTTTGCTCCTCCTCTAACCAGTCTATATCATCAATCGGCCTATCTTTTACTGCCTCATAGGCATGATCCTGAATTAAGTTCCCATCATCCTCCAATTGATCAGGCACTGCCCTTACATTATATAATCGGATTGCATCCACTAGAAGCCAAGAGAATTTATTCTTCCTAACCTCATATTCATCACCACAATTGGCCCAGTAGTCCTCTAAATTAACCTTATGGACATACTCTCTACTGGCCTTCTTTTGAGCCTCACCTGTGATATCAAATCTGGACCTCTTGGAGTGGAAAGACAAACCAAGAGTACTCATTTCTTCCTCTGAGGCTTGGGTAGAACCAATGGAAGGACATACCTCTCCAGTGCCAATCCTTAGGGGAAAGTCTCCACCAAATCCCATCCTATGTTTGTCCTTCTTGACAATGGCATTGAAATCACAAATCTGTCTAGTTACTTCCAACAATATGATGTGATCAGTGGGATACCTTGGAAGTCTGTATGGGGCTTTTTGGTAGCCATCAATCCAAATGTAGGAGAAAGTTGGAAATTGAATAAACCGAGCTCCATATTTCTTGATGAGCTCCTTTGCTTGATCTGAAATTCTAACATGCTCTCCTTCCTAAAGCATTCTGGTGATATGCATGGTAAATGCATCATTTTCCCTCCTATAGTCTAAGCTTCCTAAATACAACTGAGGGAAAACTTCATAGATGATGTCCTTTCCAAAAATTCCCTTTGTATCCAATCCTTTGTAGGGATGGAATCTAGCAAGTGCATAGACCAAATATGAGGTCATTGTGAAGGTCTTTGTCTGCAACACATTGGACAATTGCTTGTGAATTACTTGGCTAATGACCCCTGCCCAATGGTAGTCAATTTTCTCTTGTTCCATTCTTACAATGGCATGGCACATCCAATTCTCAAATGTACCAGCACTCCTCAATCCAACCACCTTGCTAAGAAACGTGATGGCATCATAGTACTCCTTCTTGAATTTTGCTCTGAATAGCTGCTTAGGCAACTTGGAATAGTGTGACTTGGGCTTCTCCAGCCAGGAATTGATAAGCTGCTGAGACTTCACGGTCTGTTCATTGTAGAACTCCTGAGCTGCCTCAATGGTGAATCCAACCACATGAGACCGTTCTGGCATATCAAAGGCCTGGGCAATGGAGACCAGGTTGAGATTGGCAATAACTCTCCCTTGAGGACCAATTATCCTCTGTGTGTCCTGATCATAGTGCCTAGCGCACTCAAGGACCAGACCATGGCATTGCACCATAGAAGGGAAACCAACTACATGGGACAAGCCTAATTCCATTATCCTTCTAGTCACCAAAGGAGGATTCTCAATTGCCATTCTTTCTTTAAATTCCTCATAATCCCAAAGGCCAACATTTGTATTAGTGACTTCTAACTAGACAGAAGTGATCTTACTCTCAGGGACCTTGCTCTTAATGTCCAGCTTAATCCTCTCTGCGTCAAATAAGGAGGAACCAGCTATTGCCTTGCTTGATTTGGCTTGCGTTCAACATGAAAATATAATAAAAACCACAAGAAAGCAAGGTCAATTCATCAAACACTGTTAGAATGCATCTCACATAGTCAAGGTGTCATTAAATCTCATATAAAATGACCACAACAAATTTTGGGTTTCAAGACCATCCGTGGAATCTGAGCTAGAGAGTATTTTTGGGAAATTCCAGACTGATCAGATTCAAATGGAATAACTAGGAAACACCTACTTAATCATTAAACTTGATCATTTTCCATCAATAAATTCACATGGGAGATCCAAATATGACATGAAATAATCATCAGATGCATCATAAATTGTAAACAGATCCAATTATCTCACATTCCTTTATGTTTCATCAACTTTTAGGAAAATCCATGAGGGATGGATTTCCGCGAAGAACTAGTTTGAGAGCAGTTTCGGGAAATTGGAGAGATGACGGATTTTGGAGAAATCCGGACTCAATGGAAATTCGTGCTTAAGGCACAATTCTGGACCAATGGAGATTCCCGAAATGAAGGTTTCGGCAAGATTCATTCATTTCACCGAGAAGTCTCAGCGACTTCCAAGAGTATCACCGAAGAATGTCACTAGAAAAGGTTTCGCTAAGACTTAGTGGTTTTGGTGTAACGTCTTGTCGACTATGGGGAGTCTTAGTGAAGCAAACGAGTGTATTTCAGCCAAAAAAATTTCATTTAGAAAGAGGTCACGTGGAATAGGGCACGTCTTGCCGACCAGTGATGTGGAAAGTCATGTCGATGAAAGATCTTCTTCGGGGTAAAGTCATAGAAAATCATGAATGTCCCACTGACCACCAGAGTCTAAACAATCACTTTAGCCAGACAAGAGTTTATCAATATGAAGTCCTGGTGAAGTCATAGAGTCTTGCCAAACATCGATGTAACAAACATTTCGATGTGACCAACGGGTAGTTAGGATAAGGTCTTAGCGAATTTCCTTGGTCTCGTCGATGAGCGATAGAACATGAGAGACCTTCGGTGTGAGAAAGACACAGTCACAGAGAACAAATGGACTTAGGAGTGCTTTCAGTGAAACATTTTGAGTTTGGCTAGAGGTCCCAGTGACTACGTTATGTTTCACCGATGAAGAGTTCCATCAGCACAACCTCTTGCCGACATTATGAAGTCATCCTGACAGAAGATCTGAGCTCGCCAAGAAAGAAAGATCTTGCTATGAAGTCTTGGTGACTGTTAGGAGTTTCGCTGAAAGCGAAGGTGTCGACAAGAGTAGTGATCTCGCGGTAAGGTCTTAGCGACAGAACAAAAGATCAGCAAGATGGAAGGAACCCACTATGAGCTCTTGGCGATGAGGTTTGTCTTTCCATTAGAAAGACTTTTTGCATGAGAATTATAGTGTCCTGGAGACTAAATACAAACTCACAAAGGGCTTCAGCGAGACACAAGAAGAACGATGTGACATCTCCCTGACTTCGAAGGGTTATAATGACTGAAAAGAGAAGAGCTTGATGAAAGAAAAAGTGCTGGGTGGGAGGTCTCACCGAAGGGGCATGTCTTGGCAAAGCAAATGAATATTGGTGAAGCTACTGGATCCCGCCATGACCTCCTGGCGACTAGGGCCTATCTTTCCGAAAGTGAATAGGAAAGCACGTCGATGAGACATTTTCTTATGAAGTGAGGTCTCAGTGAATCCTCTTTGTCTCACCGACTGGAACATGAGACTTTATTAGTGTGAAAATGATACTGTCACAGTGATCCAGTATGAACTTAGGAAGACCTCGGTGAAACACAAGGTGATCTGTATGAGGTATCACCGACGATGAAAGGTCACAGCGAACATATTCGGAAGGGACGGAGAGTGAGGATTTCTCCCAGACACTAAACGAACTATGGATTTTGAAAAGTTTAACTTAGGCCAAGTTAGGGATGGGCCTTTCATGAATTTACTCTGCATTCTAGGTCAATTTTAAGATGAAATCACCTGATACAACATTGCCCTAGGTCCAAAACCCTACCCATCCGCCATTAGTGCATAGGCAAGTTTAGAATTTAGTTGTTTCACTGTTAAGTCATCACTAGGGTTTACTAATTACTCTTAGGCAAGATTCATCAACATACAAATAGACAAAAGAGCTCAAAACTTGCCTAGGAGATGAGAAATGATGCAATACTAAACAACCCTAGCACGAAATAAACAAATACACAGGAATTCAAATTCCACAAGCCCTCACAATACCAACATGCCATTCATAATTCAGTTCAAAGCAGAGCAATCAGACACATACCATTATAAAGTAGGAATTGATCTCAGAAGTAGCAGACGCGAAGCTCAATGGTGTCTACAATGAACACAAGTGATAATGCATAAGAAATCACCACCAAATGAGACCAATTCAAACCCAAACACCCAAATCAAAGCCAAAAGCCTAAAGAATAAACTCTAAGGATGCAACTCAACTCAGACACTGGCAAATAGTGAGCATGATGGCACAAAGATCCCAGAAATCAAGTAAAACCCAACCTTCACAACATGTATGAAACCATTAATGCAATCAATAGGGCAGTCATGAAACCCGGGAAGCTGATGACAGGGTGGAATCTGGGAAAATCCGGTCCACGCAGAAATCTGCGAAAACTGAAAATCCCCGAAGAACAAGGTTCAGCCAGAGTTTAAGCAAGATCCGAGAAGATCCGACCAGGGCGGAAAATCCTAAATCAGGGCCAAAGCCCGAAATTCATCTAGAACCTTAAGATTTCCAATGAATAACTTGGGGGAAACACTTAGGCATTCAAAATACACATTTTAAGCACATGCCTAGATAAGACAAAACCCCAAAAGAAAGGGCCAAAACACTAAAACTGAAGCGACAGAGGGTCACTGCTTCCAGTAGGGCATGTGTGAGAAAAATGCACAACAAAAGGGTAGTCTACTATATTAGTAGAACACTGGTGGGTGATGAACTAAACTACTCACCCATAGAAAGAGCATATCTCTCAATTGTATTTGCACCAAAACTGTTGAGACACTATATCTTGAACAAAAAAGTTAAGCTGATTTCTAAGGTAGACCCACTCAAGTACCTACTAGAAAACACAACCCTAATAGGTCTAATCACAAAATGGGTAATGATCTTGAGTGAATTTGACATAGAGTATGTAGATAGAAGAGTTATCAAGGGACAAATCATAGTAGACCAGATAGCTAAAGCACCCATAGATGATCACAAATCTCTCACAATGGATTTTCCAAATGAGAGTATCTTGATGATAAAACATATAGACCATTGGACTCTCTACTTTGACGAATCCCACACTCAGCATGGCTAAGTAGGTGTTTAATTTCTCACACCATAGGGATATAGTATACCCAAGACATATAGGATTTATTTCCCTTGCACAAGGAACATCTTAGAATATGAAGCTTTGATTACAAGACTTAAAATAGCTATTGAATGGAGGATAAAGGAATTTCATGTCTTTGGAGACACACAGCTAGTAATCAGAAAGGTGAATGAAGAGTACCAGACCAAACATGATAAATTGATGCCATATAAAAGGATGGTGGACAAATTCAAGAATTACTTTGTCAAAATAACTTTTGAGCGAGTTCCATGAGTCAACAATAGAGTTGTTGATGCAAAGGAAACAATAGGCTCACTTCTTGATATTCTGCAAAATGTGCCTAAGTATGAGTTCCTCATGGAACAACTACTTGTTCTTGCATTCAACATACCATAATTAGAATTGGTATATGTTGTTGTTGGTCCTAACTCCCTATGGTGCCAAGATACTTTTGACAATATCCAACATTGTATCATACCACCTGACCTAATGACCACTCAAAAGAAAACTTTCACCCATAGAACTTCCCAATTTACCATCTAAGGAGATACCCTATACTATCATAGTCTAGATGGTATGTTACTCTGATGACTTAACATGGAAGAAACACATACAACCTTACAAGAGGTACATGAAGGTGTTTGTGGGTCCCACTCTAGCATACCTAGCCTAGTCCAAAAGCTACTCAGAATAGGATACTACTAGCCCTACATTGAACATGAATGCATACAATACTCTAGAAAGTACTAGAAATGT
This sequence comes from Sequoia sempervirens, assembly GCA_007258455.2. Lineage (NCBI taxonomy): Eukaryota > Viridiplantae > Streptophyta > Pinopsida > Cupressales > Cupressaceae > Sequoia > Sequoia sempervirens. The sequence goes on from VDFB02179234.1 coordinate 74,370,617, forward strand.
CAGCAACACAACAATATTCTTCATGCACCAACATAGGAATTTAGATCCATCATCACACCATGGCCTTTCTCATAATGAGGATTAGACCTGGTAGGAAAGATATCACCTGCCTCATCCAATGGGTACAAATTTATTATCACAACAATAGAGTATTTTACTAAGTGGATAAAGGAAATTCCATTGACCTATATCACCAAAAAATAGATATCCAAATTCATTTTAAATTATCTAATCTATAGGTATGAAATTCCCTAAATGATAATAAAAAACAATGGAACCCCATTCGAGAATCAGGATGTCTAAGAACTATGTTCCCAATTTTCTATCCAACAAATATTTTCCACACCCTATTACCCCCAAGGAAATGGTCAGGCTAAGGCGACTAAAAAAACCATATTGAAAATACTCAAAAAGACTGTTAATGAAGTCAGTCGTGATTGGCATTTGTAGCAAAATCCAGCCCTATGGGCTTATCGAACTAGCATTTGAACACCTAATGGTTCCACACCATTTTCCTTGGTCTATGGATCAGAGGTTGTCTTGCCTATCGAGGTTGAAATCCCCTCATTGCGAGTCTCATTGAAAGGCATGGTCATAAATGAAGAATACAAGGTAGCTAGACTAAATGAATTAGAGCTCCTAGATGAAAAGTGTTTGAGTGTGTTAAACCATCTATAGGTTTATCATAATGGACTCAAACAAAAATATGATAAAAAGATCAAGGATAGGAACTTTTAAGTTGGTGACTTAGTCCTCAAAGAAAATCAAAAGGTACAACTAAATCAGGATGACAAAGGAAAATTTGAACCCAACTAGTTGGGCTTGTTCACCATCACAACGAGTTATGGCTCTAGGGAATATCAATTAGCTACTCCTAAAGGAGAACCCTTAGCTAAACTACTGAACAACAACCACCTCAAGAAGTTTTACACATGAAGAACATTAGAATTCCCTAGGAAAGAGGGTAAAAATCCAAAAAAGAAAAGAGAAAAAGGGATAATACATAAAAAAATTAAAAATAAGAAAAATAGTAAAGAGAAATAAAACATTCTTTGAGTGAAAACCACTTTGTTGCGCTCCTAGAATAGGTACCATAGTGAAAACCTAGCAAACATGCACTATGTTTGAATAAAAATTTCATCGTTATCTATCGGTACTATCCATGACATCCAACCATCCATTTCATAATAAAACATGTTTCCAACCTTGGCTTGTCACTGATTAAGGAAAGTCATTTTGTCTCCAAATAGGTCATATTCTCAAAGCTAGCCATGGTTTATATCTTTTACCATTCTATCCTTGTCATAAAATGAAAAATTAGAAACATCAGAAAACAACAAAAAAAGAAACATCTAGAAAACAACAAAGTCAAAGATATTTGAAAAATATCAAAAACAAAAAAACATTGTTGGGTTGTTCCTTCACTCAAATAGTATAAGATATCAACATTTTCTTTAACCTCATAGCTAGTTCAAGTCTATTTCCCACAACATATCCTTTAGACACAGAAGTGGAATATCAATCCAAGTTTACAATGTTGTTTTCCAAAAATAGTTTATGCTTTTAGTTAAATGTTCAAACTACGTGATCTTTGTGTGTACAATGTAGGAAAGTCTTAATAGCCCCAAAGACCCTAGGTTAGTCCCCTTACATTTCCAACATGCTTTATTTTCAAATTAGTGAAAATTTTCAAAATCCAAAAACATTCACAAAACAAAAAACATCAAAAACACTCAAACCAAGTGAACTACAAACCTCTGTGTGTACAAAATAGGGAAGGATTATATTTGATGAGCCCCCAAGGACCTAGGTTAATCCCTTGAAAATAACAAAAACAACATCATAAAACTCATGAAAAAAAAAATCCCAATCATGTCATCACAAATCTGCAATAATCATCCATAGTAAAAACAATCGTCACACTCACCCTTTGAAAAAACAAACAAACTGTAGACATGCAAAATTAACATTATGCATTCAATCAGATTCAGTCAAATTAGGTATCACATTAGAACCATTCATCAATTAATCAGGGGCACTTTTATCCATTCATTAGGTAATTTCATCTCCTAGGATCATTTATTTAAAATCAAATGAGCATTATCATCAATCTTTTAATAATAAATCAAAAAGCCATTTAAATCAAATCCAAATCATATTCCATCATTTTCTGATTTAAATAAATCAATTATCAAAGTCTTGAAAGTCAAATCATCTAATCAGCATTAAATCAGCATAATCATCATCTATTTAATCTAATCCTGATTAAATGTTAATCCCATCCCACTTGCATTCTCTAGATATATCCACTTGCACAATAAATCAATTTTATTGATTTATTAAAACCCTCATTTTCCCTCAACATGGCAAGTCAAACATGGCATTTATTGCTCTTTTTTCTTGTCCCCCTCTCAAAATTTATTGCAAATTTGAATTCAAATTTTCCCTCTCATGGGCACTCTTCCCAAATCTTGCACAACCATTGACCTATCACCACTTGACAAGTGTCATCTTCTCATTGAAGGATCTTTAGTCCCACATTCACTATCTTGGCCAATCTCTCATCAACAAAATCTATAAAAGAAGGCTCAATCCTCATTCATAGGATCCACAATTTTATGCAAGGTTACTCTCTTCATTTGAGATTTGATCTTGTCCATTTCACTCCATCATCTCCATTTGCATTTTATCATCTTGAGCTTTGATCAAGGATTGGGAAAGGGTCACTAGCACATGTGACACCAATCCAACTATGGAATAGGTAGCTTGCTTTTGTTTTCATAATGCTTTAGTCTTTCTATTATCATTTGTTGCATTTTTGAAAGCATTTGCAATGTATTTCATAGGAGTTTACTTTGAAGGATTTGTAGGTACTAACCCTTGTTTGAAGTTAGTGTTTGCAGATTTTGAAAAGCATGCTCACACAAACAAACATAGCAAACATCAAAAGATATAACTTTTAGAAAAACAATCGGATAGATTGGATTACAAAAAGACATGAACAAATGCTAGAGTATTACCTACATACTGTTTGACAATGTACCAACAACATCCTAAGATATGCCTTGACAAATCCGTTCCTACGATAGACATGATCAACATTGGATAATAGACTCACCCCAAATAGATATGGCAATTGATATAATAGCATTATTTTATCTTTTTTTAGTCTTATTTCTATGATTTATTTTATTGACTCATTCCCAGGTTCTCTCAAGGATGTCCATAAGGATTTAGAGGAGTGGGGAAAATTGAGCATAATTTTTTATTTTTTGTTTGTAAGATATTTTTGTAATATTACCATGGTGAATACTTGCTTTATTGAGTATATGTAAGTTGTATTAAAATAGTTCATGAAGCAGTAACATGTTAGGTGTTCTATACCTCTTTGTCTGACTAGTCCGAAATGTTTTTAATGCAACCCAACCCTATACTTTAAACAAAGTTTTTGTATGTCTGGTATGAACAAAATATACACTTTTTTTGTAGATTCAAAGTCCATGCAATAGATACAAAAGTCACCTTGGTTATTAATACCCTGGTGCATCGTATCAATTTGCTACATCAAACATGATTGTTCAAAACTGTGAAGTCTCCACTTGCAAAGTGAAAGGAATACTCATCACTACTAACAACATCAAATTTCTATCCATCATCATAATATTTCTTCTAACTAATATCCATCCTTCATAGCAATATAATTAGTACCATATCCATATTGCATCCACAATTTCATCAATATATATCATGATGATAATAAAATAATAAAAATATCATTTATCATGAATGGGGCATACATCCAACACATAGGATACATCATCATACATCATTATCACATAAACATAATGAAGCTAAATTGAAGGTATATCTCATATTTATCATCATAAAAAAGGGGAGTATATCATCATCAGTGAAACAAGTATGATAGGGTAAATAAAAAATCATAACATATATATGAGGCCTCGATCCCAGTCAATGAATATATACAAAACATGTGTCTACAATATGTCTCAGAGCAATAAACAACATAAAGATCAAGTAAAAAACTGTAAGACCCCAATAGAACCCTATCGACCACCAAAAGGATCTGGTTGTCTCACAGACTAATCACCTACCTTGCCACCACCACTTCCAACACTCACAACAGTAGGCTCTCCAAACCATGGACACCAAGTGGTCCTAGGAACAATAGCATCATATAAGGTCTGATAACAAGTGGAGATCTGTAGATATTGATCTCGATCGACTCACATACTATCATGCTCTATCATAACAGTATCTCTCTCTACTGTAAGCAACTATACTTGAGCCTCTATAGCATGTTTTCGACCAATCTCACTATCTCACTTAGCCCTTAAAATTTCTACCTGAGCCTCCATAGCCTATCTTTGTACTATCTCTACATCTCTAGTAGCAGTCATCTAGGGTAACTATATGTTTCCACCCTAGCTGGTGGAGGAGGACCCAAATCCTATCTATGACCATGTGCCTAAGGCATGTGTTCATCCTGACCACCCTGTGCCCCATCACATTAGGCCCTATCCAACTACTTTGTAAGGACATCAATGTGTTGTTGCTCCCCATGAAGACCTGTAATACCTGATCTACCCAAAGAGGGACCACCCCCAGGATCAGTGAGTCTCAATGGCCTATGTTGTGCCCACCACTCATCGTAATAAAGAGAAGTACCAGGATTTTCTAAACTAACAGACCAACTCAATCCAACTGAGGAAAGTGTTATGAACTCAACAACAATAGTATCTATATCGGCCTGGAGACCCCATACATGAACATCCATATTGGTCTGACCGAAATGAGCCTCATAAGTATCATTAACTCGACCCTTTCTCTCTCCAAACTAGTGACATAATCAGTCTAATAAGTAACACTAACACAGAATAGGAATGACCAATCAACCAAGGAGTCTGCTGATAGCAAACAAGATGATCTAAATCCTCTATCTAAGCCTCACAACCCATATGATGTATCCACAACAAACCAAGCATCTCATCAAAAAATCGATGCCAATAAGGAAGATCCCCAGGAAAGGTATAGTGCATGAAAACCCCATAATAATAGGAGTACGATTCATCAAGAGAGTGATCATGTATCCCATCCAATTGAGCAACTGCAATATGCTCCCATGCCCAAACATTCAAAAGTGAAGTACCTACAAACATAGATTTTCTGCCCTGATACACAACCTTGTGCATATCTCTATATAGGTGGGAAAGAAGACATGCACGCCAAGTATACCTCATCCCATGCTCAAGCATACTCTTGATACATACACCCCAACCCATAGGAAACTGCCAACCTCTCCTATCAGGAACAACTAGTCCTAAAATAAAACCACATAGGACAAGCGAAATAGAATCTACACTACTAGAAAACTCAGACAGGTCAATCTCTAACTAGTGAACCTCCAAGTGTCTAGCACCTAACACTTGCCTCATGACATGGGTACCACATCAAATATGGTATGTGAAAACCTCACCATGAATAGGAAGGTGAAGTATCCTCCAAACATCCTCAAGGGTAGCAATCACCTCTCCTATAGGAAAATGAAACAAGGACGTCTCAGAATGCCACCACTCCACAAGTGTGATCATCATAGCTATGTGAGTCTTGATAGGAAGCATGTAGAAAATATAACATAGTCCAAAAACATGAAGAAATTATTGCTCCAACACATTGAAATGGATAATCAGATCAAACAAGTGTCGAGGATGTCTCTCCCTTGGTTGCAGTGGTTTGAGGCCCACCTACAATAATTTTAACTCAGAAATAGGTTTTTACTCTAAATGTGTAAAGCAACACAAAATGACATATAACACGATGACAAACAACATTTAGGATGATAACAAGAAAATGCTAATAGAGTTTAAGGCAACTGCAAGTATTCATATAAATGCTAAAAGAAAATGCAAGATCTTAGAGAAAAAGTGAGCTTCTTGAAGCAAGTGTGAGCTTTCAGGTCAAGGGTGAGGAAACAAGGGAAAGGTTTTCATTCAAGAGCGAGGTTCTTGGTCAAGGGCGAGGTTTCAAGAAAAAAAAAAGAAAACGTGGGGTTTTCAAGTAAGGGTGAGCTTTTAGGTCAAGTGCATGAATCAAAAGTGAAGTTTTAAGTCAAGAGTGAGGTTTTAGGTCAAGGGCAAGGGTTTCAATATCAAGTGTGTGATTTCTACCTAGCATATACAACAAAAATGATGCAAATGCTTAGAAATCACCATAACTTTTCTATTGACTAAAGAATCTTTGTACATGCAATACGAGAATGAAATGAGACAAAAGAAAAAAGCGAGAAGGTACATACTAGGCCACCGACACCTACAGATCATCTAAACTCCCAAACTAGGTTAGAATTATGCGGGGCTCCCTCAAACCTCAACATTTCTCCTTGACAATTGACATAATGAGAAATCTAGAGACAATAATTAGCTATAGAGTCAAAACGCAAATGGGCCAATTTGAAGCCTAATTTCCTATATTAACCCTCGAGAAACCCTAATTTCACCTAGGAAACACTAATTTTTACTTAGGGAACCTTCCTACTTTCAAATTAGAAACTACCAGAAACATCAAAACAAGGACAATGGACCTATAGAACTAATTCTACACTCTTAACACATCGAAACTAAAACAAGATAGTATCGTGAGCTTGACCTTGAAACTAACTTTTTGCTGCCAACCTCTCGAGGGGGTAGCACAGAGTCCTACCATCATTCCATTGAACACTAAAGCATGGTAGGGCATTTTTTTTTTCAAAAAACTTGATCGTAAAAAAAAAATTAGAATCTTTGAAACAAAGCAACCAACACTTTGTATCAAAGAGGGAAAAAATGTAGACATGTAAAATTGACCTAACACCTATCACACACCTTAAAAATCATCAAAACATTATTGAAACATCTCGAACATTTTGGAACATTCCTGAAAAATCTTGAAACATTCTCGAAACATTTCCAAAAAATCTCAGAACATCTCAAAATCATCCCACAATATCTCATAATCATCTTGCAACATCTCAGAAAACATTACACAACATCAAATATCATGCAAAACCCTAAATTCTTCTATTAATTGAATAATACAATATTATTTAATTAATTCACTTTTTTCATCATTTTTGATGGATTAAATAAATTCCATTTATTTAATAAATTCCTAAAATCCCTAATTGTACTATTAATTAAATAAAACAACATTATTTAATTAATTCACATTTCTATCATTTCAACCAATTAAATAAATTACATTTATTTAATAAATTTCCAATCTTACTTTATTTCATCCTGATTGATTAAATAACACCATATCTTTAATTATGCACTAAATCAGCTTATTCTCCTGAATTGATTAAATTATTAAATCATAATAATTTAATTACGACACTTTCCCTCCAAAATTTGAATAGTTAAATCAAACTATTCAAATCTTTTATCAAAAATCAAATCAAACTAATCCAAATATGTTTGTAAAACTCAAACTTGATTTGCACATTCAACTCCAAAAAGGAATTAATTACTTAAATCAATTAATTCATATTCCTCACCCACTTTTTCATTGAGCAAATTATGATTGCTAACTAATCAATCTAATTTGTTGACTAATCAATATAATTTGCTAACTAAGCCATCAATTTCCTAACTAAGGCATCTAAATCTTGATTGATCAATCTAAATCCTCACTAATCAATCTAATCCCTGACTAACCAATCTATTCCTCAATCACACAAATTGTGGAATTAACTTTGTACAATCTTCTCATGTCTAAATCCTCTCAACACCTTTTGACCATCGATCTTGATCTAACATTGTTGAATCTTGATTGTCCATTTCAAATCTCATTTTCTATATAAAAAAACCTCTTTCCTCACAAAAAATGATCGAAGAATCAACATACCTTATGCAACGAAGTGTTGTCAAGATCACCATTGATAGAGCTTCAAAATTCCTTTGTTCAACCAACATCAACATCATTCTTCAAGCTTTCATGACGTAACAATGTAGGCTTCGCAGTGATAAGAACAATCCAATATCATGTGAATGCACTCCGACATGGGATGGTAACCTCTCCTTTGATTTGAATTCATTGTGTGAATCTTAGGATTTCATTATGTAATTTCAATAGCTTACATTGTTCATTTCTTGAGTGATGGAATAAGATCTTAGATTAAGTGTTTTGGATTAGATAGATTCTTAGTTCATTGCATTTGTCTTGCTTTGCATTCTAATGTTTTCCCCAATCACAATATCCATACAAACATATATCCCTACATTTATCCTTTCCCTACCCTTATTTATGCATACTTTAAGAAATTTTCCTTATCAACCCATTTATCATATTCACCAATGCATCTACCTCTATTTATTCACTAGCCACATAGATTTGACCATTTTCCCAAATGAGGACATTTATGTGGTTTTCTACTCATCACAAACATAAATTCGAGATATCTAGTTCCATTAAATTTTTTCAATCCAACTCATTTCCCCTTAGCCTATAAATAAAACATAATGTATCATATAACAACCATTGAAATTTATTATCTATGCAAGTAATACTAATGTTCCCTTAAAATTGAAAACCATTAGTTATGTTTCCTTCAAAACTGAGAAAAATTCTTGTAAATATGTAATAAATTAGAGTGGAATATGCTCCTATTGTTGTATCCAAGGGCATGAACAAATATTGACACATGTAAGGTGATATGTTTTTGTGTAATTATAAATTTATTTACACTTAGTTTTTTATTAAGCTCACTTAAGGATATTTTAGGTTTTGTTTACCCTTGCACACAAAGAAAGTTATTTTTATTTTTCCATTCATTATGCAATTATTATTTTCTAAGGAAATAGTAGATCTCTCATTGCATCTATCATTTGTGGAAAGTCTCTTGTTATCACTATTTAATATTTTTTGGACTATGATTACTTTATTTTGACAACATGGTATGAGATCATGGATTGAGAAAACTCCTAAAATTTTAAAAATATTCTCCATTAGATATTATAAAAGGCCCCCAAATATCCAAATCTAAAATTCTTAGATTTTTTTGAGAGACATAGCCTTGAGGAAAAAGGGTGTCTTTTGGAGCCAAAACTATTGGAACACAACTATCCAGTGAGAGAGGGGTGAATTAGTTTATCAATTAAAATTTTTATTTGAACCTTTGTTATGAAGATTAAGAAAATATGTAGAGATCACACACACCAATGCTCATACACCATATATATGTGGAAAAACAAATATTGGAAAAACCACAGTGCGGAATGCTACTAGGATCTACTGTCTTAATCTAGCCTCACAACAAAACCTCATTGGTTATAATGTTGAAGGGAACCAACCATAATGAGGCATGAATACCCTTATTTAAGAGCACAAACTCTAAGGAAGCACCCACTCCCTAATCTGAGCACCAAACCAACTTTTTGATTGAACCAACCAATCAGATTTACAATAAAAGTATGTGGAGCAACAACTCCAGTTACATGTGATTCAAATTAATCCAATTTTGTGTTACATACTCAATATGTAACTTCTCAATCTATGATTTGCACTACAAGAATTTCCTCTTCTCTCTTCACTCTGCTCCTAACATACTATGTTATCATTGAATGCACAAGCACTAACTCATTCTTCAACATTTACAAACCTTATACATTATACTCTTTATCTTGGTGTAAATCAATATTAGGGTTTCCTATAATTTGATGGAATTCATTCTTGATCAACCTCTTCTATATTTTGTGTGTTTGTGCATTAATGAAGTCATCCACTTATTCCAATCAATTATCAAACATATTGCGAGAGTAGTTACGATGATCAGTTTCATTTTATGTGCCACAATAAAATTCACCTAAATAGAAGCTCCACCATTTTTCCACCTAGTCACTGCAAAAAAAAAATCATTAAATGTTGGCCATTGATTGCACCATGATCAATTAGATAAAAATTAAATTCCTTGAGTTACTTCAACCAATCATCAATCACCATGTGTCACTTCAAGACACTTGTCGTCTACCATGCTTGTTGGGAGTCAAGGATCACTAATCCCTCTTACTGCTTACGTGTAATGCATTACAGACCTTGACAAGTAAGCTTGAAGACCAATTTTTTATCCTTCTTATTCTTATTGGGTTTCATCCATTGGCCTTACTCTTTACCATTTTCCTTCCTATGCTTCAATGCAAAGCATCACATTAGACTCTAAACTCTGGAAAACCATTACTTTGTTGGAAGTTTGGGTTTTCCCTTTTTTCCTACCACTCACTAGCATTTCGGTAAGGGGTAATCCTTCCTACTAAATTGTGATGCCCAAATATATCCTTTGCAATATTTTCCCAACATAACCCTTTTGGGTGTTGGGGTTCACTCTTACTTCATACCGCTTACCTGACCTAGCAATACTTAATCCTTTCGGATGTTGGCCTTCAATATTTTCTCTTACCGCTTACTTGCCTTTTTGTAAGGCATAAGCCAACCTTCTAATGTCTAACATCTAACTCCTCAGACTTAACACATGCAAACTTCCTTTTCATTTGTTCAATTGGTATAAGGTATTACTAATGCCTAAAGTCTAATCACTTGCAATATATGGTAAGCCTCAAGCTTGAAGTCTGAATCCTGATCAGACTTGGCATAAAAGGACTAACTCTTTCCTTCTCTAGCAAGCAATATAGGGTATGTATGAGGCCTGATGCATAGAATTTTTCAACTTTTCAAGGCTTGCATTAATGATGTCATTTTGACATCAATCAACAATCTTCCCATCTGCTATTACTCAGATCTCCTTTTGACATCAATGACAATCAAATTTCCAACATTCTCTCCCTTCGGAATTGATAGAAAAACTAAATGATCTGAATAATCATCTGCTTAGCAACCATTCGCCCCCTTAAGATTCTCTCCTTTTGAAAAAAATAGAGATTTTTTCTCTATTTCTCCCCCTTTGACATCAATGACAAAGAGATAGTGTTTAAAAAACTTGTTGCTAGTGATGTTCTCCCCCTTTAACATACCATGCAAAGTGAAAGAATGTGTCCAATAATCTACAATAATCAAGTCATTAGATATTTTGAAATCATGCATTCTTGACTTTCCTTTTCTCTCATCTTCCAGGGATGGATAATGTTTCTATAAACTCCCCCTAGACTAATGACCTATCACTATTATTTAGTGATTTGATGTTGGAGAAACCACTCCCAATTTTTTTCTCAAGTATTAAAATTTATCTTTGCAAAGAGGCTTAGTGAATATTCGTGCAACTTGTTCCTTGGCTGGCACATATGCCATGTTGACTTCTTCATCCACTACCTTTTATCATAAAAAGTGATGCACTTGATTGAGATATTCTTGGTATTAGAATGCATCAGTGGATTCTTTGATATGTTTATGGAACTTGTATTATCACAAAGAATATAGATTGGTTCTTTATATTCTACCTTGAAATATTTAAGTGTTTATTTCATCCACAACACTTGAGTACAACATGCCACTACTACAACATACTCTTTTTCAGCTATAGAAAGAGTAATTGATTCTTAATTTTTTCTCAACTATGAAACAAATTTATTACCAAGAAAGAATGCACCACCAATAGTGTTTCTTCTATAATTCACACTTCCTACCCAATCAACATCTTTATATGTTGTTAAAGTGAAATATTCATCTTTGGGATACCAAAGTCCATAGACAATTATGCCTTGGATATGTTGGGAAGTTGTTGAAAGAATGAAGAAGGTTTTCCTTAATGAGTTGTCATTGATGTCAACACCACATGATGAATTATGGATGTCTACAAAAAATTATTTTCCAAAGGCCTTTTGGCTAAGTATCTTTACCGGTAGTTTTAGCACATAGTTCCCTTTGGTATTTTGGTCTGATTTTTTTCACCTGTCCAAATATACATATGTGGTTCTAGTATGTTGTTCATAGATATATTTGGCATCTTATTTCATAATTTTATCTTTTTTGGTTAAGTGGTTCAAGAGTTACAAGTAACAAAATTTTGGTAGATATGGTTTATATAGTTTTCGATGCATTGGACCTCACCTAACTGGTCCATGTTCCTCTATGGATTTGAGTTAGATGTTGATTTTTTGGGAGAAGGTTTATAGGTGTCATTACATTATAATTTTTAGTTGGCACAACACTTTGTGGTCCATATATTCCTTGGTGTTAATCAATTGAAGTATTCTACTTTTTGGTTCTATGCTTGGCCAACTCAAGGTATGCAAAGTGTTGAGAATATTGAATACTTGATGTGAATAGAAAGAATGGTTTTTATAGGTCCATGCTGACCTATATTTCTTATCTTTTGAGCACAAAGTAATTTGGATTTGAATTGGGTATTGACAAGGATCATTTTACATAATTCTAGGCTACATCTAATTAGGCCAACCTAAATGATGTTTGTGGTGGAGACTGATGTATATATATATATACAAGGTTAATTTGTGTTTGAAAGAGAGAGATGTTAGAGAACGATATGATACGAATGCAAGAAATCATGTGAATATTATAGAATTATATGAATAAGTAATTTATGTGCAAAGATAGAGTAGGGGTATGTGTAGGATCATCATGGAAAAAGCAAGCCCTTAAGTAACAAAAAATTCTGAAAATTCAGAGTTAGGAAATTTGACATAAAAATTTGAATAAGTTATCTATATTATTTCAAAAATATGTAACAATAGAATCTGTAGAAAATTGAATGTAGTTTCTAAACTACTAGATTTATTTAAAAAAATAATTTGCTTGGTGAAAATTTTAAATTTCAATGCAGTAGTACTTAAACTTTAGGGAAAAAATAAGAAGTAGGTGTCTGTCTGACCACCCTAACCACAATAAAATGATAATATTTTTTTATAAAATTTTAAATATAAGTAGAGGACTCATGTCCTGATGTGATGCATATTTTTTTGTAATTTTATTCCAAGTAAATAATTAATTATTATTTTTTCTTACAAATTTTAAAAAATATAAAAACTCGTATGTCTAGCCACCGTAACTTGGTCAAAACTTCATGAATTTCATTTTTTTCTATCCTAAAGTATGTGAAGCATAGAATGTGATGCATGTTTCAGATTCAAAAAATGTGATATTGTTTGAAAGCTATAGATGTTTTTCAATCAACATATCAATCAGGACTTTAGTCATAATTCAAATAGAAAATGAATAATAATTATTTATTAAATTCAAAGTAGAGAATAATTTACATTGGTGGAAAGTTGAGAATATCCTTTAAAAACCATTTTTATTTCATCAATTTTGAGTAGAAAAAAGTTGTCAGCTACATACCCTACACATACCTATCATATCACCAGTTTTTGGCCCATCATGATCCTACACATACCCATAGAGAAAAGACTAGTAATTTGAGGTTTATTGTAGTATGTTTAATGAGATTCAAAGGAACTAAATTCAACATAAGTTAGGTGCATGTCTCTCAGTTCAACCTCTAGTTGGGAAGCCACTTCTCTTATATCTTTCTTTTCTCTATGAACAGTGAGTTCTCCTGGAAGTTAGCCTAAGTTCTATAATATCTTATAATTGGTTATAACATATTGTGAGTTAATCCTCATTATTTTTTTTCCCTTTCTGGGTTTTCCATGTAAAATTCTTTGTGTTCATGTGTTGTGTGTGTTATGTGTTATTTATGCTTACAATTCTTATAATTATTAAATATGCTTTGTAAATTGGATGGTTGATAATTGGATGGTTTAGTAGAATACTAATTCACCCCCCTCTTAGTATTCTATGTGTTCAACAATTTGTATCAGAGCTTGGTTCCTTGGAAGAAGCTTGACCACTTTGGGAAGATCTTGGAATTTGAACACATGGCTCCAGAAGTATTTTCTACTAATGGATACACAAAATAAGACTACATATTTGAAAAATATGGAGAAGTCAAGGTTTCCCTTGAAGATTTATATAGGAGTGAAGTTGAAAATAGAGACCTAAAAGAAAATATTGAAGAAGCAAATGACTGCATCAAAAAATTGAGAGAGAAACTAAAAAGAATTAGAGAAATACATAAGAAGGTCAATGAGCTATTGAAACAAGAAAATGAGAACATCACCAGACTGAAAGTGCAAGTGGAAGTAAATAAATAATTGAGGAATGTCTGAATACAATGGTAAAAGCAAGACTAATGAATGTACAAGAATTGAACAAGAAGTGGTAAATCTAAGAAAAAATCTAGAAAAAGTGAGAATTCATGAGGATAAATTCAAAAAAGGTTCTACAATGCTTAATGAACCAATTTTAGGTTAGAAAAAATCTAATGATAAAGGAGGTTTGGGACTTGAAAAAGGAGAAATCTCAAAAGGGTATGTGTAGGATCATGATGGGCCAAAAAGTGGGGATATGAAGGGTATGTGTAGGGTATGTGGTTGATGAATTTTTTTTTACCCAAAATTGATGAAATGAAAAGGGTTTTGAAAGGAGATTCTCATCTTTCCACCAATATAAATTATGCTTTACTTTGAATTTAAAAAATAATTATTGTTCATTTTCTATTTGAATTATGACTAAAGTCCTGATTGGTAGGTTGAATGAAAAATATCTATAGCTTTCAAACAGTATCACATTTTTTGAATCATGTGTCACATTCTATGCTTCGCATACTATAGGATTAAAAAAAATGAATTTCATGAAGTTTTGACCAAGTTAAGGTGGTTAGACATATGAGTTTTTATGTTTTTAAAAGTTGTAATTAAAAATTCATAATTAATTATTTACTTGCAAAAAAATTACAAAAAAATATGCATCACATTTGTAAATGAGTCCTCTACTTATATCTAAAATGTTATAAAAAAATATTATCATTTTATTGTGGTTATGGGTGGTCAGACAGACACCTACTTCTTATTTTTTCCCTGAAATTTAAGTGCTACTGCATTGAAATTTCAAATTTTCCCCAAATAGATTTTTGTTTTTCTTTAAATAAATCTAGTAGTTTAGAACCTACATTCAATTTTCTATAGATTCTATTCTTACATATTTTTGAAATAATATAGATAACTTATTCAAATTTTTATGTCAAGTTGCCTAACTCTGATTTTTTTGAATTTTTTTCCACTTAAAGGCCTATTTTTTACATGATGATCCTGTACATACTCAAAAGGTCGAACATCTAATGCAAATAAGTTCAATGAAATGGAGAAATATGAATGAAAGAAGAATAATGACATGTTTTGGAAATAAAGAAGCAATGCTAGAAGACCCCTTATCAAACAACCAAATACTCAAAGGTACCCATCATTTAATGGTATTTTCTATGTTTGCAATAAATCTAGACTTGGACAAAGTGAATGCATAAGTCAAATGATGATTTCATATAACAGTGGTAGAATGATTCAATCTTTTAATCATTACTACTATACATGCTATGGATTTGGACATAAAGCTAATCAATGCACATTCAAAATGAATGAAAGGAGAAATCCTTAGAAAAATATCATATGCAACAATTGTAGTAGACTTGGACATATTGCTAGATTTTTTTGAAGCAAAAATTTGAAGGATAATCTAGTAAAGAGAAGTGAACCAGTTAAAAATATTGACCTGAATGAAGTAAGAAAGGAAATGGAAAATATTTGGAGAAAGAAAGAAGAGCTTGAGAACAAGGAAGAATCATATTTCATAAATGAATCTGTACCACCCTTTAATGTAGATATTTCCTTTGGGAATTGAACCTAGGCATTGGCTTAGAGGGAGCAATAACTAAAATTCATATACCCCCTACCGATATGAAGTTCCATGGCTTGGCATGAAGATATGAGATGGATATTGATATTATGGATTTGTTGAAGAAAACTTTAGAAGAAATTATGCAAATGTAGAGATTTGTGGAGCGATTTAAGGTTTTCTATTACATAGAGAGGATTTAACAACTTTATTGTTTGGTGAAATAAATTTAAAATAGGGAAGAATTGAAAGGATTATATACCTATCCCTTGTTGATTTCATCTCAATTTTATGAAATTGAAGTGAGCAGTGCAAGTTGAAGCGAATTCAAGAGTTTGAAGGTGATTTGGAAAGCAGAGTATTCAAACCCTAATTTTAGTTGAACAAGAAAAAGGTATTTATCATTATCTAAAGAATATTTTTATTGAAGTATTTAAATTCAAGATGGAAATACCTTGAGTGGTTAACGAGACTGAGACACCCCAACCCATATTTAAGAAGTATCCCATGAAAGTGTTTGAGAATGACCTGCTAGGAGCATTTTCAAGTATACCATTTATGTTGTTACCTACTGAGGATGTTAGGGAATATATTCAAAAAAATATGGAATAGTACAACCATGTAAAACTTATAGACCTATGGACAAAGCATTTTATTGGAGATGATTTTAGTATTAAGCCCAAATATGAAAACCTAGTAAAGAAGAAGCCAAATGTCTAGTAGTGGTTTCCATGCTTTACTCATGATGATGAGATCATGTATGTGACAATAGAAATAAGAAGAGTGCATGATAAATTCATGTGGAATGACATGCTTGGACTGATAAACAAAGAATTCATAAGATAGGTTACTAGACTATGTGACATTGAGCCAATACATGTGCTCAAATTTGTAAATAATAAGGATGTGTTGGAGCTGATAGGAGCCACATTTGACTAAAGGGCTCTCACTATAAATACCATAAGGAATCTGGTAGTAAAGTATGTTGCTATGGTTGTTGTATACATAATTTATTACACCAATAGAGAGAATTATGTGTCTGACACATCAATTCATGTAGCACAAGAAATGGTAGAAAAAGGAAAATATTATGATCTGTGAGTTGCTCCAAAAACAAAAATTTGATAATTTGAAGTAGAATAAGGATAAGAAATACCCATTCAGATTTGGTTCCTTTGTAGTTCACTTTCTATTCTATTTTTTGGAGGAGCTTCCAGGAAGAAGCAATATTGTATGGAATAAGGATAGGTTGATATCCCATCAAATATTTGAATATCTACATAGCCTTAGAGATATGAAATCACAAGATGAGGCACTTATTGCTTTCTATGTAGTATTTTAGGAAAGAATGCATGAACGAGAAATGATCCATAAGTCTTTTTTGGAGAAATATCGAGAAGATATTACATTTTTGGTTAAAATAGATGAATGTATCATTGAAGTTGTGGAACCTAGAAATCCTTGGATACAACCACTTGGATATAAGGTCATTGAAAATGGAGTTGATATTTATGTGGCTATGTTACTAAATAGTCCTAAAGATCCTAATCAAAAAATACATGGAACTTATGAAGAGAAATCTACTGAAGTACATGCAAAACTAAAAGCTTGAGATAAAAAGAAATGTTGATAAAACATTATAAAAAAAAATTAAGGACAAAGGAATCTTAGATGAATAGATAAGAGTTTTAAGAGAATGTGCAATGGAAGAATTGAGCATAGAAAGTGGGTCCCTCAAACCTAGAAGAACAACTTCCACTATTCCCCTAGTATCCAACAACCATCTACATTAGTTTCTACCTCCCTTAGAACAAAGATAATGTAGGTCTGAATGTTCTGATTATGGAAGAACCTAAGGTGGAAGAGGTCACAATACCTACAAAGACAATCAAAACTACTCTGGAACCTTCTACTGCTACTACATCAAAAAGAATAAAAGAGAAGGCTAGGAGAAAAAAGGACTTGAGTACTGTATAGTCTCAAGAAGAAGAAGAGGATGAGTATTTCCCTTTGATCATGAAGATAAAGTTTCCAAAGAGACAAAGAATAGATATTTTTAATACTTTAGAGGAAGAGGAATTTGAGAAAGAAAAAGAATCCTTTTGATTACATGTACAAAATTAGGTGAAGCAAAAGAAGAAAAAAAAGTCAAATACAATAGAACTGGAGAAGGAAAAGTAAAAGAAGAAAAAAAAGAAGAAATCTCTGAAAAGACAACCCAGTCCAATGAAGTTGGACTCACGATTTGAAGGTATGTTACATCAAGAGATGCTAGAAGAAACAATTGAATCATATAGAAAGGAGAATGAGGAGAATATAGCCACAATCAGAGAAGCAATTGTTAAAATCATTGTTACAATTGAGATTAATATAGAGAACATTAGGAAGATATTTTATGATAATGTATGGAAACTCTTAATGGAGAGAATAAGAGAATAAAATGAAAAGGAAGAGAAGCTCAAAATATATGATGTGGAGAAAATTGGTTTCTCCTTATCTAATGCTAACAAAGCCACTATGGCCCAAGTGCTTAATGAAGAATTCAGAACAACGCAAAGGGTAACACTGCTAATGGAAAGAGATCAAGATCAGATTGAAAAAATGAAAAAGGAAATAGAAGATAAAGTTACTAATATAGCTCAGAAATATGGAATTATTTATATTACCTAGAGTAGTAAGAATCAAGACTAAAAATTTGAAGAAATAGGGCTACTAATACAAAATAAACACTTGATAATATTCCTCCAAATAAAAATGAAACAATACAAGAAATTGTTGAAGATAAGGATGTTGTTGGGACCAGAAAGGAAACTACAAAAGATGATACTTTTGTTCCCCTGGTAACTCATGAGATTATAGATCAAGGCCACTTGAAGATACATGTTCATCTGGTATATAGAGAGTAGAGCATCGGTGAAGGTGAGAAGCATGATGATCCAAGGCATGAGGATGAAGTGAATCAAGAAGAAGTGGATGATGGTGAAAAGGTAGGAGAAGGAGACAAAAATGAAGTTAAGAAGCAAGGAAATAAGGAAAAGGATGAAGGAGATAAAGACAAAAACAAAGAAAATATTTCTAGTGAGGAAGAAGAAAAGGTAGAAGAAGAAGAAAAGTATGATAACAAAAATAATGAAGAAGCTAAGAAGTCTAAGGATTTACTCAAGCCCTCTAATGAATCCTCCTCCAAGAATCCCTTTAGCTTGGTGTCTAAAAATTTAAAGGTTCAACTGGTTGTTTCTTCTCAGTTGTTGCAGTTGCCCATGCAACAAAGTAATGTTGATTTAGATAAGATATCTCTTATACAAAAGTTGCAACTGAGATATGTATTTAGTGCATCGGTGTGAAAAGAAATGATTGAAACACATCAAAAGACCAATGAATTGATAGATGAGGTAGTGAAAGTGTTGCAAGAGATCGTCCCAGTTACTAATGTTGATCCTCGCCATGGATTTTCCCTTTTTGGGTTTTCCACATAAAAATATTTAGTGTTCAGGTGTTGTGTGTGTTATGGGTTATTTATGCTTACATTTCTTATAATTGTTAAATATGCTCTATAAATTGGATGGTTGATAATTGGGTGGTTTAGTAGAATACTGGTACAAATTTTTCTTCAACATCTATACCTTCAACTTATGCATACCCTTTGCACACCAATCTAGCCTTATTTCTTACAAAAACTCCATATTCATTAAGCTTATATCTAAAGACCCATTTAGTTGCTATCACATTCTTGTTTCAGGGTCTTTGAACTAACTCCCAAGTTTTTTTCTTTTCAATTTTTATTAGTTCTTCTTCCATTGCTTTTATATAGGTCTCATCCTTCTTGTCTTCAACATAGCTCTTAGGCTCTATTTCAGATAATAGTGTAAATTTTACTTTCTCTTGAATCTTTGCAACTCTCCTCCTTTTCTAAACTCCTTCATATTTGTTGTCAATAATCTTCTCTTCAAGATATTCCTTTCCATTCTCTTCTTTAGAATCTTCATCAACAAATTCTTCAGAGTCTTCATCAACAACTTCTTTAGAATTTGATTCATATTTATAGCTATCTATGTCAATTTCATCATGCTTCAAATCTTCATCAACCTTAGCATTGATACTCTACAATTTTGTGTAGCCTTCGATTGTAGCATTTGTAGGCTTCTCTTTGAGTGGAATATTCAAGGAATATTCCTTCATCACATCTTGAGTCAAAACTTCCTAAGTTGTCTTCTTCTCTCCTGATATAAAATTTTCTAACAAACACTTTGAAGTATTTAACAAATGTTGGTTTGTAATACCATAGTTCATAGGGATTCTTGTTGTTGTTTACTCTTGGCTAAACTCTATTCAAATTATATAATATTGTATGTACTACCTCTCCCCAGTATACATCAGGTAACTTGGCCTCATTTAGCATTGTTCTGACCATCTCTTTTATTGTCCTATTCTTTCTTTCAACCACTCCATTATGTTTTGGATTCCTTACTACTAAATATTACAACTTGATTTCATGCTTCTCATAATATTCTATGAATTCATTTGATATGAATTATCCACCTCTATCTAATCTTAAGTATTTTATCCTTCTGCTAATCTCTTTCTCAACCATGACTCTAAAAATTTTGAATCTTTCAAATGCTTGAGACTTATCCATCAAGAAGGTTACCCATGTCATTCCTAAGTAATCATCAACTAGTAATATGAAGTACCTTTCAACTTTCAATCATTTTTTCCTTATGGGGCCACAATGATGAGTATACACTAACTCTAAAGGTTTCGTAGTTGAATACTCTTTTGTTTGAAATATGATCCTTGTTTGTTTTCCTTGCTGACATTCCTTACAAGTTGTGTTTGCATGGTTGGTTATCTTAGGCATGTGTCTCACAAGTCCTTTTGAACTCAGTTTTACAAGATTGTCAAAATTTACATGACCCATTCTCCTATTCCATAACCAACTCTCATCAATATGTCCTATCATGCAGCTTTGAGCATTCACTTCATAGAGATTGAATATCACTTTTAGTTATTTTTTCTTTTGCTATTAATCTCCATGGTTTCCTTATCTCACAATTTTATGCATTAAATTTGAATTTGTATCCATTGTCACACTTTTGGCTGACACTTACACTTAGTAGATTATGCTTTAATCCTTCAACATAAAGGACATCATGTGTAGGAAATTTTCCATTTATGCTTAAGGTTCATTTACCATAGATTTTCATAGTACTGTTTTCTCCCAAACTAATAGATCCTTCTTTGCATTTACCTAGTTTAATGAACTTGTTCTTATCACCAATCATGTGCTTAGATAAATCACTGTCTATTACCCACAATTTTTTCTTCTAGGCGTGGATTGTAGTTTAAGAAATCATAAATTATGCAATCTTTTGACCTTTCTCTTTCCACACTTTCTTGGGTTTCTTTTCTGATTCATCTTTCTCTTTACTAGAGAGTTATGAAACTTTATTGAGTTTGGAGCACATGCTTTTCTTCTTATCTTGTACTTTTGGTCTTACCAATTTTTTTCTACATCATTTGGCTATGTGACCAAAATTATTACAATGATAGCATATTAAATTTATATCTAACAAAGGAGAAAATATTTTTTTACTAATAAAGTTTGTGCTCCTTTTAGGTATAACACAACATTCACTAGCCCTATGACCAAATTGATTAAAAGTATAGCAGTAACCATTGAAATATGAGCAATACCTAGTCATCACATTTATTTGTGTAGGATGAGGAGGTCTTCTTGTATTTTTCTTCTTCACCCTTGTAAAATCATATGCATCAACTCCCTTTATGTTATGCTTCTTCTTCAAGTCTTCAGGGACTAACTAATTAATTTTCTTATTTAGTACAAGCTTCTTTTCTCCATCTAGTTTCTTCTTATCAGTAGCATCTCCAGAGGAATCCTTCCCTATTTTCTCATTCTTTGTTCCAAGATTTTCTTCTTTTTGAATCTTTCATATAAATTGGTAGATGCACTGGTAGTAGGATTCTTTCCTTTCTCAAAACCCAGGCCAAACTTTTCTTTCGAAGGATTTTATGAGTTAATCAACTCTTCAAGAATCTCTAATACTCCTTTCAGCTTTAAACCTTTTTCTTTCTTTCTATAGTCATTTTCAATTCTTTTCTCAAAGCCACTATTTCTACTTCCAACTTCAAGCATTCAACATATTTAGATTTTTGTTTATATTTGACTACATCTTCTATTCTTTTAGCTTCTTCAACTTATGTTTTGAGGACAACTACCATCTAATAAAATTATTTAAGCCTTTTGGAAAAAAAAATTAGTTTCTTTTTTTGTATGCTTCTTCTACTTTGTGTTCTCCTTTCTCAATATTTTAATCTCATCTAGAGCATAGATGAGTTCACATCTATATCTACTTATCCTTCTTCTTCATCATTAGAATCTTCAATTTCTTCTTTTTCTTGATCCTCATAAGCTAATCCTAATTCCATGAACAGGGAATCATCTCCCTTAAACACAAAGGCACAATCATGGTCATCACCTGAGCTATCACTAACATCAGATAGATCACTATCTTTTTGTTTCTATAGAATTTTGTTATTTTTAAATAATTTCTTCTTTAGGAAGTAGGTCTTCTTCTATTGACTATACTCTACTTTCTTGAAGTTATCCTTTTCTCTATAATGACATTTAAAAAAAAAAAATCCAATCTTACCACAATTAAAGCATTTAAAGCTTAACTTATATTGGTACTTTCTAGTCTAGCATTTTCTTAATATTTTGACAAAGTTAGCTTCTTTTGCATTATTCTTCTTAGATTCATATGTAGGTGCTTCTAACTTTTCCTTTCTGGTTGCTTTGAATGATGCTCCTCTCCTGGAGCTATTAGTGTCTCCTATTCCCATCTCATAGGTAGTGAAGGTGCAATGCAACTTATCATCAGTAAGTTTGTCCAAATCTCTTGCTTCCTCTATTGCAAAATTTTTAGAGTCATACCTAGATGGTAGGGATCTTAGGACCTTTTTAACAATGGCAGATTCTTTCATCTCTTCTCCAAGGCCTCTAATTGCATTAACTATTTCATTTACCCTACGAAGGTAGTCTACAATTTTATCTTTCTCGTTTATCTTAAGGCTTTGAAACTTACCTTTTTATGTTTGTGTCTTGGCTTGCTTTATCTTTTCATCACCTTCATAGATGCTCTTTAATTTGTCCCAAATATCATGGGTTTTTTGGCAGTGCATCACTTTACAAACTCTAAGTTAGACAATCCACAAAGAATAGCATTATTTTTCTTGGCATTGTTCTCATATGCTTTCTTATCAGCTTGGTCAATGGGTGGTGTAGCAGGATTAACATATGACTTTACTAGAATCATCCATACATCAAACCCTATAGATGATAAACATGCTTACATTTTGATACTCCAAAAAGCATAGTTTGATCCATTAAAGAGAGGTTCTCTATTTGAGGAAGAAACTTCTTGATTGGCCATCTTATGTTCACTATCCAAGATCTACCCAAGTCGGTTAAGATTCTCAAAGGAATCAGAGCTATGATACCAATTTTTGGAACACAACTATCTACTAAGAGGTGGGGTGAATCAGTTGATCAATTAAAACTTTTATTTCAACCCTTGTTATGTGGATTAAGAAAATATGTAAAGATCTATAGTGCCCCTCCATTACGAATTTTTTGGGTTTCGTGTAAGTGTTTGTTTGTGTTATTGTTGATTAGTGTGTTATTGGTTTATGCGGTAAATGTAATATTTTAATGGCATTGTTTACTAAATTAATTAAATTAACATTGATTATATAAATCGGGAAATTAAAATCATAACTAAATAATTAATATTAAGAAATACAAAGTATATATATATAAATATTAGTAAGTCAATATTGTAAATATTATGCGTATGGATTTTATTATATAATTAAAATAAATCAAATTCCGTGAAATAGAAAATGAATGGTTTAAGTATTAGATAATTATATTAATTGATTTTATAAAAAAATATTGTTTTAAATCATAATTGACAATTTATTTTGTGAGTAGATAATTATTTAATCATGGAAAAACAATGTGTTTCTAAAGAAATCAATAAGATAAAATCTCGAACTGATGTTTAAAGAAAAAAAAAAAAAGAAGAAGAAGAAAGAAAGAAAGAAAGATAGAAAGAATCGCATGCAAGCGCATGCATAACTTGGATGAGAACGTCAAAAAGGAAACTGAGGGTTTATGGGAGATTTGTGGAATCTTCATCTTTGGTTTTGGAGTTTTTATTGATTTTTCGGGGGGTTCTGAATGAGCAATAAATGACTATGATTTTGGGCTTCTAGAGGGGGGAGGACAGCGGTAAAAGACTTAGCTAGTCTTCCATCCGTAATTTGGTTTGGAGAGAGAGAACGGAAGAAGAAATCACAGTTCCGAGCGTTGGACATGGAGGGTTCAACCTGATCTGCTAATCATCTTCTGTATGCCTATTCAAGTAAGTTTCACCATTTTTGGCTTTCTCAATGATTCATTTGCCCTGTCGTTGTTTTATATTGTGGTTTCTCTGCTTTTAATGGGTCATAGTTATTTTGTTATAGTAAAATACTTTCTTTTGAGCTTGAATTTACCTTCATCTTGGCATCATTGGTTCCTCTTAAGTCCTGTTGTTTCGATATTCTTGACAACCGGTTGGGGGTTGTGTAGGGTAGCTAGTAGAAAACATCGCTGCCTCATTTGAGTTAATGACACACTTAATCTTCTCGTTTAGATTTTCCATGCTATCTTCCTTCTATCACATCCCCGAACGATATCGTGGGAACCCCATTTTAGCTAGTTCTTGAAGCTATAATTTATCACTTCAAATTCTTCTTAGATTTGTTAATGGTATGCCCATAGATTATTCGAGTGTATTTTCCATTCCGTTTTGCAATCATGTGGTTTCCAACATTGCGCCTCCCCAATATTTTCTCCTGCATACGCCCCAACCGTAATGTCCTAGTAGTGAAGTCCTTCGGTGAATAGCTCATGCACCGCTCCTCTGATCATTGGACAAATTCTATTGGTCTTAGTCGCTGTTGTAGCTTGGTTTAATTGATAAACAATCTATAATAATGGAAGAGTAGGGTGTCATATTTTCTCTTTCAAATCAATCTCCTGTCTTCTTCCTGCTTTAGAGCTTTGTTAACTAGCACTAACATCTGAGTGAAACCGACCTCTTCATCGTTAAATCAGTCGTTCTTCCCTGCAGATCGTCTTTCTAACATGGAATGCTCTCCTTACCAGGTATCGCCACTCAATAGATATTCTTAAGAAATATTTAAATCTTAACAAATTCTCTATTTCCTCTAATGATATTCATCCTTAAATGGGTTCAATTTATCTAATTCATAGATGGTTGAAATTAAGATATTCTTTGATGATGGTATGACTACCCACTATCATCTTTTGTCCACAATAAACTGAACGGCTGGAGGGGCATTGTTCCCACTGTTGGTTACTTATAATAACCGAGGTTACGTATGGATAGATGTTTCCTTCTCTGTGAGTAACTTCTTCAATAAATAAAATCTATATTTCGATTTGCTTTATTTAGTCTCGTCCTCACAAGAGTAATGAGATCAGTGTTTTTGACTGTGGCTGTGTATACTTAACACCTTCTTTTCAATCCGTAGACGAGATTACACTGCTTACTTTTATTCGTAAGGATTTAAACTTCTCTCTGAATTCCATATGAGTTATGATTGAAATAGTATCGGGCTGAGGAGTCCGGCCTCACACCTATTAATTGCATTTTCTTCTTCTACTTAAGGCCTGTCGTATTTCCATTTGAGGTAATCAACGTTTCTTCTGATCCGATGTTGCATTAATGAAGCCGGTTTTCCTTGGTGCCCTTGGTGTTGTCTACCTATCAAATCTTGAAGAGATTCAGTTTCCTTGAGGTCGTTCTTTTGTTTCCCTTAGAATGCACTAGCTGGAGGATGGCCTGTTCAATTTCCTTACTGTTGTTTGTTCTTGTAATGCTTCCCTTCAGTTGCGAAAATTAGTAAGATATAGATGGGCATATATATATTTATGAATATATATGAGCTACTGCCTATTGGGTTAGCTGCGTACTAAGTATTATTAGTCCTACCAATAGGCTTCTGATATCAGAAATTTGCATGTATGTAAACTATATATATATGAATATTATGTAATTCAATATGAGTAAATTGGTAGGGTATGGAGATATGTGTTGAGAATATGGCCATAGTTTCATTAATCATTTTAATAATTTTATATTGAATGCAGAATTCAGATTAGATTATGATTTCTCATGCATATCATTATATATATATATATATATATATATATATATATATATATATATATATATATACACGATAGTAGTTTTAGGAGGATTATATTCTATAATTAGAAGTTACTAAGGTAAATACGATTACGTTTGGTTGAGAAATGATTATTGTTTTGCTAGTTAAATTGTTTTCGAAGTTAAATAAATGAAATGTATCATCTTTTGAATGAGGGCTTTGCTCTTAACTAATTTATAGCTAAATAGCTAATAGATGTTGATTTTATGTTAATGTTTACCGTTTGCCTATAGTAGATGAAGTACTGAGCTAATTTTAAACAAATAAAATTATAACTAGTTGTAAACAGCTAGTGAGCAATGTATTTAAATAATTTGTAGATGTAGTTCTTTTATGTCAGGAAACACATAAATATGTGTTATATGTTTAGTTTCTTTTTCTTAGTGCGCGGTTTTTTTTTTAGGTATTTATAAAATATGACTCTAATGTTTCTTCATCAATTACATAATTTCCTAGGGAGTGTATGATTAGAATGTAAATGACTATTAGAATGGTTCCTTATAGTCATCACTTTGTATGTAAAAATGTAATGGGGGTTCAAACATTCCTTGGGACTTATTGTTCTTGGTATCTTTGTGGAGCTTAAGAGATGATTTATGAGTTCTAAGATATTTAATGGATATTTGGGAATTATGCTTAAATAACTACTTGAGTTATTTTAAATTTCTTCTTAGTGAAAGAGTGGGTAGTATGTATTTGATTGTTTATTATGTGTATTTAAAGGTTGTTATGAAGAATTATTTTCAATACATCTACCCCTCTCTTGGGTTGCTTGGTTTTGGAGGTGATTGTATTCTTCTTGGGTTCATGTTGGTTTAACAAGTGATTTTTGATTGTTCCTTACCATTTGGTTTTTCGTTTGAGTTAGTTTTTTAAGGAGATTTCTTTTAAATTTTAAGTTTACAAACTCGATCTTTATTGATTCCTTTACACTCACTTGTGGGTAGTTGATCTTTTTGGACTTCTGGAGGCATTGAAGAAGTTGTGTTGTTAGAATTTCATTGATTAGATCCTTGCCAAAATTTTAATCATAATTGTGATTTTAAATTTAGGATTGGGTTGTACCTAATTTCATGGGAAACTATGTTTATACCTATTGCCGAGATGGTAAATTCCTTGCGCATATTTTAGATTTGAGATGCTAAACTTTTCCAGTTTTGGTACAACCCCTTAATCCCTTGCTATTGGATTTTATGTTTTGGGTTTCTAGGGAGAGTGGCTCTACATGGGCGTTGACGCACAAAGGGGCTGTCAGGATAGCCCACATTAGAGTTATAGTAAAAAGTGATAACCTAATTAATTAATTAAGGGGTGGGTAGTAATAACATTAATAAGATAATTATGGATGCCTAATCCACCTGTTAGGGCTTTCATAGACTAAAGGTGGGTTGAGAAGGCTGTGGTTGGAAAGATCATCGCCTCATCTTCACGAGAGGTTAATGGTTCCGCATGAGTTATCCTATGGAGCAGTGCCTTGAGATAGGTAGTCAGGATAACCATAGATGGAGGTGACACCTTGGGTTAGGTTGTCTAGATAATCCATGTAAGGCCATACGATGACACTATCCTCTAGCATTCCCCTTGAGTTGTTTTATTTCTTACCTCTGGAAGTGGTCTATTGATATGTTTTTGGCGATTTATTGTTGTTATGTTTGAAAGTGATTTAGTGTTGTATCCTTTGGAAGTTGATTTATTGATGATACATTATATGATTTATGGTTTATTGTTGCTACATTTTGGGAATTGGTTTATTGTTGTTATGTTGGAAGTGATTTACAGATGTTACCTTTTATGATCTTTTGATGTTATGATGCGAGTGGATTATTGATATTGTAATTATCTTTTCATTTTTCATCATCCATGTATGGTGTTGAGTCTTGTTGTTCACTGTTGGGATGTTCTTGGTCGAGGATTCTTTCTTGTCTGCTCGTTAGCATGGGGGGTGGCTCTTCGGACCCACATGGTCAGGTCGAACATGCTAAGCACCCCATTGGGTCCCTATTCAAGGATCGAGAGGTGTGGATTGGTGTCATTTGCGAGGACTCTGGAGTTGTATCTGTCTTAGAGCCAATTGTGATATTTTATACTTGTCTCCTTAGTTGTAATAGGCTATCTTGTCATATGGTTTCCATTCATGTGGGGAATGCTTTGTATCATTGTAACTCTTGAACATTGTAATGAAATGTAATTGATGTATTGTATTATTTTATCCTTGATAAACCTTATGTAGCTTTCAATCCATGCCAATTGTTTTCGATATGTTGTATCCATGGAAATATGTCCCTTGAGTTTATATGATGATAGAGAGTTTATCATTATGGGTTTTAAGTTAATCATGTAGTTGTTGTATATACGAATGTGGATGGTTTCTTATTAATGATTTGTCATGTATGTGTTACATTTGTAAATGTCTACTTTGTTATGGATTATATCTTTGGCTTTCTTTCTCTATCATCATTGTATGGATTTAAGTTTCATAATGACTCCTCATGTACCCCAAGGGACATAAGTGTTAATGGATTTTTTTAATTAAGTTTCATGACTCATGACTTAATGTGCATCTCATGTATGTTCAGATTTACTTTAAAAAAAAAATTGTTCAGTAATTGTTGTTTTGGTTGTCCTTTGGGTTTCGCATGATGGGGCGTTACAAGATCACACACACCAATACTCATAACACCAGATATACATGTAAAACAAAATATGAGAAAAACCATGGTGAGAAATTTTTCTAGGATCTACTATCCTAATCTAGCCTCACAGTAGAACCTCATTGGTTATAATGTTTAAGGGCACCAACCCTAAGGAGACACTAATTTGCTGATTTGAGAGCACCAAATCTAAGGAAGCACACACTCCCTAATCTGAGCACAAACCAAGCTATATGATGGCACCAACCAATCATATTTACATTTAAAGTATGTGAAACAATAAATCCAATTACATATATTTCAAATGAATCCAATTCTATGCTACCGAATCAATCTATAGCTACTCAATCTCTAATTTTCTCTACAAGAATTTCCTCTTCTCTCTTCACTCTTCGCCTAACACACTATGTGCTCATTGAATGCATATGCACTAACTCATTCTTTAGCACACACCAAACCTATACATTGCATTCTCTATCTTGGCTAAATAAGTCTTATGGTTTCCTATCATCTAACATCATTCAAGCTTGATTGACCTTTTCTAGATTTTGTGACTATCTATGCATTAATCAATTCATCCAATTCTTCCAATCAATCAAAAAAAATATCATTGGAGTAGTTATAGTGATCAATTTCATAAATTTTGTCCCACAATCAAATTTCCCTGACTAGAAGTTCAACCATTTTTCTACCTAGTTGTTGTAAGAAAATATCTTCAAATGTTGTCCATTGATCACACCATGATTAGTCAGTTAACATTTAAATACCTTGAGCTACCTCAACCAATCATCAATCGTCATGTGTCACTTGAGGACAATTGTCATTTTCCATAAGGGGTTGGAGATCGCTAATCCATCTTATTGCTTATTGGGTGAGTGTAGAATCATGGGGGTCCAAAAAGTGGTGACATGATCAAAAATGTTTGATGACACTTTTTTAATCAAAATTTGATGAAACAAAAAGGGTTTATTGAGAAAATTGTCATCTTTCCAAAAATATAGGATACTCCTTATTTGGAATTGAATAAATACTTATTACTGATTTTATACATATATTGTAACTAAATTCCTAATTGATAGGCTGATTAAAAAAATCTAGAATTGTTAAAAAAATTCACATTTTTTGAATCTCAACGATGTAGAAAATTATATGCTTCTCATACTATAGGATTAAAAAAATAGAAAAAATGAATTTCATAAATTTTAGACCAAGTTATAGTGGTCTTACCAACAATTTTTAATATTTTTAAAAAATTCTAGTAAAAAATTCCTAACTAAATATTTACTTGCAAAAAAATTACAAAAAAAATGTGGCACATCTAAGCATGTGTCCTCTACTTATATTGAAAGTTTCAAATAAATACATTACTTTTTTCTTTTACTGAGGTTGGTAAGACATACATTTCTTTCTTTTTTTTCTTGAGAATTGAGTACTCCTACGTTGAAATTTCAAATTTTCACCAAATAGATTTACTTTTTTCCAAAAAAGGAATATTATCTTAGAAACTACATTCAATTTGATACAAGTTTTGTTCTTACATTATTTAAAAATTATGTAAATAACTTATTCAAATTTGTATGTGAAGTTGAGTAAGTATATTTTTATGAATTATCATTGCCACTTATTCCTATCAGGTTTTGGCCATCAGCCTTACCCTTTACCATTTTCCTTCCTAAACTTCAATGCAAACCATCACATCAGACTTTGAAATTTGAATTAACATTACTTTGTTAGAAGTTAGGGTTTTCCCTTATCACTTACCACTTACTAGCCCTTCGATAAGGCATAAGATTTCCTATGGAATTGTGATGCCTAAATATATCCTTCACAAGCTTTACCAAACATAACCTTTTCACGTGTCAAGGTTCTCTCTTCATACTACTTACCTACCCTTGCAAGAGTTAACCATTTTTGGGTATTGACCTTCAAGCTTTTCTCTTATTACTTACCTACCTTTTGGTAAGGTGTAAGCCAACCTTCTGATGTGCGATGTGCGATGTCTAAATCCTAAAATTTGACACATGCAAACTTCCTTTTCATTTTTGCAATGGGTATAAGGTATTACTGATGCTCAATGTCTAAATCCTTTTAAACTTTACTCATTTTGTCTGCATTTCTTTGAAGCAATCAGTAAAAGTTATGTAACCAAATCCTAATGTCTAATCAGTTGTAGTATATGGTAAGCCTCAAGCCCAAAGTCCAAACCCTGATTAGACTTGACTAACTCTTTCCTTCTCTAGCAAGTAATATAAGGTATGTCCAAGGCTCGATGCCCAAACTTTTGCAACTCTTCAAGGCTTGCATTCATGCTGCCATTTTAACATCAATCAATTATATTCCCATATAATATTACTAAGATCTCCTTTTGGCATGAATGAAAATAAAATTTCCAATAAAAACTACCTCTCTATTATGTCAAAAAGGCCCAAAAATCTAAGGATCACCCATTAAAATGCAAAAAATTAAGCTATGAATTTTTTGGGCAGTTATTTTGGAGGTGGCACATATTACTAGGTTGAGTCTCATACTTTTGTATAGAATCCATATCATCATATGGATCTATATATGTACAAAACTATATAGTAAATATCCCATTATTAGTTGTTGTAGGTCTATGCAAGTGTGATTACAAGTTTGATTTTATTTTTTAGCACGTTATACAAAACATAACAATGAACATTTAACTTTTTCAATGGAATCATGCCTACAAAAGTCAAGAATTGTTTCCATGTGGATTGGTTTTCATACTTGTTATACTTTGTTTTATCATGTAAATTTTCATTAATGTTTGGAATTTATAACCCTAGTTTGATCAATGACTATGGAATAAAATTTATCATCACTAATGTTTTCAAAATTCAACATGACACCTAGTCCCTAGTGATACAACTAGCTTTAGCTACAACTTCCAGCGTTTATCTCTTGTCCTCTTCCAAATTGCCATGAGTGGTACTCTACCAACTAGCTACCTTGTTGACAGCAACCTATTGCTCAATCATTTTCTCTATCAATGGAACCACTTGGTCACAACTCATCACCAACTAGCCACCATCCTACCCTTTTGGACAATTTTGAATGTACTTTTATAAAGTGGAGGTATCTCAAGCATTAAAAACAATGATTTTTGTAAACCATATATCATTGGAAAGTTGATCCCAAGCACTTTACAGTGTTTCTAGCTTTTTAGATTCTACTAATGGTTATTTTTATTAGATGTGAAAATCAATCATACCCCTTTTCACTTCTAGGGTCATAAAGTTTTCCATGGACATCCTTTTTCACAATTCTTGTAGTGGTGGAAAGTTGAATCAATTCTCTACACATTTTTTTAACTTGATTTTATAGAATTTTTACTAGCTACATAGAGATGAAAGCTAAAATAATTTTTTCATTTATAACTTTCTTGTTTTCAAAATTGCACAACATGAGAAAACACTCAAACCAAAAATATATTCACTCTAGATAACTCAAACACAATGGGCAATATTTTCAATTGAACATCTTATGCCGCACAATTAAATTAAATAGAAATCTTAGATGACTAGATTTATCATGTCACATCTCAATTTCATTGCTTATATTTAATGCTATTAAGTTAATTGAAATATTTGAAAACTATAATTTATCATTTATTTATGGATTTTATAATTGCAATAATTTTTGAAAAATGATTACCTTGCAATTTTATGATTTAAAAAGAGTTATTTCATAATGATTATTGGCTAAAGGTTACTGATAAAGTCAGAAAGTGTAAGAATGTGTGTGCAAGAACAAGTTGAAGAACGAGAACTTGGGTGAGGTAGGAATGCTTAGCCAGAAGATGAACAGTAAGCAAGATTGGAATTTGGAATCTCACACACCATAGTAGATCATGACATCTACATTTTTCTTGCAATTGGAAGACGTCATTCTTGCTTGTAGGAAATTAGAAATGGCTAAATAGGAAATCTTATTCATTGCATCACTATCTTACCTTGTCTATTCTATTTAGCTAATTTCATAATGGAAATGGAAATGCATTTGATTATACCTAACTATCATGAAAAAAATGATTATGCTGTTTGATCTTTAAAAAGGAACTTGAAAGTAAAATCTTGACAAAGGAAATAAAAAATATGTATGATTGTCAATTTAAATATATATATATACAAATAATTATGAAATATTTTCTATAATATAAGTGTTACTTTTATTCTGAAAATTGGAATGAAACTATAAGGAACTGGTGATAATTATTATACACATAACCCCCTTCATATCGTCGACCCCTTAAAAAATGGGAATGAAGGGATAATGTTGAATGATAGGGGAGTGGGGCAGCTAGATAGTGGAGGAGGGTATGTGGAGGATCATGATGGGCCAAAAAGTGGTGATATGATGTGTATGTGGTTGACAACTTTTTTTTTACCCAAAATTGATGAAACGAAAAGGATTTTTAAATGGGATTCTTAGATTTCGACCAATATAAATTATGCTTTACTTTGAATTTAATAAATAATTATTATTCATTTTCTATTTGACTTATGACTAAAGTCCTGATTGATAGGCTGATTGAAAAACATCTATAGATTTCAAACATTATCACATTTTTTGAATCTGAAACATGTGTCACATTCTATGATTTACATACTATATGATTAAAAAAAAATGAATTTCATGAATTTTTGACCAAGTTAAGGTGCTTAGACATACAAGTTTTTATATTTTTAAAAAGTTGTAATAAAAAATTCATAATTAATTATTTACTTGGAAAAAATTTAAAAAAATATACATCACATCAGGACATGAGTCCTCTACTTATATTTAAAATATTATAAAAAAATGTTATATTTTTATTGTGGTTAGGGTGGTCAGATAGACATCTACTTATTTTTTCCCTAAAATTTAAGTTCTACTACATTGAAATTTCAAATTTTCACCAAATGGGTTTAAAAAAAAAAAAAACTAGTATTTTAGAAACTACATTCCATTTTCTATAGATTCTATTCTTACATATTTTTGAAATAATATAGATAACTTATTCAAAATTTTATGTCAAGTTGCCTAACTCTAATTTTTCTGAATTTTGATTGCCACTTAAGGGCCTATTTTTTCCATGATGATCCTGCATATACCCAGGAATGGAGAGTTAATAGCATTCCAAGATTAGAATGTAGGGAATTGAAGGTTAGAGATAGTGGAAATTTTGAATTAGAGGAGTCAATGACGCAAAAGTAGGGAAGGATTTGGAAAAGAATAGTAGGAGGAAAAAGCTCGAAAAGATGGAGAGATATTTAATTCCATTTGGTTGAGGAAAGAGCATCGATCTTGTAGTCACATATAAGAAGTATGAATTCATAGAATTTTTCCTTCAAGAAATTTATTTTTTCCTTAAATCTCTTGAGCAAAGCTAGGCTTATCAGAAATTGAACACCTTTCCATTATCTTTGTTTCATACTTGTGGCTTCATTTCCATTTTGTGTTGTGAAACTTTAGAAATCCATGTAACTGGGGAAATGAAACCCTATTTTGACCTTTGTTGTGTGTAACGACATGCTAATCATGATTAGTTGGAAGGTTTATGCTTGGGGTCTAGCTTGCATGTTGTTTAATCTTTAAACTTGAGAACATAGATATGTTCTCTATGGTGGAAACACAAATTTTGGTGTGGACCACCCATGATACCCATTCAAACGATATCCATATTTGTAGGAATATGTATGTATACTATTTCATGGGGCCGAATGGCATGGACCATTTGAGAGGAAATCTTGACTCGAAATGATGCATATCAGTCTACTCCATGTGTATGTTAATGGGAAAATAATATCACCAACCATGTTGTAGGTTGATGGATGATATACCTTATCCTTTTCATGCATAGTGTGAGTAAATGCTATCAACCTAGTGTAAATATGTATTGACAAAGGTCAGTCTTTAAACATGTAAATTTTTATTAGGGAATGTATCCAATTTCATATAATTATTTCCATTTTATGCCCAACAAGCAAGTGTCATTCAAAATATACATAAGAATTATTCTATCATTCTATTGTGACTTGTTATATTGATTTTGTAAATAATAATGCATGTGTTATGTCAATTTATAGTGGACAACATATCTACCATTAAAGGCCAAGGGTATATGAAAAATCTCATGGATTATTAATTTCTTTCCTTTACTTCTTGATGGCACATATATATATGTACATATATATGTGTGTGTGTGTGCTCATCGACCATTTGTAAGAATCATACAGATTCAAGTAGTAGATTATGATGGGATAAATGTTTGTCTTGTTTTCCCATTACTTTTAGCCTTTATTTTAGCCATTTTTCCCTAAATTGCCATAATAATTTTATAAGAGTAAAAGTAATTAATATGGATTACAGGATAAATATACCTTAGGAAGTAACTAGTTGATTAGTACTAATTTTAATGATTATGTGTGGAAATAGGGTTCATGTGGCTATGAGAAGTGATGGAAACAGATTACCTTCATCTTTTTTGTTCTAAACTCTAAATCAACACTATTGATGTCTTTTTCATAATAATAGCCAATCGGTTTATAGCCTTTACAGGGAGTTAGGTAGTTAATGTCTTTTTGTATAATGTTAGTAATCAGTTTTGGCTTTTAGAAAGAATGGTAGTAGGCCATTTTATTCTTTCCTTTATCAATCTAGATCTTGTTGAACTTTAAAACCACACAAATTATTTATATGATTTAGTTTTAAGGTAAAAGACTATATAAATATCCTTTGTGTATCAAAAATTTCAAAATTTATGAATCAAGCAATATAATACTAAATTTTTTTTATCTGAGTTAAAATTAAGAGCTTCTTAATTATTCTCTTCAATCAGTAGACTAGGAGGTAGGGCCCACTCTTTAGCCATAGATTGAATTTACTTTAGGTTATTTTGTAATTGGTATTTTACATGTCAACTGGTTTACTACATTATGTTTAAGCATTTTAAGTTAAAAATTGTATTTTATGGATTTTATATTTTTTGCATAGTTCCTATCACTAAGTTCCATAGGTCCTATCGCCAGAATTTTTTCAATGCAAACTATTGCGAATTCAAGAGTCTTTTGTTCATAAGCAAAACTAGCAATGTTTAATGAGACCTAAATTGGATATAGCCATATCTTATGTAACTTAAACAATTTTATTTGAATTGTTAATTTAAATCATTTTATGGTTTCAAAAGCTTTGCTTTAGGAGTACAATTTTAAGAGTGTTCTTTTTTATTATTCCTTCAAAGAGTTTAGATTTGATTGTTTTGGATTTCATCCCCACTCAACTTTCTAATTTCACCCCTTTGGTATATAACCAAAATGTCTTTCAGGAGCTTACATTCCTTAGGTTGAAATCTAGGAACAAACTAAGGAAGCAAACACAAAGAATTGATTCAACCAATTTGATATAGTTTTAAGGATAGTTTTGATCCATAGTTTTGTCCAAACATTTTGGTGCAATTGCTGAGGAAAGGTATTAAAGGCATGAAAACCTAGTGAGTTAAGTTAGGAACAATGTGCTAAGGCAAAATCCTACATGAAAATTGACTTCATTTAGATAACTACCCTTATTTTTCTTTGTTATAAATGGTATTGGTGCATGAATCATAGTTGAGAGAGTAGAAGGAGATTTTCTATAAAGGATAAAGGAAGTAGTTCACAATAAGAAAGAGAAGAAAATTAAAACCATTATTTGTGCACACATCATCTAAGAAAGAGTTAGTCGAACCAGATATCAAAAAATGTGTCATTGACTCTACCATTGTTGAAAGCCCTTCTATTATCCATCAAGAGTCATCTAAAAAATTGTATAAAAGGGTTGATAAACTATTCCAAGAATCTTATGAGATATGAAGCCAAACCCCAAGAGATCCTAAAATTTTCACAATTGTTTACACTCCTTAGGAATTTATGGATAACGATAACATCAAAAACCAAAATAACAATAACAACAACAATGAAAGAGAATGGGATAACAACAACCCAATTACTTATGAGTTTCCCATTGCACATCCAGAGGAGGATGCCCCTATGAAGAAGATTTTGCACTCAAGTTTGCCTATATTTTGAGGTCTTCCTATGGAATTGTTGGAGTTAAAATGACACTGAGAGGGGGGGTGAATCAATGTCTTATCAGATTTGACCAATTTTCATCAAATTCAAAAATCATAGCTCAGATTTAATCTCAATATACTCTGATTAATGCATTCATGAGTTGAATGTAATCATTCATAAACAGAATTGAGAAAGATAATAACCAAACAGTGAACTGAAATAATCAACAACATAGTAAAGCAAAGGGAACTCAGAAAAAAAAGAAGACTCAAGATTTTACCAAGTAGAAAACCCTCCTAGGGTATAAAAACCAATCCCTAAATGCCTTCCAGGCTTAATCTTTAAAAAAAAAGTTCACAATGCCTTATAGGCTAATTTTTGAGCACCCACTGAAGGAGCACTAGCCCCTCATTTTGAGACACCCATCTCAAGAAGTACCAACCCCTCAAATTATGTTTTGAACAATAATAATGACTCAGAGGATTTCTCTATTTTCAGTTAAGCACATATCTTTCTGCAGAGTTCATTCATACATTTCCATACAAACAAGGAATGATACTCTCAGAATTACAATCAACAACTCTTACAGTTTTCAGCACTGGTATTTATATACATTTCAAGTATGTCGGTTGTGAAGTAATCTTCAAAACATTTTTCACCAAATCTTCAGATTCTCTTGTTGATTTTTGAATATAAAGCTGAATACTGATAGACTGTCGATGATGATATAAATCAAGAGTAATGCTTATCCAAAGAGCTGCAAATCATCCAAAAAATGCAACAACTCAGAAAGAAACTCAATGAATATTCAGTTATGTAACCGTTCTGAGATTTGATGCCAATCCATGAAGACAACCACTAAGTTTTGAGTCTTCGTAACTATTCACTGAGACAACTAGAAAGTTCTACCGATGGCAATTAAAACTTTGATCGTTCCTTTTGTCCCTATGCATTGCCATGACCTTTTGCCATCGGGGAGAAATCTTATCAAAGTTCTTTATGTTTCCCTAAGATTACATTTCTCTTATTCATAGAGAAACAGTTGCTGAGACACAAGAGTCTTTCTCACCAAGACACCCTTCTATTTCATTCACTATCGTTGTGACCAAACGATATTGGAGAGACCTCTTGTAGACTTCAAATTTTTTTCCGAGAGTCATATAACATACTTCTAGTCGTTGAGACAAAAATTATCTCTCACCAAAATGAAATCATCATTCGTTTTTGCTAAGACACAGTATAGTCAGGGTGACCTCTCGTAGACCACTTAAGTTTCACCGAAAGTCACTTGATACACATTATCATCGTAACATATCATTTTTCTTGCCAACGAGTCCATCCATCCTATATTTGTCCCTGTGACTTCAATCTATCGGGGAGACATCTTGTAGATTGTTTCAGTCATACCTTTCTTTTCCATTATTCTCATAAGCCTTGATCTCATTATTAGTTGGTGGTCCATTTGAAGGCACAATATATCCATCTTCAATTGAGATCCAAACTCCAAACCATAGGGAGAAAAGGAAACCTTCCATCCTGGTCTTCCAAAATGCATAATCTGATCCATAAAATAGAGGATCCTCTTTCTTGTCCACTATTAGATCTACCTCAAATTCATATTTCTTCTAACGAACCTTTCTTTGATACTAATTGTTGAATTCACAAGACAACTGAGTGGGGGTGAATTAGTTGTACATTAAAACATCATAAAACCTCATTAATATTCAGATCTACATTATTCCATAAACCCTTAACAACCATTAAACCTTTATCATGCATTAGTAGAATGTAAACATGAGAAACAGTAATAAAAAACCACATCCAAATACATGAGAAAAAAAATTACATTTAAAACCCAAGAAGGGAAAAACCATGGTGAGGATTAGCTTCTAGTATAAAGTAATTGCAACACTAAATATAATAGGCTCACTATCAGATGGTTCACTACCCAAAAGAAAGAAGGGCTCACTGCCAAATTAGAAAGAAGGAAAGAAGATTGTTACAATGTGTAGTGTGAAAAAATGTCATCACTTACATTTTCACAATTAATTTGGAAATGATTAACATTAAAATGTACCTAATGTCACCTTGATCTAGTGTTGTAATGTGTTTTACACATTCACATTAGGTTTTGGGACCTTTTAAGATAAATTGACCAAATTTACTTAATTTAATGTTTTAAAGTGTATTTAGTTGCATCACATTGATTTTTAGGACCTCTTGCATTTATGATGTTTATATCATCATTAATAGGCCCCTAAAACCCTATATTATGCATCCCAAGGCTTATTTAAATCAAAATCCTGACATAAACATCAAATATGCTTAAATTATTAACTTCCTAACATTTCCTTCACCCGAGAAATCTTGGTGGGACCCATACGCTACCTTGGGCATATGAGTCCCATCTAGATGGGACCTATACCCTAAAAGTGATGTATGAGTCCCATTTCTCTACTTTTTAGGGTTTTGAGGTGGAAATCAAGGTTTTAAATTTAAATTTCATGCATTTCAGCCTCTGGGATCTAATAAATGATAAGTTGGATGGATTTTCTATATAAACAAGGTCTCAAATCCTTATTTCACCTAAGCATTCATGATATCATCCTAAGAAATCAAGAGTTAAGGACTCCAAGACTTCACAAGAGTATTCAAGGATTTTACAAGAGAATTTCTAAGGAATTCAAGGGTATATTTCTTCATCATTTGTTGTAGAAATTCAAGATCCATCATCATGTCAAGATCATCAAGCATAAAACATGTTGAGCTAGTTTTTTGATGTAACATTGAAGATACATTTACAAGCATTGTTTCATATCAAAATCCAAGATCAAAATCTACATTCTACATGACCACTTCAAGTTAGATTATTGATTTACATCTCAAGACATCATTCAAGGTATCATTGTTCATGTTTCATATTTCATGTTTCATGTTCATATCTCATTGTTTCATCACCAAGTTTAATTACCTAAATGTTGTTTGACCAAGGAAAACCCCTATTATATAACAATCAACAAGTTTTCCTCTCTCTACATGTGTAATTATAGATCTAGGTGTCTTGGAGTTTGCAAATTCTTTGAATATTATATTACAAGGTTAAACAAAGTCATCAAGTTGTCACAAGGTTGTTATTTTCATGAAAAGTCACCTACAGGTTACAAATCAGGGTTTCAGATCTAGAAATGAAGTGTGGAAGGAAGACTAGAGATAGGAGTGTAGATTCAGGATTTAACCCTTTGAAAAGGTAGAGCAGGAATAATACACCACTTTTGGTGTATGATTCCTTATACAACTCATTTTCTATATTTCAGTGAATTCAAATAAGCCATTGTGAGATTCTAGTTTTGGCACAAAAACCCTAGTCTGGGACTAAATTGCCGGGAATGGCGTATGAGTCCTAGTAGGAATAAAATAATAATATTTCATGGTTTTGAAGCTTTTTTTGACCTCATCACTCTCCCAAGTGCACCTTTGTACTTTCTCAAATTTTTATTCTACATTTTAGTTTCATTTCCTAAGTCATTTAGTTATGTTTTGCATAGTACTTTGCATGTCACTTATATTTCTTATCTTTCCAAGCCCTAGCTTGGTGGTGAACCCAATTTTAGTCTATAATCAGACCCTAGGATACCCTATTACAAGATCTCTTTCCCTCTTTTCATCCTTTTATTTAGATCTCTAGGGTTTCCTTGAATGAAAACTAAAGAAAACTTGTTTTATGTCCTAAACTATAGATTGACAATTTTCCACCTTTGATTTTTGTGAATATGCATTTAGAACATATTAATTATGATTTATATTTCATCATAGTCCTATATTTGGGTTGCATTAACTTTGCATTAGGTTTTGCATTAGATAAGTGGCATCTAGGGTTTCAAAATGTTGCATTAGTGAAAGTGCATATACGGTGCATTTTTTCATCTTGCATCACTAAATTCCATATGAAAATTGTAATTAAACATAGTCTAGGCATCATACAGACTAAAAAACTTGAATTTCACTTAGAATTTGTTTATTTCAGTGCAAAAACCCTAAAATGGGACTCATATGCCCCTCTGGGCGATTTAGTCCCAATGCAGGTTATTTTTCCTACTTTTTTGGAATTATGTGTTGTGTATTTTTCAACATTTGTGCCCCTAAAAGTCCATGAATAGTACTCATATGCCCCTCTGGGTTAATTAGTCCCATATTAGCCCTAAAACTTCCTTTTAGCATTGAAAACCTTGGTTTTACACTTCTATTTGTTTTCATTACTTATCTATTTCAGTTGGTTGATTTTTGTTACTTGTATTTCACTAGATCTAGCTTAACTCAGTTCATTTCATGAATTTCTTAATTCCAAATTTTCATTTCCAACATTTTATTTTCATATTATTGCATAGAGGAATCATTAAATTACCTTGTTTGAAATCTAAAAATTACATTTATAGATTTCATTCTAGGTATTTACATTCAGTTTTGAGTCTCTTTCCATTTTAAGTTTGCATTGATTACTTTTCACAAATATTGTTATCTATCTTTTCCAAGTTTTCAAACAAAAATCTAGTCAATATGAATGTTATTCATTCATTCTTTATATATTCCCTAGTTATGAGAGTCTCTTAGTGCAAGAGAGTGAAGATGTTGACACTTGCCTTAAACCTATACCCATTCCTATCTCTCCTATTTTTGGGAATGATGTGATATAAGAAGATGAAAGAATAGAAAATCATGATAATCATAATTGCTTTTCTCCCAATACCTCTCTTGCTAGTGATGAAGCTATCTTGGTGAAAGAAGATGAAATCATTGAGAATCATGAAGGTCTTTTTTTCCCTTCTCCTCACCCCCCTTGGAAGATATTATGGCACAAGAGAATGAAATAATAGACACATTATAAAACATCACCTTACGTAGTCTCCATCCATCCCTTACTTTTGAGAGTGTTTTAGTGAAAGAGGATGAAATCATAGATAATCCTAACAAGCACATTTGTTCTTCTCCTAGTATCTCTCCTAGTGGTGAAGAAGATACTTTGATGTTGGAAAATGCAATTGATGAGAGTAATGATAATATTATGTGTCCCTCTTCTCCTAGGAAAAACATTATTGAACAAGAAAATGACATCATTTATGAACAAGAAAATCCAACCATTGATAACTCCCTTACTTGTGATGAAGTCATTTTAGAAGAACCAACCTTTGAATTTCATGAACATATAGCTTGTAGTTATCCTAAAAAATCTCCTCCTAGGGAGGATATCATGGTGCAAGAAAATTTTAACATTGAAAATAGTAATATATTTTCCTTAGATGAAGATTATGAAGTAACATTACTCTCCTTCACTAAGGGACATTAATATTATTCAACCTCAACTCATCATTTACCCACCTTCACACAAACCTCCAACTCAAAAAAAACCTGAACTTATCCTTTACCCACCTTAGAATAATGTTGAATCACAACAATCGAATCACAACACCGTTTCTCATACATATAACACTAGAAACAATCCACAACCAAGAAAAATACCTTGAACATCCCTCCCACTACCTAACCTTATCTTACTAGGTCCTCCTCATTTTCCTTCAGAAAGAGGAAAGGAGTATAATCTTGTCAAACAACTAAAGAATACTCCTGCTAAATATCATTATGGTACCTTATTCAAGCATGTCCTCATTATCATAACATGATTCAAAGTGCATTGCAACAAGTTGTGGTCCCCTCTCATGCAAACCTGAATGACATAGCAGCCATGATTCAAGGAATAAACACTAACATTATTTTCCACCAAAGTGAACTACCTCATTCGGAAGTAAAAAAACAAAATGATGCTTTCATGGTGATAGTTCACTACAAGGGAAGAGGCATAAAGTGAACCCTTTTCAACAACGGCTCCACTCTTAATGTGTGTAGTGTGACCCTTTTGGATAGGAATAGCATGGATAAATAAAAAATACAACCTGACTCTTTATCTATTAATGGATTTGACAATATAGGAAACTGACCACTTGGTGTGAGCACTTTTCCTATTACATCTAGAAATGCCACATTAGAAACACCAATCCATGTTATGCCTCATGAAATCTTATATAACCCTCTTATAGGAAGGCCATGGATACATGCAATGAATGGGGTGCCTTCTACTCTTCATCATATAATGAAGTATGTTTACAACAACAAAGTGTACATACTCGAAGTTGATCCTGAACCAAATAGTTGTTTAAAAATTGAGAAAAAAAAGGAAAATTCTTTGAAAACATTGACACCAACTACACAAGTTTAACTCTTGCAATAGAAAGAAAAAGAAAAACATATTGAGGAAGTCACAAGGCTATTAGAAGATGATTGGGGTTCCTTATATTTCAAATCATTCATGTAAAAATATAATATCATAGAAAAAGAATCTGAAAAGGAAAAATAAAAAATTGGTAATGTAAAAAAAAAATTTGGAAGACCCTTTGAAGGTATCCGCTTCAACCACTTTAGAAGAAGTTGCAAGATACACAACAAACTTTGATGAGATAGACTTCCAGCAATCACTGAATCCAAAAGAAATGAAAAAGCTTTATGGAAAAGGTTATGAACTTATAAAACAACTAGGATATAGTGAAAAGGGATGTGGTGCTAGAGAACAAGGTATCTGTGTCCCTATAGAGCCTAGCACACAAGAAAATTCTAGTGGTCTTGGTTATTGTCCTTTTAAAGAAACATGCAATCCTTCACTTAATATCAACACTATTACAACAGATTCCTCTAAGCCAACTTTAACATTAGTGCATCTTGAACTGATAGACACTAGTGGTCTTGATTTTTATCCTTTGAAAGAAATGACACAAATAGAGAAATCTTCTCTTAATGTCAATGTCATCATTCAAATCACTAATGATTTGAATTTTATAGATTTTACACCCTCCTATAAAGGAGAGTAAAAAATCTT
Organism: Sequoia sempervirens; assembly: GCA_007258455.2. Classification (NCBI taxonomy): domain Eukaryota; kingdom Viridiplantae; phylum Streptophyta; class Pinopsida; order Cupressales; family Cupressaceae; genus Sequoia; species Sequoia sempervirens. The sequence goes on from VDFB02179234.1 coordinate 74,414,257, forward strand.
GCAATCTAAAAAGTCTTGTGTAAGTACGACATATTGTACTAAGAAAGAGATATCTTTTTTACAACATCTACTATTTTTGATCAAGAGGGTATCTTGTTGAGACTCCTCCAAGATCATTTGATATATCTCCCTCCAAGAACATGACAGAAATTCTACTACAAGAGTTCATTTTATGTATATCATAGAGTTCCTAGTCATTATATTAATGAATGTAAGGCTTTAGGTGATAAAATTCAACATCTTAAGGATTGCGGTGTTCCTCCTTGTGTTGGGGCACCTAATTCCTCTAATCGATACTAATTTTCACTCTAACATGTTTCTCATCAATCATCCTAGATCATCCTTGTCCTACACTAAGTGGGGGCAAGGGGTTAGGTAGCCCTATTCTTGTATGTCACTTGTCATTATCACTTTTGCCTCATTTGTTGCCTTCCATGTATATATAAGAGAAAGGTTTGGATACAGACAACATACCTTCAGTTGAATCACATGTGAAATACTTATTCATGATGTAGTTTCATTTGAGAACATATGACTTGGCATAGTGCTTTTTGAATAACCTCTCATGTCTTCTTCTACTTTAAAGCAATTGCTCACAACAATTGGTGTTAGCAACCACTTTAAAGTGAGAGCATACATTGACACTCATGTTTCAATGTGTGATTTTATTTCTTCTTGCGATGTGTCCTTTTCTTGGTGGTGTCATTGGGTTTGATTTACTCTAAGAGCATGATATTTCTTTGACTTTTCCTCTCTTGGAGACATTAAGCATGATGTTCCTTAAAAAGAGACCTTACATGAACTAAGAAAAATCCCTTTGAATGAACCTTACACTATCTTTCATTTACATTTTTTGATTATATGGCCATCTTGGATAACACACTTTGCTTTCCTATGAAGCCATCTTGTTTTTTCATGAGTTTCAAGCATAGGAAGCTTTGCTTGCCTCACGAAGCTTGAAGTTCATTGTTGTGTGGCACACTATCAAAATTATTACAAGGTTGTACAATAGAAAAAAGGCAACTTGCTTGACTTGGGGAATAATTGATGATAAAATAGACTTAATAAGGCCTTGATTTGGTGTTGTGAGGTTTTTTTCACATCCACACTATGTCTTGGACCCTTACAAACTGAATAAAATGCATTTAATGATGTCTTGGGAAGGTGTTGCAAAGTGTTGTAACACATTTCTACACTTTTCTATTCTCTTCTTATTACAATTCATCTAAAAAAAACCCTTCTATCCTTTATCAAGTCCTATTCTAAAGTGTTGTAAAACCTTGTAACAAGATTTCATGCTTTTCTAGGCTTTATTTCACTATTTACACCTTTCTTATGCTTTACATGACCCCTTTATGCACTCATAAGACTTAATTGAGTGTATTTTTTAATGTAAACCGGACAAACAACATTAAATGTGACTGAATTCTTGACACCCACTTACAAGCCCAGAGTGGGACCCATTCACCATGGGTGGCAAATGAGTCCCTCTTGGCTCAAAATTCAAAATAATTCAAATTTCTTTAAGATTTTTATTCAAAAATACCTTATGTCATCCTGTGATGATGTATTATTGGGTAATTAGGGCATAAGTGTGTATAAACAAGTGTTTTCCCATCCATTTCAACCCCTAACTCATTCACATCATTCATTCATCATCTATCTTCTCTATCAAGTCAAGAAAGCTAGGGTTTCATCATTGCAAGTTACCAAGATAGTTTCTTAAGATATTCAAGTGAAAATTCTTCATTTTTTGTTGAAGACAATCAAGATCAATCATCATGGCAAGCTAATAACTCCATTATTGCATGCTTCATTAATTCTTTCTCCATTTTGGTTTAATTACCTAAAAGGGGTTTGACCTTGGAAAACCCCCATGCCCTAACATCCAACATTTATCTTTCTTGTCTTGTGTGCTTATAGATTTAGAAATGTTGGAGGCTTGGAAATTATTAAAGAATCAAGTTGCAAAATTTCTTAGGTCTTGTCTTCATTGTTTAAGGAAAAATATCAACAAAAAGTCACTTTCAAGTTCAAAAATCAGACTTTCAGAGGCAGACACCTGTCAGGAGCCGAAGAGCAGATCGAGGACTTTAGTCTCCACTTTTGTATTTTCAAATATTCAAAAGTGGACTCATTCGCCATGGGTGGTGAATGAGTCCCACTGCCATGCCTGATTTTGGTTTTTTGTAGTTTTGGATACCCATTTGTTCGAAACGAGCTCCAGTTCAGTTTTCCAAAGCTAGGATTGATTTTCCCAAAATGGCAAATGAGTCCCACCAGGCCTAAAATTAAGCATCAATATAATTTCAGAATCCATTTCCAATTTCCATCCATATCTTAGGTGTACACTTTCAGTTTGGTTCATTTATGTTCAATTTTGTTCACATTTCTAGTCCATTTCTGCATAACACAATGTTTTTTGAAACAAGTTGCATTTATTTAGTTTCCATTCAATAATCAATAGTTTTCATTAGTTTTGTGCATCTAGATCATTTCATTTACTCTTAATTCCATCTTACATTCCTTATTTTGAGTGAACCATATTGATTTTTAGTGAGGTTTATCTCTCTCCTTTTAGGTGAAACATCCTAAGAGTGCAAGAGTAGCCTATAAACCTCATTCCCAAAAATTCTATGTTTCATTTTGGTGAACGTACTTTTCGAATACTTTCTTGTCTGATTTGGAGTTCATCATCATCCTAGAATTATCTTGCATTGCATTTTGCATTATTTAAGTTACATTCTAGGGTTTGAAAATTTTCCTTCATAAAAAGTGCATTTAGGTTGCATTTTTGGCATCTAAAATCATTAATTTGTTTTGAAATTTTGCATTTTCCTCTTAGGTATGCATCTTATAGCACTAAAAAAATAAAAATACCTCAAAAAAATCCCCACTAGGACTCTTTCACCACCCTAGGCGAATTAGTCCCTTTTGACCTTTGAAACTGCCTTTTACAAAGCTGAAAACCCTATTTTTATGCTTTTGTTTGCTGCCATTAGTTATCTATATCAGTTGGCTAAGTTTTTGTATCATGTATTTCATTAGATTTAACTTACATTAGCTCATTTCATGCATTTTTAAAATTCACATTTTCACTTCCATTCTTTCATCTTTCAGATTATTTCATTGTGTCATCAATAAATTACTTTGTTTGAAATCTAAAAAGTTGCATTTCATCCTATGTCTTTACATTGCATTTTAAGTTTTCATAGCTTCTCTTAGATTTAAATCATTATAAATAAACATTATTTACATTCATGGTATTTATAATTTTGCAATTTTTATTTTCAGCATTAGTTCCTAGCTCATTTATATCAGATTCATTAGCAAATGAAAACAAAAGACAAAAAACATCAAACAATCCAATTCAAAAAATGATTCAATTTCAAAAAACCATAACATCCAAGCCCTTTAGTAGTGATGATTTAGGCATGTTTAATGAATCCCTTAAGGACTTCCTCTCACTAAGATCATCCACTAAAGATTTGACACAAAAGGATGCATGCATCGATAATCATGACAATCACCATTGTTCTTCTCTTGATATCTCTCACATTGGTGATGAATGTTTCTTGATGAAAGAAGAAAAAATCATTCAAGATCATGAAATTATTTCTTGTCTTCCTTCTCCTCCCCCTTTCAAATACATTATGACACACAAAGCTGAAATCATTTCCACTACCTTACCAAGTACCCATTCATCTCCCAACACCTCCCCTACTTCTGAAAATCCTTTAGTGAATAAGGATACAATCCTGAGTGATCATGACCAACACATTTGTGTGGAGGATATGATTGAGAGATATGACAATCATTCCTTTCCTACTCAAAAATAAATTCTAGGACATGAGGATGTAAGTTTCTATAATCATGGCAATCAACCATTTTCTTCTCCTAATATCTTCTCTACATATGAAGAAGATAGTTTAGTGTTAGAAGATATCATTAGTGAAACTGATGAAAAACTTCTTCCTTCCTTCCTTGATACCCCTACCATTTTGAAATATCTATTTGAACAAAAAATTCACTCATTAGTAACCATTAAACTCCTAGTTATCCTTCTCTTTATGCCTCTCCTATGAATGATGAAGCTATCTTGCCAAATCCAATTATGACATGTGATGAACCTATTATTTGTCATTTTTATAAAATCTCTCCTCCTAGGGTCAATATTATGGAACATAATAATGATGCCTTAGATACATAAGACAACCAAATAGATCCTTCTTCTCATATCACCACTATTGATACTCAAAAAAATCCAACCATTAATCATCCCCCTATGTGTGCTAAAGTTATTTTGGCCACACTAAAGAATCCTATCATTCTTTACCCACCATCACACAACACACAAGCTCACAATACACCCAACCTCATTCTTACAAATCATGGTCTTCTTGATTGTCCTTTCATTGAAATAAACTCATCCAACAAATCTTCACTCAACATCAATACTATACCACAAGATTCTTCCAAGCAAACTCTAACCTTAGTACATCCTAAATTGATAGATATCTCATTAAACATGTATCAAGCAGAAATTTTGTTTCCTTATCCACATAAATAACATTAGTTGTTGCTCCTTTCCATGAAATAGTTTTAGGATCATAGCATACTCACTATTGCATGTTTTTCATCCATTGCAAGGGGAAGCATACCATCATCCATTCTAGGCTCACCCTTGTCCTCCACGAAGTGGGGGAAAATGGTTAGAAATCCTTATCCCTGTATGTCACTTATCGTTGTCTTTTTTGGCTAATCGTTAACATTTCATGAATGTATAAGATAAAGATTGGGATGTGGATGAGATGTCTTAATATTGACTCGCATGTGACATAATCCCTTCCTTCATGACACAAATTATCAAAAGCATATGACTTGGCATAGGGATTTTTGGATAAGCTCTCATAATCCTCTTTTACTTTAAAGAATTTGCTCATAGATTGGTGTGTAGTAACCGCTTTAAAGTGGGGACATACCTAAACAACATCTTTTTGAAATTTCATGGCATGATTTACTTTTTCTTGTGACATGTCCTCTCCTTGGTGGTTTCATTGGGTTTGATGCCTTCCAAGAGTGTGTGATCAACTGAAGTGTCTTGATGGGAACAAAACATCCCATGGATAACGATCTGACAAGGGAATAATGATCAACTAAAGTGGCCTGATGCAAACAAGGCATCCCATGGATAATGATCTAACATCTTGACTTGTCCTCTCTTGGAGACATTAGGCATAATGCTCCATAAGAATAATACCTTACATGAACAAAGAAAAATCCCCTTTAACAAAATTTTTACATATCATTTAAAAAACATTACATTGTGGTGCCTTATCAATGTTATCAGGAGCATAACTTTGGTATGGTTAGTATAATGAGAAGCTGACATAGTGGCATGACTTTCTCATTATATAGTGGGAAGCCAACACACTAGAATGACTTTCTCACTAAACCACTTCTTTGGGACATCTCACCCTGCGGACAACTTGATGTTTTGTGGCCCCAAAGTGAGTGCATCTTTTTCTCCCAATTTTTCTTTCCTTTAGTTCTTTCCATTGCATGATTATGTTTCTTGATGGTTTGACTTAGGATCTTGGATCCTAGGGGCTTGAATTCCTTCTTGATCTTTGTCATTCTTTGCCATCTACATCTATACACTTAGATCTCTCTTTCATGGCTACTTTAATGTGAGTTTGAAGCAACTTCATCCTCTCACTAAAGTGGGGGATGAATGTACCATAGAAAAAAGGAAACTTCATTGACTTGGTGAATAATTGATGATAAAATGGACTTAATAAGTCCTTGATTTGGTGTTGTGAGGTTTTTTTCACATCCACACTAGGTCTTGGATCCTTGCAAACTAAATAAAATGCATTTAATGATGTCTTGTGAAGGTTTTGTGAAGTGTTGTAACAAATTTCTACACTTTTCTAGACTCTTCTTATTACAATTCATCTAAAAATCACCTTTCTATCATTTATCAAGTCCTATTCTAAAGTCTTGTAAAGTCTTGTAACAAGATTTCATGCTTTTCTAGGCTTGATTTCACTATTTACACCTTTCTTAAACTTTACATGACCCCTTTATGCACTCATAAGACTTAATTGAGTGTATTTTTAATGTAAACCTGACAAACAACATTAAATGTGACTTTATGCCCGATACCCACTTACAAGCCTAGAGTGGGACCCATTTTCCATGGGTGGCGAATGAGTCCCTCTTGGCTCAAAATTCAAAATAATTCAAAATTTCTTTCGGGTTTTTATTCAAGAAGACCTTATGTCAGCATGTGATGATGTATTATTGGGTAATTAGGGCATAAGTGTGTATAAATAAGTTTTTTTCCATCCATTTCAACCCCTAACTCATTCACATCATTCATTCATCATCTATCTTCTCTATCAAGTCAAGCAAGCTAGGGTTTCATCATTGTAAGTTACCAAGATAGTCTCCTAAGACATTCAAAGAAAAAATCTTCATGTTTTGTTGCAGACATTCAAGATCAATCATCATGTCAAGGTAATAACTCCATTATTTCATGCTTCATTACATTCTTTCTCTATTTTTATTTAATTAACTAAATGAGGTTTGACCAAGGAAACCCCCTATGCCCTAACATCCAACATTTCACTTTCTTATCTTGTGTGTTTGTAGATTTATACATCTTCGATGCTTGGAAATTATTAAAGAAACAATTTGCAATGTTTCTTAGGTCTTCTCTTCATTTTTTAAGGAAAACTATCAACTAAAAAGTCACTTTTAGGTTCAAAAATTAGACTTTTTGTGGCAGACACCTGTCAGGAGCCAAAGAGCAGATCAGGGACTTTAGTTTCCACTTCTGGATTTTTAGAAATTCAAAAGTGGACTCATTCACCATGGGTGGTGAATGAGTGCCACTATCAGGCCTGATTTTGGTTTTTTGCAATTTTGGATACCCATTTGTCTGAAACAAGCTCTGATTCAGTTTTTCAAAACTAGGATTGATTCTCCAAGAATGGAGAATGAGTCCCACCAAGCCTAAAAATTAGCATCAGTAGCATTCCAGATTCCATTTCCAGTCTCCACCCATATCTCAAGTGCACACTTTTATTTTGGCTCATTTTTGTTCAATTTTGTTCACATTTCTAGTCCATTTCTGCATAACACAATGTGTTTTCAAAAACGTTGCATTTCTTTAGTTTCCATTCAATAATAAATAGTTATCATTAGTTTTCTACATCTAGATATTTGCATTTACTCTCAATTCCATCTTACATTTCTTATTTTGAGTGAACCACATATTTTTTGGTGTGGGATCTATCTCTTTCCATTAGGTGAAAGACCCTAATTGTGCAAAAGAGACAACATTTCACACCTCTTAAAATATATGGTTCATAGGTATAGCCTTGATCTAGTTGAAGGGGAAGCCAAACATAGGTGAGACTTTCCCATAGCCACTTGCTTGTGTGTGTGAGTGCATACTAGTTGCATGCATATGTGTCTCACCTTTCTGATACTCACCCAACAGATAGCCTGAAGTTTCATTGCCTTAGAGTGAGCATGAATTTTTGGACAAACCACCTAGATCAAATCCACAACATGTGGGACAAATGGTTGAATCTTGATCCACTTTTTCTTTCATTTTATTTTTTTATGTCTTTGACATTGCATATTTATGTATCTTGTTTTTCTCCATATCACACACCTTGCGTGTGTCCTATTGTGCTTATGTTGGTCTGATGTGGGATCCAAGATCCTGGGGGATTGACCAACTCCTTGATCTTTTTCATCCTAGACCATCCACATCAGTATAGGTGGACCCCTCTTGAATGTCTACTTTACTATTAGTTGAAAGAAAGTTCATCCTCTTACTAAAGTGGGGGCTAAATGTAGTGTCAAAAAATGTCATCACTTAATGCCCAAAAGAAAGAAGGGCTCACTACCAAATTAGAAAGAAGGAAAGAAGATTGTTACAATGTGTAGTGTCAAAAAATATTATCGCTTACATTTTCACACTTAATTTTGGAATGATTAACATTAAAATGGACCTAATGTCACCTTGATCTAGTGTTGTGATGTTTTTTACACATTCACATTAGGTCTGGGCCCTTTTAAGCTAAACTGACCTAATTTTTCCTTAATTTGATGTTCTAAAGTGTATTTATTTGCACAATCACATTGAGTTTTAGGCCCTCTTGTATTTATGGCCTTTATATCATCATTAATAGGCCCCTAAGACCCTATATTATGCATCTTGAGGCTTATTTCAATTGAAATCCTGACATAGACATCAAATATGGTTAAATTCCTAACTCCTCGACAATTCCTCCACCTAAAAAAGCTTGGTGGGACCCATACACCACCTTGGGCATATGAGTCCCATCCAGATGGGTCCTATATACCACAAGTGTCGTATGACTCCCATTTGGCCCCCTTTTATGGTTTTGAGCAAGAAATTAGGGTTTTAAATTTAAATTTCATGTATGTCGGCCTTTTGGATCTAATAAATGGTAATTTGGATGGATTTCCTATATAAAAAAGGTCTCAAATCATTATTTCACCTAAGAATTCATGATATCATCCTAAGCAATCAAGAGTTAAGCATTCAAGAACATGTAAAAATGGATTATGTTAGGAAAAGATGGTTTTAGAGTTATTTCCACTTCACAAAGGTTCCACCCAAGGATAACCCTCAATATTTCAATGCAAAGGAGATTTAAATCCAACAATAGCATTGACCTAGGGGTTTAATATAGAAAAAAGGGTTCACCACCAAGTATAAACTTGGAAAAGACAAAAGGTTGGAAAACACAATGTGATATGAAAAATGACCTAGAAATGCAAGTAAACTATAATAGAAAACTATGAAACTGGAAATGTGCACCTGGTAAATTGAAGAAGACATAATGGAGGTATGGAATCCTAAAAAATCTACTATTTCTACTAAGTGGGACTCATATGCCAAGCTAGGCGAATTAGTCCAGTTTTGGGTAAACTATGTTGGAATAAGTTTCAGACAAATGGGTACTTAGATATGCAAAAATCCCTAACAAACATGTATAGTGGGACTCATTGGCACTAGTTCTGAATTAGTCCACTCCTAGATTTCTAGGAATTCAAAACTAGATTTTGTAGCTCTCAATCTGCTCTTTTGTTCTTGATTCAGATCCGGGTCTGAAACTGCAAGATTTAGCATGTAGACCTTCTCCAAGCTTTTCCTAGTTCTTAGTGACAACTTTGACAATTTTGAGGGCTTTGACAAATTTTCTCCACTTAAATCCTTGGAAAATATACAACGTATCTCTTTAAATCACACACAAGAAGGGGAAAAATGTTGTGGAGTTAGTGAATAGGGGTTTGTTTGCCTTGGTCAAACCCCTTGTTCGTAATTAAACCCTTGAAATAGAATGAAATAGAATAGAGAATTATGAATGAACAAATGACAATGTTACAACTCACTAGACCCTTGCAATAAGGTGCTACAAACATGTAATTAATGGTTCCAATGGATGTAGACTTAGACTCTAGCTTGATGTTAATAGATCTTGAATGCAATGCTTACTTGAATAACACACTCCTACATCACAATTGCTAACTCTAAAACAACACGATGTAAATAATGTTTGACATGATGAAAGACACATGAAAATGCTCTTGAATTCTTGATAATTTTCCCTTGAAATGCCTTGAATACTCTTGTGAACTATATGCATGAATACTTGAATGCTAGGTATGAAAATGAGAGAAAGAACCTTGTATTTATACTTAATTATGCAATAATTCTTCAAATTACAACACTATAGGCCAACCTTAAATCTTGTAAAATAAGAATCCATCATAATTTTTAATAAAATTTGAATTTTGAGCTAAAGGGGAGTCATTCGCCATCTTAGGAAAATGGGACCCACCTAAGTGGACTCATTCACCCAAAATGGAGAATGAGTCCCACCTTAGGAATTTGAGGTGGGTTTCTTTGTTTTGATGTCTTAAATGATATTTATTAGGATTATTATAGAAAATATGCATAAATAAGGCTTGTGGATGCAAAATGGGGCCAATTAAAGCACAATAAATCCCATTATTAATGACAAACCTAGAAAAGTGTTAAAGTGTGTCACAACACTTTACAACACTTTGAAATAAGACTTGTTAAATGATGAAAAAGAGGTTATTTAAGTGAAATATATTAGCAATACCTTAGAAAAGTTTGAAAGTGTGTTACAACACTTTACAAAACTTAGGTAAGGTATCATTTCAATCCTTTTAGTTCATAAGGTCCCTAGACCTAATGTGAATGTGTTATGTAGATAGCAACATTAAATCAAGACAACATTAAGCCAAAATCATGAGGAGGACCTGGAAAAGTCAAAAAAAGTAGAAGGGTTACTTTTTCTATGACTCCACATTCTAAGACTTCAAAAGAGCATTCAAAGAGTTTACTAGAGAATTTCTAAGGCATCCAAGAGTAGATTTTCTCATCATTTTTTGTAGCAATTCAAGATCCATCATCATGTCAAGATCATCAAGCATCAATCATGGTGTTGAGCTAGTGTTGTGATGTAGCATTGAAGATCCATTTACAAGCATTGTTTCATATCAAAGTCCAAGATCAAGATCTACATTCTACATGGCCACTTCATTCTAGATTGTTGATTTACATCTTTAGACATCATTCAAGGTATCATTTTTCATGTTTCATGTTCATATGTGATTTTTTCATCACAAGGTTTAATTATCTAAACAGGGTTTGACCAAGGAAAACCCATATTCTATAACAATCAATAAGTTTCTCTCTCTCTACATGTGTAATTGCAGATCTAGGTGTCTTAGAGTTTAAATATCCTTTGAAGATTAGATTTCAAGGTTGAAGAAAGTTATCAAGTTATCACAGGGTTGCTATCTTCACAAAAAGTCACATACAGGTTGCAAATTAGGGTTTTAGATCCAGAAATGAAGTGTGGAAGGAAGAGTAGAGATAAGAGTGTAGATTCAAGCTTTAACTCTTAGAAAAAGTAGTGGGACTGATATGCCACTTGTGGTGTATGATTCCTAGTACAACTTATTTTACAGATTTTAGTGAATTCAGATCAAACACTATGGGATTCTAATTTTTGGCACAAAAACCCTAGTCTAGGACTAAATCACCTATACTAGTGTATGATTCCCAATTCACCTCAAACAACAATATTTCAAGGTTTAAGAGATTTTTTAACCTCATCACTCTCCTGGGTGCACCTCTATACTTTCTCAGTCTTTTATTTTGCATTTCAATTTCATTTCCTAATTCATTAAGTTAGGTTTTGCATAGTACTTTGCATGTCACTTATATTGCTTATCTTTTCAAGCCCTATCTTGGTGGAGAATTCCCTTTTAGTATCTAATCAGACCCTAGGACACCCTATTGCAAGATCTCTTTCCCTCCTTTCATCCTTGGATTGAGATCTCTAGGGTTTCCTTGAATGAAAAGTGAAGAAAACTTCTTGTTCTATGTCCTAAACTATATAGCAAAAAATTTCCACCTTTCAAAATGAGAAATACATCTTAGAGCAACATAAAATATCCACCACTACAACTCTGCACCATCAACAACCTATAGCTCAATGCTTTAAAAAAAATTAGGTACTTTACAAATGTAGAGCCTTTTTCTCACTACATTGGATTCATAGGCATTAAGCTCACACTTCAGATCTTTGCATATGATTAAATTCACATATCAAAACATCCTTTCATTCACACAATCTTCTCCAACAATTCAACTTTCCTATACACCTTAAACATATAAATTCAAAATAGGTCAACACTAAAACATCTCTGCAATGGGAAGAGATGAAGGAAAACCAAACACACCCTTATCTAGGACCCAAATCCACATCCATGCTTTGCAAAGATTCCACATGCAACACACAAATTCCTTAATTAGTGCTAACACTCCAGCTCGACTGAACCTGTGTTAACACCATTAAACATTTAAGTACACGCTTAAAAAATTCCAAATATGACTTGTAGAACACATAGCAACACATCACAACATTCAAAAATCTTATAATATTCCACACCATAAGAATATTCACCACTACTATTGCAACTGTTGATCATGATGTTATTCACAACAATAATGTAGATAAAATCCTCATTGGCCAACCACAAAGAACCTATTTTTATTTGAAAGACTAAACCAAGGAAACCTTAAAGTCTGAGGAAAGGGGAAGGTTTAATGAGCTTAATCCCAAGGCTCCAGTAGTCAAGTCTTGACCATACTAGGTTCGCTATAGGGTATGATTTGATATTGTTGTTATTCTTGAGGGCTATATAATTATTTCCAGTTCTTAAAGGAATCATAGGCATCAAATGGAATATTTTTAGTCGAATCATTAAAAAAATTCATGATATCAATAGGTTTGCAATAATATTTCATGAATATCAAATAAATTTTCTATCACTTAAGTATATTTAGCTTTAAGCATTCAACAATTTCATGGAAATGAAATATTTGCAATAATATTTCCATTCATTCATCTCTTTTTTGGAACATTTTCTAAATTTAACATCCAATCTAAAATAAAGCATCAAAAATACTTGAAAAGTAAAATTTCTCCTGGTTATTCTCCACAAATGCCCGAAGATTTAATCAAATCAAAGAAAATTTATCTATACATTATCAGATTGCTTCACAACTAGGCATAGAACGGTGTGAGCTTTTAAACAAAGGGGTTTAGTTTGGACACCGAGTAGGTTTTGTATGCACCCTTAAATGGTACATCATATAGTCTTGTCTGGTTGGATGAATAGACTAGCTACAATAGATTCATGAGATTGACCAGTATATTTCAAATTGGCTTTGATATTGATCAAGTTCTATGTGCATACAATTTTTTAATCTAGAATGATTCAAAAAATAGGAAAAAATAACAAAACTTAAAGAAGTTTTGGTTCTTCCAACATCCACAAATTTTGACCTTAAAATAAAAGTAAAGCATCAAATGAACTTTTAGAGGAACAAGTCCCAAAAGTTTCAAACTTATGTCCCAAAGGGAATCATCAACAACAAATCAAAATATAGCATGTCGTAGATGCAAGTTGTCATTAGAATCTTTGAGACAAAGTCAAAGCTTTGACTTCTCTAGTAGCAACAATATTCAACTCCAAGCTGTGGTATGCAACACTCCACACAAAACAAGGCCACTAGTATTGCTTAGAATATAGGATGGGAAACCTTCATCACCTAAAAAATTAACTTCAACAATATATCCTTGTAATACTTCTGGTATCTAATATTCAGTGATTCATTTCCTTTTCTCAAGTTTTGGGTCTGCGAACTCATCTCCACCTTTCTTCGATTGATACTCTTAGAAGATAGTTAATACTTGATGCATACATTCTTTTAAAATTCCTTGAATTACCTTCCAGTTGCACTTGAGCTTGGTATAATCTTCTAATATCTAGAGGATATTTTTATTCCTCTACATTTTCATTATTTCATACTTAACCATCGTGTTTTTGCAATGTGTAATTTCATCAATGACTTATAGGTTTAGCAACTAAATAGGATCTTTGTTTACTCTTTCAATCCATTCCTTAAAATATTTTACTTCCTTACTCTCCTATCCTAGTGTTCAGGGATCGCAATCCTACTGTGCTAACATTTCAATGAAATCTTGGTCTCTGTCAATCAATTTATTGCATCTCTCAGTGACTTTCTCAAATCCTTCTATACATTGTACCATACTATAACCTTCCCAACTTAATTTTTTCTTCCATTTTTCAAATATCAAAACTTCTTATTCTAAGATTATTGTATCTCTTATCAATTCCTAGACATGTATCTAAAAGAGATCTTCTAAGCTTCACCTCTCAACATCAATTTCCTCCTAGAAAAATCTACATGAACACCTTTCAATCTTTTGGAATTTTCAAATGAACAGTATGCTTCTTTGTAATTCCCAGTTGCATTTGTGATTAGATCCTCTCCTTTCCTTACCCAATACTCAATCCATTCTTCAAATGTATTCATTTTGTGGTGAAGTGATGTGATAGCATCCACCTAATCATGTGACATGTGTATTGGATTCTAAGGTAATTTATTCTATGCTTGACTAAATTGGGCTAATGATTTAATAAAATTCTCTAGGTTGGAAATCCATTTTTTTTGCTCTCTTTTCTTTTGTTTACTTTTCTAGACCCTAGAAACAGTTGTATCCAACTTCTTCATTTCTTCTAATTCTTTTCCTGCGGATGAATGTCCAACATTGATACTTGTCACCCTGTACTCCCTATGTGTTATTTCATGTTTGATTTTACCCACTACTAGAGAAGCTATATGGAGTGTTCTTCCTCCATCTGCAATCTTCTGCATAACATGTTTTGTCTTCACTTTCTTCCTAGGTTTGGGAGTGTCCACTTCTTGCATTAAGCTTTTGAGATCTAGAGGTACTAGTTCCACTTCCAATGGGGAAGCTAATTCTTTGATCAACCAATCAAGTGCATTTTCATTATATTCTACCTCTATAAAATTTCTCTATTCCTAGTTTTTAGTATGCTTAGGAACTTCTTCTCTTACATTTAACACCTTATCTGTCACATCCTTTGAAAGTGGAACATCTTTAGCATTCACTAGCATGGATTTTGGATTACCAAGATTCAACACTATCTTTTCATCTCCAAGACTTATATTTTCCTATCTATCCATGTGTTTAGTATCAATCCCTAGGAAATCACTTTCTTTATATCCTGTCACATTAGGATTCTCTTCATCTCCTACTCCATCACTCAAGGTTTGTGAAGGTTCTCTATCTTCAATTTCAACCTAGTCTTCTTTTGAATTTTTAGAAACCTATAGTTGTTCAACATCATTTTGATCATTCCCTATCGGAGGTTGGGAATAAATTGTATATTTGATAGTAATATCATCAATTGTATCATGTCCTACAATCTCTTCTGTTTATATTTCAACAAGAATTTTAGTGTTCCCTTCCTCTGGGGCGAGTGTTCCTATTATGAATTCTTCTTCTTCAAAATTCATAGGAATCAACCCTATATCTAGAATCTCCTCGACCAATAGTTGTACCATGGGCTTATCTTTAGACGTATTTTCCTTTACTTGTTCCCACATAGCACCCAATTTCTCCATTTGTTCTTTGATTTGGTCTTCATCTAGCTTAGAAATCTCATCTAGGACCACAAGAATCTTTCCTAGTGTCTGTGTACAAGTATTCTCTTTCATTCCTACCTCATCATTAGTCATAGGATGAGTCTTTGGTTTTTTCGTGGAAGAATATGCCACTCTCGGACTCACTATTATTTGGACCTTACTTGGTATGATATTTTTATGTTGACTAGCTAGTTTCAATGAAACTCCTTGGCTTAAAGCATCAAGGGTTTTCTCTTCAATATGCATAGTTGTAGCTTATCTACTAGATTTTCTCTTTTCCTTAACAAGATCCTCATGCTCAGGCTAATTTTATTCTCTTTGTTTCTTCTTTGTATCAAGTGAGTATGTGGGCCTTATCCTAGTTTTTCTCAAAGCTTTACAAAAATCCTCTATCCATCATTGAGTCTACATTAAAACTAGTTCAAAAAATTCCTTAATAAATGTTATCTCTCTACTTTCATAATCTAGATATAGAATAGG
This sequence comes from Sequoia sempervirens, assembly GCA_007258455.2. Lineage (NCBI taxonomy): Eukaryota > Viridiplantae > Streptophyta > Pinopsida > Cupressales > Cupressaceae > Sequoia > Sequoia sempervirens. Next base: position 74,429,867 of record VDFB02179234.1, read on the forward strand.
TTCATTATAGATGCTAGTCTCATTATAATTCAAATTCAATACTTCTTCATCATCTTCTTCCCATTGATTTGGAATGTCATGGATCTTAAGAATCTACTTTGATCGCAATGACAATATTTCATATAATCTTCACCTTATTTTGTGTTCATAATCCTAATTAATCCAATAGTCTTCTAAATGATAAACATGAGCATGTTCACCGACTATCCACTTGAAAATATTCCCTACTAGGTCATAATTAATTCTTTGGACTGGGAAGAACTCTAGCTTGTACATTCTTAACTCCTCACAAAAATCAGCTACTATAAAGAATTGTATTTGTAGTTCCCCATTACAATGGGAAATTTGAGAGAATTTTTCTTATGTGACACACTATAAAGAGCATGAGATGGCTTTAGCTATCTTACAAATTTCAATATTAACAATTTTTATGTAGGGTACTTGGGTAACATGAAGGGATATCCTTCAAACCCTTCCACCCTGATGTAGGTGAAAGTGGGAAACTAAATTTACCAGCCTCCAACCTATTTAATATTTCTTTGTGCTTCCAGAGATAACCATTTATCTTTCTTTCCTTCCATTATTCTTACCAAATTCATTGAAAAAACATCATTGACTCTCTGATAATGCTCCCTCTATTCATAAATATTAATTTAGGGTAAATGAGCATATATTAGAGTATTTCCTACTTCTCTACCTAGGGTACCGACTCTATTCAACCCTCGATTATTTTTTCTTAAGGTGTAGGAATAGATCACATATGAGGACATAGAAAAAAATCTTGACTTTGGAATTCCTTTATTTGATCATGTAACTTGTCACTGATAAAACAACCCTAATGAATTTGAATAGGACCTTCCATTAATTAGGCTATGATTACAAACATCTATGGTTCAAACTTACTGGCATCTCGTAGTCCAACTATCTTCCTTACCATAGTTATAACATCTTGAACATCTGGGTTGAACATAGATCTTATAATTGGCTTAGTTTGTTTTGTAATTTCCTCCCGAGTCCATTGGGTACTCATAGTTTTTCTATTTTTCTCTTCAATTCTTAGGTAGGTTTTATCCTTGATCTTTACATCTATAGGGTTCATTTGAGGAAATGTGAGAAGACAAAATGTATATATAATTCCTTTCTCGGAGATATCTACGTAGATTCTTGCCTCCTTCTAGAGAACTCTCTTTTCTAGGTTGTAGCAATTTAAGCATTCCATAACCAGTTTAGGGGCCTCCATTGCTAGCAGAAACTCTCTTGCTAAATGTAACCCACTTGCTATAAGTTTATTTGTACATTGAGAGGAATTTTCTTGCAAGGCATGTGTGATGAATTTGACATTAGAGAACCATCATGAATGGGTATCATTAGCTATTCCACCAATTAGTACAAATTGTGAAGCACAATATTTAAATTCATTTTCTGGTGTTGCTTTGGAAGTACTCATTTTCACTGACGTGTTCTGCATTTTTTAGATCTATGCCTTGTGTGCATGATAGGGTTAAATTTAACTAGTCATCTTTAAAAACTCATAAAAAAATTTGACTCACCATTCAATTAAATTTACATTAGAATAATTAACATTTCAATTATTAAGGGAAATACCACTATGTTGAGACTTGCATGCATAAAATGATCAACAAAGTTTTTTTTATTCAAGACATACTTGGTTTTGCTGATGATAACAATCTTTTTTAGAATGAAACTTTGAAACCCTTAGTAGCTATGTTATTGGTTTCTCAAGATTTACATTTCCTTGTGTGCCATAATATCAGTCTCTTTCATTCAATGTCCTTTGCAAATTTGAAGTATGGCATGAGGTAGAGTGTTATAAAAGCAACTACATGCTCGAGGTGGTGCCAAGTACATGTGTATAGTTTGCCACCTTCATTAATTACCTATTACAATGAATTAATTTATCAAATAAAGATGTAATCATGGTAGATTAGCATTCAAATTATGAACACCATGGTTTCTATGTAGGCCCACAACTAGAGAAGAAGACGGCATGAAAAGCTTACATGGAACTCTTGTGTCACTTTTATTTTTATGAGAAAAGGATTTTTGTATACGTGATCATTGATGATCACTAGGATTGACAACCTCTCTTATCAGAACTTTGAAAGATTACTAGGAACCAAGACACTTACCTCCAAGCTCATGAAAACCGGGAGTAGAGAGAGGAACCATAAATTGGGTTCAAGCAAGATCAAAAGTGATTAAAAAATTTTGCAATAGAACCTTTAGTTTCCAGCCAATGAATAAATAAAAAGAAAAGAAACCATCAGGGTAGCCAATGAAGAAAATAACATGAACACCGAGATGGCTCATCTGGGTGATGACTTCCCAGGTGGGAACTAGGACCAATCAAAGATACAACATCTTTGACACAAGCACAACAACTCTGAGACTCCATGTCAAGTAAATTAATATAATTTCATAAAGAGTCCATGGAATTGAATTTGGGAAAGAACAAGGACTTAAGAAAAGACCAAGCAGATTGAAATGAGACTTGCATTTTATCAATTTCCTAAAAAATGACACACCAAAGCAAGAAAAATCAAAGGAAATAAAAGATGTAGCAAAGAAAAAGGGGGTCCACATTTTTCCAAGGAGAAGAATGGGGCATGATTTGAGACCACACAACAACTAGAAACCCAAAAAACAAAACAAATCAATAGAAAGTCAATTCTGGACCTAACAACCATGCCTTAACTCTTTTTAGTCTTCTAATTATAAACAGTCAGATCTTCATTATGACATTTTGAATTCACTTTAGCCAACATACAAGATTAAGTGTTATTGAGCTTAGATGTGTCAATTTATTTATTCGACTATAGTAAACTTAGAGCATAGCAATGATTTGCATTAACCTACATAATTTGGAAGTTCCCTTTTAATCCAACCATGGATAGAGCCTCATTGCCAATCAAGCATCTATAGCCTTGGCAAGGTTATCACTATAATTCCCCCAAAATAGCTCTACTTCTAGTCAAACATTCATAGCCCTGGTAGAGATATTCGGATGGCCTAAAGAGTTGATTCTTTCTTTTGATATTTCTTTTATAGCTCATTTTAACTTTTGTTTTCAAATATTTCAATGATAGGTGTAGTGTAGGAAAATGCACACCCTTTCATTTTCACACTTGTTTGTGGCCACCTTGCTTTATTTATGCTTCTTTCTAGCTTAATTGGTCCTATTTTGTGTCCACAAGCCCTATGAATAATATATTTTTCTAGTTAATCCCAACATTCTCCAATGCATAAATGATAATTTAATGACTCCATTAGTGTTTCCCTAATTTTTGGGTTGGGACTAAAATGCCACCTAGAGTGTCTTTGTCCCTTAAGACTCTTAGGACCCTAATTTTTAAATATTTGGATTGGGCCACTTCTTGGTGTTTGTGCTCCAAATTTTTAGGACCTGGGACTAAGACACCACCTAGGGAATCTTAGTCTTCCTTGAGTCATTTTTGAGATTTAATTGAAATTCTAGTAGGATTTATCCTCCTTTATTTAATGCATTCATATGTCGGCTTGGTGTGATATAATTTCGGGATATTAAGCCTAGATAAGTATAAATATAAGGTTCATTAATTCATTTCAATTCAATTATTTTGTGAGAGCATTCATAATATCAAATTGAGTTCACAGGAACATTCAAGAGCGGACATCAAGCATTTGGAGGCATTTTCAAATTCAAACATCATATCAAAGAGTTTTATTGCATCATGTGTTTTCTTGTGCTAACATTTTTGATGTAGAGTTTTGATCCAAGCAATTAATTCAAGTCTTATCTTTCAAGCATTCAAGATCTATATCCATTGCAGTCATTACACACAAAGTTTGCCTACTTTATAAGGTTTTGGTGAGTTGTAGCATTGGATGTTGTTCATTCACCATTTCCTTCATTATTTCTATTTCATTTCAAGGTTTAATTACCAACAAGGAGTTTGACCAAGAAAAACCCCCATTCACTAACAAACAAGTTCTTCCCATCTTGTATATTTGTGATTGCAGATCTAGGTTGAAGTTTTGAAGATCACTTGGAGTGAAAAGTTGTAAAAGTTGCAAAGTTGAATTTTAAAGTTGTCATCTTCAAGGAAAGTTACCTATAGACCACATTCAGAAGATTCAGAACCTGAGAACTGAAGAGAAGCAAGTGCAAACATTAGAGCTCAGGATCCTGTTCGGAGTTAGCAGAAATTTAGAATGAGACTAATATAACATCTTGGGTGTCTTAGTCCTCCCAGGATTATTTTTTAGAGATTTTCTGAGATTTGATGACTTCGTATTGGTCCTGAAAAATAGTAGTGGGACTAATATGTCATTCTAGGCATCTTAGTCTTCCGTGGAATTTTTGAATAGGATCTTTGCATTTCTCAAATCCTCACAGCATCTCCAGGCTTCCTAGGTACACACAAACTATCTTCCTATTGCATAATTTCATTATTTGCATCTCCCATTTAGCGTACATTCATAGTTTTAGGTCATTTTGCATATCACACTGTGTTTTGAAACATTTGTCTTTTCCAAGCATTTGCTTGGTGGTGAACTCCTTAGAACTCATAGAACCCCTTGTAGGACCTTCCTAATTGTGAATTGACTCACCTTGTGAGGTTGTTAGTAAATCCAATTGGGACTCCTAGGACAATAGTGAATGGTTGAATAGAAAAGTGTGATATCTTTCAAGGAATCCATTTTCCTACTCATCATTTTCATGGACCTGACTTGTGAGCATTCATTTCATTTCTGATTTGGAGTCCATTAAGGTCCTTATATCTAGATTGCATCGTGCATTAGTGAAAGTGTATCTAGGGTTTATTGCATTTAAGGTTTTCTATATTTGCATTAGTGAAAGTGCATATAGGTTGCATCTTTACTTTATTGCATCATTTCATTTCATTAACTAAAAAGTGCATTGTTCATCATGCTAATTGCATTTAGACACATTCTTATTGCATTGAAAATTAAGAAGAAAATTGCATTCCATATTGCATTCAATTGCTTGTTCCTAGTTACTTTTTCTTGCACTTATTTTCACCTTTTTCTATTTCTGAGCATCAGTATCTTGCATAGGAAATCTATAATCACTGTTGACATTCCAAAATTCACTTTTTTTTTTTGCAAGAAACCTCTCCTAGGACTAAAACACCTTTCCTGGCATCTTATTCCCTCTCAGGATTTTGGCTTTAGAAATATCCCTCTATTGTTTGTTGTTTGTTTTTTTTTTTGTTTTTGTGGGCTGCCTTCTATTTTTCAATTTCAGTTTCCAAATTTGTTGCTATTTTGATTTCATTCATTTCAAGTACATTTTTTCAATCTTGCATAATGGATATGTGCTTTGCAAAGTTGTGGATGTCATTAAAATCTTTGGTTGATGTTTCAAATTGTACCTTTGGTAATGATCCTAACAAAATTGAACTCAGTCATGCTCAGTCAACTCCTAATGCATTCCCTCCTCATGATGTTGACATCATTGGAGAAGATGATGACAACATGAATAAGTTCCTAAATGATCATCTTGATAACCTTGAAGCTAATTCATCTTTCTATCCTTCCATGAAACAATGATATCTTCCCACAATACCACCTCTTGAGATCTTTGGTTGCTTACATCCTGAAATTGAAACAAAATTTGAACCCAAGCTCCCTACAAGAGATAAACCTAGTTTCTCTAAACAAGTGAACATTCAACCATTTTATGATAAAAAAGTGACCAACACTTCCATTAATTTTGTAGAAACATATGGAAAAGGCTTTACTATTTTGAGCAAACAAGGTTGTGACAAAATAAGTGAAAATTAAATTCAAAAACTTTTAGAACAACAACCAACTGATGAAAACACAAAAGGGATAGGATATCAAGATCCCCCTCACAGTGATAAACCTCCTAGAGAATACTTAAACCTTTGTAGTGATGGCACGGTGATTTTTTATTCTCCCCTTGATATGAATGTCCTTCTTCCTCAAGAATAACCAATGAATCATAACAATGACATAGATGATAGGATCACCTTAGTTCCTCCTCCTCCTTATTCAATTACAGAAGTTGGTGAATCTAGTCAATGAAAAGCATCTCATAGAATAAAGAAACCCCAATTCCCTTGTCCACCTTTTTCAATTGAGTGAACTTTAGATATACTTTTAAGTCAAGGCCTAATTACATTACCACCCATTCCTAGAAACCAATTTCCAAATCTTAAGAGAAAAAGCACATCTTATTCCAAATATCATAGAACTTTTAGCCATAGTACTGATACATGTCACACCTTAAAACAAGAATTCAAAAATATTGACATTATATATATAGTCCCCTAAAGTGGGACCTCTTGTCATGTAATAGTTGTAGAATTCTATATTCTCACTATTACATGGCCCTTCTCATAACCTACCTTAGCCTATTCTTGTCTTGCACTCAGCTGGGGCAAGAAGTTGTTGGCCTTGTCCTAGTAAGGCATTTTTTGTTGTCCCTTAGGTTCATTATCTACCTTTCACTTATTCAGACCAAGATTGGAAGGTGGTTGACCTACTTTAGGTTGACTCACCTTTTCCTTACTAGTATTTTTCATTTTATTTTTCTTTGATTACATGTGTGTAATGTGATCCCCCGTGATGTTTTGTTTGATGTTCCTCTCTCTATGTGCATTCCTCTATTTGTACCTTTATTCTTCTATATGTCATATACTTTTACATTTTTATTTACCTTTATCTTTACTTTCATTTTCATTTCTTGAGTTTTCCTTTCGGGGATCATTCAAGGCATTGAGACGTTCATGTCTTCTTCATGTTGAAACCAAAGCTTTTTCATTATATTTTCTTTTCCTTTGATTTTCCTTTTCATTTTTTGGGGATGAAAAAAGGATTCAAGACACCCTATGTCTCTTCCATGTTGACCAAAAAGGATTTTCTTTGTTTCTTCTCTCTTTGTGTCATTCTTCCAATTCTATATATATTTGGGGGATGATGATAGTTCCAAGCTCTATAAAAATATTGTGGAAAATAAAATATTGACCCTGAATCCATAGATATCTTATGTGTTTCTAGGGGGAAACCCTTCCTTTCAATTTTACCTCTTTCATTTATTGCTACTTTAAAGTAATTTCTCACGACATGGTGTTATCAATTCCTTTAAACTGGGGGCATACATTGGAGTTATTTTGGCATGACTACTTTTTTTTCTTTTTCATGTTCCTTGATGTGATTTTTTTCTTTATACGATATGTTTTTCCTCTCGGTGGTGTCATTTGGTTTGACTCCCTTCGAGAGCATGATATTTCCTTGTCCTCTCTTGGAAACATTAGATACAATGTTCCCCACAATGAGACCTTGCACTTGTCCTCTCTTGGAAACAAGATGAGATCTTTTGTGCTTGTCCTCTCTTAAAAGCATTGGGTATGATGTTCCCCAAGATGAGATCTTGTATTTATCATCTCTTGGAGATGTTAAGCAAGATGTCCCCTAAGAGTAATACCTCGCAATAACTAAGCAAAATCCTTTTGAGCATTCCTCTTTCTTGTTGAATTTCCTTTTTGTCCTTATTAAATTCATGGAGGTATTTATTTGATATGAACTGCCTTGGGGCTCACCTAGTGGACACCTAGCTCCCACTAGCCCTGGTGAGCATGTGTTTTTGTATCTTACTAAAGTTATGGAGGTATGGCTATAATATGGTACCTTGGGGCTCCCCTAGTGAACACCTAGCTTCACTAGCCCTTGTTAGCGTGCATTTTCTTTTGTCCTTATCATAGTCATGGGGGTATTTAATGTTGATATGGACTTCCTAGGGCTCACCTAGTGGACACCTAGCTCCCACTAGCCCTTGTGAGTGTGTGTTTTGTTTGCATAGTGGAAAGCACATTCCACTTGTAAACTTTCATTTTAGACAAACAACCTATACCCAGTCCACCATGTTGGATGATGAGTTGAAGATTGATTTTCTATAGTTTTCCTTTTTCCTTTTTCCTTTTTTCTTATCTTTGATGGTGTATGTTTGTGATCTAGTCATGGCATCATATATCATTTGCATGTGTGTTATTTTGTGGCTATGTTGGTTTTCCATAAGATCTTGATCCTTGGGGCTTGGCCACCCTCTTGATTATTGTCATCCTATCTTACTAACATTTGTACATTTGAACCCCTCTTGATTGTGTGGTTGGCTAATTTAGTGTGATTTTGAAGGAAGTTCATCCTCTCACTAAAGTGGAAGCTAAATGTAGTGTAGGAAGATGCATATCCTTGCATTTTCACACTTATTTGGTCTCACCTTGCTTTATTTATGCTTCTTTTTAGCTTAATTGGTCCTATTTTGTGTCCACAAGCCCTATGAATAATATATTTTTCTGCTTAATCTTGACATTCTCCAATGTATAAATAATAATTTAATGCATCCATCGATGTGTCCCTAATTTTTGGGTCGGGACTAAAATGCCACCTAGGGCATCTTTGTCCCCCAAGACTCTCAGGACCCTGATTTTTGGATATTTGGATTAGGCCCCTTCTTGATGTTTGTGCTCTAAGTGTTTAGGAATTTAGACTAAGATGCCACCTAGGGCATCTTATTCCTCCTTGAGTCATTTTCAGGATTTAGCCTTCTTTATTTAATGCATCCATATGTTAGGTTGGTGTGATATAATTTCAAGATATTAAGCCTAGATAAGTATAAATACAAGGTACATTAATTCATTACAATCCATATTTTGTGAGAGCATTCGAGAGAAGATTCATTAGGCATTTGGATCCATTTTTAGATTCAAGCATCATATCAAATATTTTTCTTGCATCATGTGTGTTTTTGTGCTAACATTTGTGATGTAGGGTTTTCATCCAAGCAAGTAATTCAAGTCTTATATTTCAAGAATTCAATATCTATATCCATTGTATCCATTACACACAAAGTTTGCAAAATTTATAAGGGTTTGGTGAGTTGTAGCATTGAATGTTGTTCATTCACAATTTTCTTCATTATTTTTATTTCATTTCAAGGTTTAATTACCAACAAGGGGTTTGACCATGGAAAACCCGCATTCACTAACAAACAAGCTTTTCCCATCTTGCATATTTGTGATTGTAGATCTAGGTTTAATTCTTGAAGATCACTTAGAGTGAAAAGTTGTAAAAGTTGCAAAGTTGCATTTCAAAGTTGTCATCTTCACGAAAACTCACCTACAGGCCATATTCGGAAGATTTAGAACTTTAGATATGAAAAGAAGCAATTGTAAACCCTGGAGCTCAAGATCCTATTTGGAGTTAGCAGAAATTTTGAATGGGACTAATACACCATGTAGGGTGTCTTAGTTCTCCTAGGCTTATTTTTTTGAATTTTTCTAAGATCCAATTCTAAGATCTAAAGACTCTATATTGGCCCCAAAAAATAGCAGCGGGACTAATATGCCACTCTATGGATCTTAATCATCCTTGGCATTTCTAAATAGCATCTTTGTATTTCTAGAATCCTCACAGCATCTCCAAGCTTCCCAGGTACACACATATTATCTTCCTGTTGCATAATTTCATTATTTGAATCTCTCATTTAGCTTACATTCATAGTTTTAGGTCATTTTGTATATCACACCATGTTTTAAAACATTTTTCTTTTCCAAGAATTTGATTGGTGTTGAACTCCTTAAAACTCATAGAACCCCTCCTAGGACCTTCCTAATTGTGAATTGACTCACCTTGTGGGGTTGTTAGTCAATCCAATTGGGACACCTAGGACAATAGTGAATGGTTGAATAGAAAAGTGTGATATCTTTTAAGGTATCCATTTTCCTACTCATCAATAGGTAATTTCAACTTGAATGTAATGAAGCTTGCTATTAAGTTTGGAATTATAGTGGTAGGAAAGGTATCTTTTCATTTTTTCACTCAATAAAAATAATTTCTATCCAAAAATTTAGTAGAATTATTTTTAATATATGGGCATTTGTACATCAACACCAACTGAATGATTTATGTGAACTGGAATAAAAAGAACCAAACAATTCCCCAATCATCTATAGTTAAAGGACTACTTCTAGTCAAAGCATAGATCAAATTTCTAGAATTGAATTTCTATTATTCTGTTCACCTTCAAAGGTTGCCAACTACTATATAACCTGATGATACAAACCCAAAAAAGTAAACAAAACAAAGCAACAAATGACTATTTACGAAACTATCCCAAGAACTAGCAATCAACACTAAGCCTGTTAGTAATGTTTCAGGAATTTCCCATTTACATGCAATGTGACATCTTCTCTAGTCAAAGTTTTAAGTCTATAAGTACTATCACCTAAAATTTCATAAACTTGGTAAGGACCTGTCCATAACTTCTCAAAATTACCATGCTCACCTTTACACTTGTGGGATTTGTCCCAATACATGACTAAGTTAGATATTCTAATAGGTTTTAATCTAGCCCTTTTGTCAAATCACCATTTTACCATAGATTGGTGCCTAGGAAAATGATCTATAGCTCGGGTATGCTTTTCATCTAAGTACATTAATTGCAACAATCGAGCTTCAGTCTAATCATCTAATCCAATGTACTCTTAAGAATGTTTCCAAGTAGGGATTTTCAAATTTATTGGCAATATAGGGTCTACCCCATAAACTAGGTCATAAGGAGAATTCCTAGTGTGGATTTCATCCTAGTACGATATAATCAAAGGGTGAATTTCAACAAAGAATTCTATTCTCTAGGATTCTTTTCAACCCGCTTCTTAATTATATCAAATAAATTTTTGTTTGACGATTCTACTAACCCATTTCCTTGTGGATAATAGTTAGATGAGAATTTTAATGTTACACCATATTCAAATTCCCAATTAGAAAACTTTAATGAGGAAAACGTAGGGCCATTATCACATAATAGCGTATACGATGCTCTAAACCTAGTAATAACATTTTCCTCAAAAATTTTGATTACCATCTCCATGGTGCATTATTTGCTAGGACATGCTTTAGTCCATTTGGTGCAATAATGTGTAGCAATCAGTACAACCCTGTGACTTGTGGATGATGGAGGATTGATGGTACTAATGAAATCCAATCCCCATTGTGAAAAGGGTGCATCTCCATCACTGGTTGTAGTGGATGAGAATTAAATATTCCCTTATCTATGGTAGTTTGACATGTGTAACAGTGTTTCACTTGTTCATATGTGTCTTTAAAAATCATTGGAAAGTAGTAACCAACTCTCACAATGAGGTGTGTAGTAGCTAAAGGCACTCTATGAGCTGTTCCAAACTTATCATGAAATTCTCACAACACTTCATTTGAAATTCTCAATCATCTTAGATAAATTCCTTCATGATTTATTTTGAATAGAGCTCCTGCTTTAATCATATAACTCTGATATTTTATCTTGAGGGCTCTTCTGTTTTTTGTTTACATATGATTAGGTAAAGTATGGATAACTAAATAATGCCATACATCTAAATACCACTCTTCTTGGTCTTTTACATCTAGAGTATATTGTTGGTTAGAGACTTTTGGATCAATCTTTGCAATAGATTTGACCAGGGCTTGTCCCCAAACCAACTTCATGGGTATAATTTATAAATCAAACTCTTGCAAAATCATAACCCATTTACCTCTCTTTTCCCTGAGCTCACTCTATGTTAGCAACATTTTTACTACAACATCTGGGACAATAGCCTTGACTATACTTTTGAGAATGTAATGCCTAAATTTTCGTACTACTTTAACCAAAGAAAAAGCTTATTTCTAAACATTCGTGTATCTTAGCTCCACTTCTTTAAAGGGAGAACTCATAAAAGAAATCAACTTTTCTTCTTTTTTCTTGCCCCTTTGTGTTAGTACTATTGCACAAGTATGACTAGAAGCAAAAGAGTAAATATAAAAAGGTTTAACATAATTTAGACTTACCAACACCAGTGTTTCTGCAATTGCAGCATTCATATTCTCAAAGGTGAGCTTAGCTTCATTTATCCACTCAATTTTTGGATCTATCTTCAACCTATCATTGATTGGTTTTACTTTCTCAGTGAATCCGGTGATAAATTTTAGGATGAAATTGATCTTACTGAAATATGGTTTCAATTCTTTTTTATTTCCTGGGGGTTGCAATCTAAGCAATGCACTCACTTTTTTTGGATTATTGAAATACCTCTTTCAAAAATAATATGTCCCAACAGTTTACCTTCAATCATCTCAAAAATACATTTGTTAAGATTTAGTGAGACTCCATAAGTTTCACACTTTTGCAATATTGCTCTAAGATCTCAAACATGATTGTTGTGCACTTTTGCATGCAGGCCCCACCTGAGGTAGGGACCCTCCTTTTTCTTGTCTCCATTCCTTGTTTTCACTTTAGGTTTGACCTTCTCCACTTAAGGGATAAGTCCCTCTGAATTTTGATCTTTTCCTTCACTTGGAGAAATTGATGTTTTATCTACACTTAGGGTGCTTTGATTGCAAATTTTGATCTCAAGTCATCATTAGAACTCCATGATTTTATCTAAAATTCCATCTATGGGAGAAATTGGCTAAGTCTGGGGGAAGTTCAGAGATTCTTCTTTTAGACGGATTTTTTGAGTGATGAGTCATCTCAAAAAATTTGAGGTAGCTTGGAGTTTCCATAGTCTAATCTCTTTGGAGAATCTAGCCTCGCTCAGATTTTTCGAATCCCCCAACTTGTCACATTTCAGAGTCTTCAAAGGTCTTTTCATTGCATTTAAGAGTGGTTAGTGGGCACAATTAATGTGATATTGAGGGGTTATTTGTGGGATTTTTGAGTGATATTCTATGATTTTAAGTTGTGACTTATTACATTCAAAGAGCTTGTTCTTTCTCCAAGATTGGTGATTGCATTTGGTGTGTCAGCCTTGCTATTGTAATTTTGGCTTGAATTCACAGGTGCATTTGGTTACTTGTCTTCTAGCCTTCACTCTCTAAAGCTAGGGTTTTAACCCTTTTTTGCTTTATGATTGTGACCTAGTTGATGAGCCTAGTTTTTGGTCTAGTTTTGGGTAGAATTCATAGTCTATTTGTAGGTTGATGTCATGAACTTTGATGATTAAATGTTGGTATTTTTATAATGTTTCCCTCAAACCATTGACATTTGACATTATCCTATCTATGTAAGCTTTAATGACATTTGACATATTATGCGGGTTATCTATATTGATTTTGCATGTGATTAATGAATGATTTTGAGAGTGGTTATAGATGTACAGTTATTAAATGTGTACTAACTTTGCCATGCAAATTTAATGTGCTAAGTTGAGGAAGACACCACCAGTTGGGCAGTTATAAGATTCTTTACGCAACTAAATGTAACCGTCTTGTAGTGGACCTTAATGATTGAGCATGAATGGGTGTTACTGTTGTGCTAGATCTGCATTTGGATTCACATGTCTGACCAAATTCCATGCATGTGTAACTGCTATTGCTCCACTTTGCCCTATTTTCCCTAAATGGCATCCTCCCAGTCGTGGAGTTGACTGCCTTGTTTAGCTGTAGTATAAATAATGATTTGACGCTCCTTCTTCAGAAGGTTGCACAATTTGATATTGTACTCTCATTCTCTAGTTTCAATGATACAAATACATTACTCTCTTGTATGCATGGTTTATTGTTAATAAAATAAATTTTTGAGTTTGAGCATCTGAGTTCTCATTAATTTAGAGGATAGTGATCCAAGGGGGCCCACTTGGTGAGTAATCCATCTTCTTGTTTTAGCATTAGTTATTATTACTTGTTGTTTAGTACTTTTTGATGGTGTTTTTATGCACCTCAACACAGGCAGTGCACAGGTGCACTACCTCTCTTGAAAGACAATCTTCCACAATCAAATTATAGAACACTATTCTAAGGTCTCTCAGATGTCAAGTCATGACAGTGCTTGGAATATCTCAATTGTTTGATGTGATTTGCTGGAATCACAAGGCGGTCTTACACAAGAAATACAAAGCATGGATACAAAGCGTGGAAGTTGAATCTTGAAATGGAGTTCATAGGATGGAAAGCTGTCATGCATTGGCTGTAGGTTCAAACAGCAGTCTTGGAATCCATTTTGTGGTTGGATTTGGCTTTACAATGTGCAATGAACCTTAGCATAGGTTAGTCATTAAAAAAAAAAAAAGCAAGGGAGAAGAAAAGTTCCTAAGTCTGCAACTAGCTATGAATAGTGACAATGGAGTTCCTGCAATGGACAATTTCTTAAAACAATATCCCACTTAACCAGGGTTTCACAGTATCATGGAAATCATGCTATCTTCTAAGTTCTGTAGATATTTTATCCTTCATCCACCACATATATGCATGAATCAAAGATAAATGTTTGGGATAGCTTTGAAATCAAGTCCAGACTAACTTTGCATAGCTATCTACAACCAGCAAACAGCAAAAAGTATGGACAAAGAAATCATCAACATGACAGGAATTTCATAATCACCGAACAACATTCCTAAGATCTATCCAAAGAAAGAAGACAACTAACTAAACAGCAATAAAATCTAAGTCAAACATCTAACATTGGAGATTGAATCAAGCAACATGGGAGAAACCAAGAAAATACACCAAGTTAATGCCTTTTCCTTATAAATTTCTATAGCATGTCTTTACAACAACTCAACTCTCACTTTGCAAATGAGAGGGGAGCCCTATTTATAGTTTTCCAAAAGTCAAATGAATGGCCAAGATTCATTCTTATTGTGTGGCCAAGATTCATTACAAAATAGGGTTTCACCTACCCCCCAATAGATCACAATTTAAAATTACATTTTTGTTTTTACCCTATTTCGTCTTCTTGCTGATGGCACTGTAGCTCTTTTGTCTTTTAGCAAATTATTGTTTTTTGTTGTACCTACTCTTCCAAAAGTTCTTCATCTTTGGTAGAGCTATCTTCCTATCCCTTGGAGGCTGTGTATTTGATGAACTTGAGGACGACCTCCTGGAGCTTGTCTATTTCGATGACTTTGCATCGCAGCGCCTGGTAGCTCCACTCCTTTGCATTTTCTTCTAGCCTTTTCCAATCCTCATCATACTTTGAGCCTTGGTCTCTGAACAGCTCTGATTGGTCGAAGGTGCGAGCAGCAAAATTCAGGAACTCTATTGTGATTTCTCTAGCCATCCCGTCCATCTTCTCCTAGAAGTAGGGTTTTATCTTCTCCGGATCCATCATTTCCCGTCATCATCTTAAGATATCGGGCACATTCCGCCCAGATTTCCTTGATCCACTCAATGTCAGGATCCACCCTGCTCAAGATTTGCTCCAACCTCTCCCTCCGGTTGTTGAAGTCTCGGCGCCATATATCCATCAGCCAGTGATCCTCTTTCTTAAATGGGAGCTTCTTCTCCCACGTGGCTTCCGGAAATTGAAGGATAGCTTCGATCCTTGGGAAGGTGGAGTCGTAGGTCATGGAGAAGTTGGTACAGAGTTTCTTTGTGCTCTCTAGAGACTGCATCAAGTCCAGGAACTTGTTGGTTGTTCGTACAACCCGGCTAATTCCCATGTTCCCGACGTATGAGACTTGTCGGAACCAGTCCTCGGTGGTCTTCTCCAAGTTCTTCCTTCTCTCCATTTTATTGATCTGCTCTTTGGAAAGCAACTGAGGTGCAACCGTGGATGTAGTGGGCAGGTCATCCACTAAGGACCATTGTTGTATGTAATCCGTTAAGGCTGCAACCTGCACCTTGAGCTCATCCTTTGAGATTTTATCCTACTTTATCAGGTGCACCACTGTGGCCACCGACTCCTCAAGGTGCTCAACCTTTTGCTCTCTGGTTGTAGTCCCCAAGTCAATGGTGGAGATGTTATAGCTTACCCCAGCTTGGCCCATGGTGGGCATTGCGATTTGTGCCGCTCGAGAGCCGGAAGCATCCATGGTTATTTTGGATCAGACCTTGGGCTTCTTCTCCTTCTTCGTTGTGATTTGGGCTCGAGCCAAGATGGCCTCCAACCTCGCCCTTGGGTCCTTCAGCACAGGAGTCTTTCTTTCAATCTACTTCTCTAACCATTTGGGCACAGCAGACTTCCCCTTGGGTGAATCATGGTCACCCTTGCCCTTCTCGGTCAAGGGCAAGATTTCAGCTTCCTTTTCTTTTAGGGATTCTCCTTTCTCCTTGGTAGCATCCTCCTCCTCATCGGAGTCATAAATGAACACGAGGCATTTGATAGGCAGCCTGGTGGATGGTTGCTAAATGGGACTTTCTTCTCTTGTTGTTTCTTCTTCTTTCTTCTCCTCAGTACCCTCAGCCTCGAGGCTTTTGACAACATGGGTTTCAGTTTCAGTCAAATCCTTTATCTGTTGCTCTTCTGCCCTTCTTCACCATGTGGTGACCCTTCTGTTTCTGCCCCAACATCCTTCAACTGTTGTGCCATTTCCTCTTCAAGGTCATCATCAAAGGTCTTAATGAATACCTTAGCGTTAGAGCCATCCTCCTCATTCCCACTCTCGGAAGAGCCCGTCTCCTCCTCTTCATAAACCACCTTGTCGATGGTTCGGTGTTCGTACTCCGGGTGCTCATAATACTCATTAGCCTCCTCCTTGACAGACTTCGAGGCTTCCTACTCTCGCTCCTCCAACTCCTTTGAGATTAGCATTGTGGCCTCCATAGCTGGTGGCCCTGTCGGTGGTTGTGAAGGTTGGGCAGTTACAAGGACTTGGGCGAGGGCTGCTTGGAGAGTTGGATCCATCAAGATCTGGGAGAGCTCAGGGGGAAGGTTTTGCATATGTATTGTAAGAGCCTCGGGGATAGTGGCAGTGGGAATAGGCGATGTTATTGTTGCTAGAGGAAGTGATGTGATTGGTGACATAGCAGTAGAGGAGGGGGGAGAAGTCATAGCGGAAGATGAGTCAACAATTATTACTGACTCGGTCGGAGGCGAAGAGGTAAGATGGACATAAATGTCCACTGCTAGTGGGGATGTAGCGACCATAGCCAGGGAGGTGGGTGGTGCAACAGGAGGGGCAGGGAGAGCTAAGGGAGGCTGCAATTGACCTGCTCCTTCTGCTTCTTTCTCTTTGGTCGAAGGCAGTTCCACAGCACTCCCTGCCAGTTTGAGTCTTTTGGGAGGTGAACTTCCCGCTTCTTTCTTCACAGAGGCCTTGGGGTCTGGGGACTACTCGGCCTCTGTTTCCTTTCTTTTCCTAAGCTTGATGATGGGAGGAGACTTGGAGGTCCCGCTAGTTGACGTGGTGGCAACAACATCCTCCATGGCACTTGGCTCGCTTTTGAGCCCCTCATAGGTCAATACTACCCCCTGCCACTTTAAATGAGCCACCTGCCCATCAATCCACTCCTTGGTATGAGTTAAGATCAACTGGGTTATGGTGTCCAAGTTATCAACCTCTTGTTCATCCCAGTCGATTGAGGGTATTGGCAGGTTGGCAACTGTAGGGTACCTCAGATGCATGATTGTGGACTCATCCTCCTCGACTTGGTCTGGCACCGGGAATGGTTGCACCCTTCTTAGGAACTGCATAGGCATGTACATGTAGTGCCTTGCGTGCACTTCTTTGTCATCTTGGCAGTCGGCCTAGAAATCCTCAATGTGATGGAGATGGGCATATGTTGATCCCAGCACCTTCCTGACATGCCCATGCGGGTCCATCTGTGGGCGAGTAGTGTGTAGGTCGAAATGGTACTCCTTTAACTCCTTCTCGAAGTTACCAGCACATTGGGAAGTCTATAATCGGTACATGCCCTGGCCAAGGGTCATGGGGTTGGAGATCCCCGCTATATGTTTGTTGCTGAAAATTGCCTACAGGTGCTAAAGCTGCTGACAAAGCTCCAGGAGGATGATTCGATTATTGGGATATTGAGGCAATCTATTTGGCCTCTCAGTGAAGCCCTGGGCCCAGATATACGTGAACTTTGGATATTGGATATAGAGGAAGGCGTATTGTTTCAAAAGTGCCCTGGCACTATGGGAGACCCTCCTCTCGAAGTCTCTAACAATCAACCTGATGATATGGCCAATGAAGGCGTCGTTCACCCTGCAGTAATCTCTCTTAAAATTCTAGTACTAGAGCTACGGATACTTGTCAAATGGTTTGAGTCCTCACTTCTGCCCCTGATCAGGTGCTACAAACAACCTGTTGTACTGTCTTTGATCTGCCAGGGAATATACAAGGTAGGAGGTCATATAGAATTTAGAACTCTTTTTTACGTTAACAAACTGCTCATGGAAGCAGTTGCTTATGATTCCTCCCCAATAAAATGAAACCTTTATCGTGACGTCCTCGTTTCCATGCAGGATCTGCTCAATGAAATAGGCCATCCATTCCTGAAAGTAGGCGGTCGTTGGAAGACCCATAACCCTGCTCAACATGGTTACCAGGTCATGGTAATCCTCATGGAAATCACTATGGAAAAGCTCCTAAGGAACTTTCACAGTGCTGCCTCGTCTTTCCTTAAGCCAATGTAGGTTTATTAACTTCTTGCATCCTGTCAGATTATCATCCCACGCCACCTGGCATTCTTCTAAGGTGGGGACCTCCATCTATTGGAATGTGGGAATGTGGAAGGTCTTGGTGATCCCCTCTGGCGACATGTTTACGAGAATATTTCCCTCCTTATCAACAATTGTTCTGGTATCGGTCTAGTATGCTTCTCGGTAAGCCATGACTAATTCGGATGCCACGAGAGATGGAGGGAAACTAGCAGCCTTAGCTATTCCACTCTGCCTTATCAATCTGG
Source organism: Sequoia sempervirens (assembly GCA_007258455.2). Taxonomy (NCBI): domain Eukaryota; kingdom Viridiplantae; phylum Streptophyta; class Pinopsida; order Cupressales; family Cupressaceae; genus Sequoia; species Sequoia sempervirens. Next base: position 74,448,518 of record VDFB02179234.1, read on the forward strand.
CATTCTTTGTTGTTGGGTTGACCCTGACCCTTTGAGTGAATTCATCGATATCTACCTGGCCAATGTTAGTGTCTGTAATCTCCTTCCAGTCTGTTGTGACCTTTGAGTGGAGCGGCTCGCCCTAGAATTGGTACTTCATCTAGTGTTTGTCTTCTTTCCCTCGAGGGGTCCTTTCTGACTTCTTCCCCTTGTCCCCTTCGGTGGATGCCCCTGAAGTTCCTGCACCTGATTCCATATATTCTACAAGCAAGGGTGAAGTTAGCACAATAGATCACAAAAGCATTCATGTTAGTCCATATCTTGAAAATAACATCTATTTCAAATAATCAACCAAGTGTATCATGAACTTTCATCTTAAGATGTTATTGATATTTGATTAAGGGCATTTGGACAATTCGGGCCTGGAGGGCCGGACTTCCCTGGTAGGAATGTTGTTTGAAAGGGAAAACATAGTGGAAGGCCCTTAGAGACTTTCTTTGGTCACATTTTAATATTTCAAGAGGTTTATGATGAAGAGGACCAAAAATTAGCATGTGGGTCGAAGTTGGATTCCAGATTTGGGCTTGTTTGGATCGATTTAGGAGAGTTCAGAGGTCTCATCTGGAAAGCTATCAAAAGATAGCAGTTTGGAGAGGCAGACAGCTGACGGAAATCTAAAGATGGAAGTCTGAGGTCTAGGGCCTGGAGGGCCAAAGGGCGGCTGACAATTTGCAATTTCATCTCCGAGGGCTCAAGCCGGTGACACTGGAATGGCAAGCAAACTTTGTCGTCTAGGACGTCAAACACCAGACAGAAGTTCGGGAGGGGAAGTCTAGCGACAAGGGCCTGACATTATGAGTTTGTGCGTTTAAAGTTAGGCGGCAATCGGCAGGGCGGAGCCCGGAAGGCGGGATGTCGGGTGGCATTTTCTGTTAGCAACAACGGGCGAGGACGGGAGCCCTGGGTCACGGTGCCCAGTGAGAAGAAGGTCGTTCGTGGTTTAGATGGCATCCCATGGTAGATGGCGATTTGGGGCCCAGTGGTCAGACGGACATTCGGACAGCGAGGAGGAAGGTTGGACCTGGGAGAGGGCTGTGTTGTTTGAACTTTGTTTACGCCTCGGCAACAGATGGACGTTTGGAGCCTGGAGCCCAGACAAACAAAGAGACATCACTGTGATGATCGTAGATAAAGAGGTGCGGAGACCCAACGCCTGGAGCCCGGAGGGCCGAAGGACGGAGCTCCGTCAATGCAAAAAGCAAGCCAACAGTGGGGAAGCAGGCGGGATCCGAAGCACAGGCGGCACCAAGGATTTTGCCGATAGATTTGGCGAAAAAGGAAACAAGGACACCCAGTGTCTGGAGCCCGAAGACCCAAAGGATAGCACGAGTTTCAATCGCCAGAAGATAAAACCGAACGGGAAGGCGGAGCCCGCAGATCAGGACACCAGATGAGTTTCACCATGGACGACGGCAAAACAGCCGGGGAACCCCAGAGGCGGAACCCTGGGTTCCCGGGCCCGAGAGACCCGGTGGACACTTGTTCGATTTTCAAGTTTTCATGGCGAGGAGCATGTTGGGATTCGACAACTGGGAGGCAGGCGGGAGTTTGCAGTTTCAAACGGCAATATTCGGGCAGAAATTCGAACGGAAAAGTCTGATGGGATGGTCTCGAAGAGCGATGTTGCCGTCGGCAGGTGTTCAAAGTTTATAATCAGACGGCGAAGGCGGGTATCGGGCTCGAGGCGGATGTTTTCCCTGTGCGAAAAATAGCCGTGGTAGGGAGAAACTCTGAATCCATGAGGAGGGCATCCTAGGAGGTTTGTTAATTTTCTATCATGTGGGTTTGCTGCGCAATTTCATGTTTTACTATTTTATGCCCTCCTAATTATTGTTCGTTCAATTAAATCCCTCGAAATCATGAAACAGAGCTTTGGAAGCACAAATGGATGGCCTACCTCAAAACATGCTAGGCGGGAGACGTGGGATCCACCTACGGTCGACGGAATGAAGCTGAGGGCGATGAGTGTGATGAGGCCGAAGATGATGGGCTCCAAATATCAATTTGTCCAATTTGCTGCAATCCTGTGATGAAAATGATCGGCCGGGTTGGGCATTTTATACCCCTAACCGCCATGAATGCGCACATTTAATGCAAGTACGGTCGGCGAAAAGGGTTGATGGATTCAAAAATAGGTTGGCGACAGCGGTGGGAAAGCCGGGACCAGATGGCCGGGGAGGCGCAAGACAATGACCGCTTTAAGATTTCACTTGGTCTAACAACAGTGGCGAGAAGTGGGTTAGGGCCCGGAGGGCAGGATGCCGCGAGGGATCTACCGTCAGGGACGGCGGAACCGTCACGGAATTCTGGAAATGGAATTCTGGACAGTCGGGCCCGGAACGCCCCATGGCAGACAAGTATATTCAAAGAGTGCAGCTAGCGAAAAGGTTGGCGGGACCTGGGGGCAGGATGCCGCGGGGAGTCCACTGTCGTGGACGGCGAAACACAGGCAGAACCCCAGAAGCGGAACTCTAGGGTTCGGGGTCCGGATGGCAGAACGCCGCCATAAAATTTTGATAAGTTTTTGCAGATGGCAAGAGGGGGTTCGAACCTTGAGGTCTGGAAGGACGCGGAGGAGACGCTGCCGGGAATAGCAATTCTAGTGGGGAAACTCGGAAGGAGAAACCTGAACGGCCAGGCCCGGCAGGGCCCGAGGCTATTGGTAGGGCCAAACTGCCAGAGGGACTCCATGAGGCACTGGAACGCGGCAAAATTAAAAGGGGAAGGCATGGTTGATTTATGATGGAACTTTGAAGCAACATCGACCATCTGAGACATTGAAAAGGAGGCACACAAAACGAGGCAGCGATAAAAATGACCCGACAAGGTGAAAGAAAAGAGGGTCCCCATTCCGAACGGGGCGTGTGTGCTAAGGGCACAACAGTACTTAGTAAGAAGTCTGGCATCAACTATTCCTGTAGCCACTAGAATTCCATTCTGTGACTATTCTTGCAGCCAAAGTAGACATAGTAGTGTCTTGTTTGTTGCTCAGATTTTTATTTTTGTTATCCATTTCAGCTTAGCAGTCATTTATTGATGTTCAACATTTGTCTCTTTCCCTTTCAAGCAATTTACTTTCAGTATTGTGTTTCTTAGCTATAAAATGCAATGGCTACTTTGAGTTCCTAGTGCACATACTGTGCTGACCCATTTCAATTTCACATCCCTAGGCTGACAAGTTAAATGCACCTTCATGATGATTGAAATAACTATTCAATTGAGATGTTCAATCTCTAAATCATGGTTGTAAGGGCTTAGTTATCAAACCATTGTAAGAGGCCAACATTTTTGGTGTCATTGTCGGGGATGGTATCAAGCTAGGGAGTCTTTTGGATTCATTGGTAGTTTTTCTTGTTGTAATGTTTATGGGAGTTGTTCTTAGTATATCCTCATTTGGGAAGTAATGATTCCCCTTATTCTTTACCAATTCTTTGTGTGAGCTGACTGATAGTGAGTGATACCACATGCATAGAGGAAGGAGAAGGGATGCTTATGGGAGATTCCTTCCTAACAATCCTCATCCATTCCAGCTAGTTGAATATCAAAACCTACCAGAAGAAGAAGAAGAAGATCCACACCCCTTTGCTAATGCATATCCTAATTTGACTAGCTCTGAAGTCTCCTCTAAAGATTAAAATAAACTTGAGAACTCTTCTATCTTGGAACCACATCAAGTAGGCATGGGTGATACAAATAGGAATATAAAAACCAACTAACTTTTTATTTCCCCATTACCCATCAAAATGAAGTTGACAACATCAAGAACATTCCTGCCTCAGCACTCCCCAAGTTTTATGGACTTGTGACAGATCCTGATACCTTCTTATTTGAGTTTGACGTACTCTATAGGAGTTATTATTATACTATTGATGCCCATAGGCTTAAGCTATTTCCTACCACTCTAAAAGAGGATTCATTAAGATGGTTTGTGAGAATAGGAAGAGATAATGTGGAAACTTGGGAAGACATGAAGACAAAATTCCTTGAGAAATACAAGGAATACTACAGGGGCAGTGACATGAGAGGAGGTGACATTTTTAGGATGCAACAAAAGGAAGATGAGAGCCTAGAAAATTAAATTACAAGGTTCCTTTTTTTCCTGCAAAAGTCTCCACACAATGCACTTAATGAGGACTCACAAAAGTTTCTTTTCCTGAGAGGAATTAATGATAGCTACACTGATGCCTTGGACCTCATGGTAGGAGGAGATATCTCCCAAGTTCCTTGGGAGGATATCAAGAAAATATGTCAGAATTACTCTAGGAAAGCTTCAAAGAAAGGGAGAGCTTATCAATATTCCATGGGTAATTCAACTACCGGTGGAGTTTCAAGAATAGAGATCACTCATTTATTGTTAGACTTCAAGCATGACATTCTCAACAATCTAGCTACTTAACTAGATACACTTTAGGCCAAGAAGAAGGAAGAGGAGGTAGAAGCAATGTTGACAGAGTATTGCTCCCACTGTAGATAAAAGAAGAAGGACTGCAAATGCAAGATGGTAGCTAACCTTGAGAGCAAGTAGATTCCACCCGAGTTCAAGGAAATTCAGATTGTAGAAGACCAAGTCTACTATGTTGCACAAAGGAAGTCTTGGGCTCCAAGACAAGGTATGCCACTAGATCCAATATCCTATGTTGGACCATATTTTAACTCCTATTCATCTGGTAACCATTGGCAACCCCCATATCCACCTAGTTATGTAGGATATCCACCACAACCTTGGAGTAACCCTCCAAATGCTTCGCCCAATCATCAGAGTTCTCCACCCCAGTGGCAGCAACCTTAGGGTAATTGGAAACAATTTCAAGGGCATTGGTAACCACCTCTAGGAAATTGGCAACAAACAAATCAATAGAGATAAGGACAACAATGGTCTGCTCAAACAATTAGTTACATGTAACCACCTTCTCAGCCCCAACAACCTACTATACTGCCTCCACCTACTAATCCAAGCTCAAATGCACCCAAACCAACTCAGCTACTAGCTCAACCCACACCCAATCCAAATAACAAACCACAACATCATCCTACATACTTTGCTGATTTAAATTAATTTCCTACATATGTTGTGAGTATAAGTGATATCCATCTGCATTCAAGAACCACTCTACTAGCCCCTTCCAAGCCCATTATCACTGAGCTTCCTATGGAAGAGGAGGTGGAGCCTCTAAATGATCCCATTCAGCCAAATGTACCTAAAAATCTTGAACCAGTCTGAGTCAAGTAGACCAAACAAGAACCACCATTTCCTCAGAGATTGGAAGTTTCCAAGAAGAAAGAAGAAAAGGAGGATACCACATTTGATATCTTGGATCAGTTGAAGCATATATGTGTTTAGATACCCCTATTTCAGGCCATAAAGGATGTTCCAATCTATAACAAAGAAATCAAAGAAGCTTGTCTCAAGAAGCCAGGTAGGAAAAAGAAAGACCCAACTACAATTCATGTGGTGGGCCAGCTAGCTAACATCATGCTGGGAAAAGTGACTATTCCCAATTATAATGACCTAGTCAGTCCTGTGGAAGTAGTCATCATAAATGGGATCCAAGTAAACAATGGTTTGATTGATTTAGGGGCAATAATAAATGTAATGACCAAGGACATCTAAACATTGCAAGTATGAGATCTACTCCTACTATCCCCTAGCTTGTTGATTTCTCTACTATTAAGTCTGATGGTGTAGTGGAGGATCTTGTGGTAGTTCTAGACTCCTGGGAATACCCAATAGATTTTACGATTCTTTCTCCTAAGGTTACACTAGGCAGGTATCCCATCATTCTTGGAAGGCCTTGGTTAGCAACTGTAGATGCATACATTGGATGTTGGTTAGGTGACATAACCATTTCAGATGGGAGGAGTAATAAAAATTTTGTTCTTTATCCACCTTCTCAACCATCTCATGATGAAGATGACCTCGTATGGCTACAAGTTGGTGAAGAGGCTGAGGAAGTTAATTTTGTGGCACAACTTATGATGCTAGGTAGAAGCTCTTTCATGTAGCTTGAAGATGAGGATGAAGTGTTGGCTAACATCATTCAGAACCATTATGAAGTGGAGGAAGCATCATCTTCTACTTCGGTTAGGACACATTTTCCTTCTCTTCCTGTAGCCACTATTCCTGCAGACATTCTTTCTGCAGACGATCTTCCTGTAGCAACTCTTCTAGCAGCCACTATTCCTGTAGACAGACTTCTTGCAGAAATAGGCATGTCCCATACATTGCTTCCATATGAACTAAAGGTACCATGTATTAATGAAGCATCCATGATAGAGTTAACTACATAATTCTATGTGTTAGAGGGAAAATATCTGAATGTTAATAGTAAATTAAATGAAGAGAAAAAATTGCTATTGGAAAACCTATTAAGGACCCATCAGCGTGAATTTTCATGGGATTATCATGATATGAAGGGACTGGATCCTAAAATTTGTACACATTGAATTTATATAAGAGATTATTGCACTCCAGTAAGATAGCCACAAAGAAGAATTAACCCTATTGTCAGCCTCCTACAATGATTCAATAACTAATCCTTTACAACCATGATTCAGAGATTGGGCATCTAACTTGAATAGCTATCTCAATAATCATGAAGGTGCATTTAAATTTTCAACCTAGGGATGTAAACTTGAAATGGGTCAACACTATATGTGCACTAGGAACTCTTAGTAGCCATGTCTACACTACAACTAAGAAAAATGTAATACTAGAAAGTAAACTACTTGGAATGAAATAAAGAAAGACTGAGCATCAATTAACAACTATGCTAAGTTGGAATGCATAACAAGAATAAATATCTGGGTGAACAAATAGGGAACTACTTTGTCTGCTTTAGCTATAGGAATAGTCACAAAAGAGAATTCTAGTGGCTACAGGAATAGTCGATGCCAAATTTTGAACTAAGTATAGAACATGAAATAATAACTAAACTAATTACTCTAAAGAAAGGATTACTCACCAAGTGGTCCCCCTTGGATTAGTATCCACTAATACTAATACAACTCAAATGCTCAAACTCAGACTATCATTTGATTCAATGAAAAATGTGTAAACAGAGTAGTAGCATGACTGTATTGAAAATGGAGAATGCTTAATACATCATCAATATCATCTAACAATAAAAATCAAGAACTAAGAACCCCCAAAAAGAAGATTCAAATCCTTATTTAAACTACCAATGAAACATGGAGGTGAACTCCAACTAACTAAGAGGACGCCATTTAGAGAAAATGAGGAAAAGAGTGGCACAGTGGTTAAGTCTGCAGGGAATCCAGTCAGACATGCATGCCCAAACATGGAATCAGTGCTGTAGTAATGCTTGTGATTTCTCAATTCCATAAATACAAGGTGGTTACAATTGATTGTCATGGGGAATCTGCTGCCATTGTCCTTCAGCTGACTCCTTTGAATGATTCCCCTACATGACCATCTAATGGTTTCCTTTCTCAACTTAGCATCCATAAATTGTGTCCTACATAGAAATGTTAGTACACATAATAATTGCGCATATCTCTATAATTACCTTAAAGAACATTCATCAACCATATGCAAAATCAATATAAATAATCCACATAATATGCCAATGTCATTAAAACTTCACAGAGATAGGGTTAAACCCAATGTCAATGGTTTGAGGGAAACATTATGCAAATATTAACACTTAACTACTAATGTTCATGACACTACCAGCAAAAGGACTATGGATTCTACCCAAAATTTGACCAAAAAATAGGCTCATCATTCCCCCCAACTTGATGTCTTGCTGGTCCTCCAACAGTGGAAGGGTTGTTCTTTTTTTTTGTCAAAGTTCTAAAGTTTACAACTGCTAGTTGGCCAACATTTGTCTCAATAGAGTGTGAGTCTGGATCCCAATAAAATCCTCCAACTATCAAATTTTTTCCATCTTTTCCTTTCTCTAGCAATATCATATTGGTATAATCTATAGTTTGGTACTGGCGACATGAGAATGGGTGGCTGGAAAGTCAGGGGAAGCCAAAATTTCCCTTTTGTTCTACCAATTTGGATATACCTATCAATCTGCTTCAATGTTGCAGCATAATTGTGAAGAGAATGGAGCTCGACTTATTTTAGCTCATCTGTTAAACTATTCCATCATTGGGCTAGGTATCCTCTTACAAGCTCCTCTTTTGCAATTGCTTTGACCTCATATTCAGTGTAGATAGCTTCAATCTAGGGCATGATTCTGTTACCATAGCTTGGTCTAAGAAGCATCTTGAGCCATTCTTTGTGAATATCCCTTGGGTGGATTGACTCAGCTCTGATAGCTAGGGGAATGTTAGATTCCATTTTCTTATAAGCCTTATTTTGCTCACCCCAACTAATCTCATTTTGTACCCCAGACATAAATGCTCTCAGTTGAATATCCCCAACATATAACAATGGATTCCAATCATAATCCTGTGTAACAACATAATTGTGCAAATAGAATTCACATAACAAATTGTTCATCTCAAGGGAAGCAATCCTATAGGCATTAAAGAATTTGGTAGGAGTTTCAATGGAGGGGTTTAAGTCCAAAACAATTTTTGACAACTTGAAAGAAAGATATTTCTCTCTCAAGTGTATGGAATAAACCCTTGGAGGAGCTGTGCATTCTAGAATTTTTGGCACTAGGGTCACAATGCCATCTACTTTCTTCTTCAACGTAGCAATCTCCTCATTTTTCTCCTCAATAACCTCATCCCTCTCTTGGATTGCCTTTTTTAGTCTCTTCTTTTCTTCTTTCCATTCTTCCTCCCTTCTTTCTATTTCTTTCCATAAATTTATAGTTACTGCATAAACTATAAAATTAGGAGGATTATGAATACCCACCAGTGTTTTTGTTGATGGTTTCTCCCCATACGGTACTATTTGCATGAAGTTAGGTTATCCAATTGTCTATGGCTATAGGGGTACTATTTCTTTTCCCCCTTTTTATTCTAGGACCTCTTGTTTCTATTCCTAGTTTTTCTCTGGCTCTTGCTATGGATGCAGGAACTCTTGCTCCTATTCTTGGTTTTGTTGTAGGAACCCCTACTCATCCTCAAACTCATTTGAGATATTAGCAAGGTTTGTTAGTGTTACTTTTTCTGATTTCTTGAATATATCCTCTTCTTTTTCTTCAACATGCTCTTGTTCCATTGGAGTTTCAGTTTCCCCATGTGATGTCTCATCATGCCTAGGGATTTCTTGTGAAGGTGTACAAATAGCTGGCCCATCTGGTTTTGACTTCCTAGAGGTGCTCTTACATTTTCCCTTGGTTGCAGGATGAATAGGGTCAACCTTTCTCTTCCTAACACTCAACACCTCTTTCTCTATAGGCTATTTTTGGGCTTTTTCTTTTTCTTTTCTTGTTTTAGCCTCTTTCTTTCGTTCCCTAGTTCTTATTAGGGTTTATAGGGGGACATCATCATCAAAATCATATGAAGAGCTTTCTTTTTCTGGATGCTCCGTTTCAGAGGAATGAATGTTTATGGCTCCTTCTACTGTCGCAGGGGGATTCATACTAGAACTAGCACCAGAAGTTGAAGCACCAGGAGTGGCTTCAGCTATGCTTAATCTTCTGCTACACTTATGAGATTAAGGTATAGCTCTAGGTGGAAAATTATCAACATTCAAAAACTCTTCCTAGTGGTAATTTTGATCAACTTTAACAAATTCTTCCCAAGTCATACTAGAAGCATCATGCAAAGATTTTTTAACTAGCAATTTAATCAAGCAATGGTGGGAAACAAAATTATCCCTACCTTTTTATGTTTCAACTGCCATGATGGAGAGAAGATTGTATAGAACATTGGGAATGTTCATCCTCCTTCCATGCCTCATGTGGCTCAAGATCTTGAAATGTACTGAATGCAGATTTGACAAACGTCCCTCATAGGTGAGATACCTTATAATGTAGACAGCTGGCTACTTCCATGGTTCAAGCAAAGACATTCTTTTTGCACCATGATTGTCTATGCTAATTGGTGGGTCACCATGTACTATAAATTATGCTCTGGCTGACCTGGCATCCCTAGAGGTAGGGTAATGCTCTCCATCAATAGGTAACCCTAAAACTTCTACAATTCTCTCTTCAATTGCCACAACTTCTAACCCTTTTATTATGGCTTTTCCTTTAGATAATGTTTGAGCGAATTTGAGTGCAATGCCTTCGTAAAAGCCATCTAGCTTCATGAAATAATCAAAACATCCACAACCTTGTAATTCTTCAAGGCATTGTGCATCTTGCAACAAAATTTCATGAACTGAAGGCTCATTCCGAATTAAGCCACCTTCCATTGTTTGAAATCACTGTCACTTTGCAAACTTTCTTTCCTCTGCAATTCCTATCTAAAAGCCAACACCTTTTCTACTAAATTTTCACTGCCAGTGTCGACTAAATTTCCTTCTTTTGTCTCTATTTTTTTTACCATTTACAACTTATAACTCAAGACTACAAAAGGGAAATTAAGGCAAAAAAAAAGGGTGATAAATGAGAGCATTGATGGAAAGAATTAGTGGCTCAGTTAACATCATCTTACACATGCGAGCTAGGTTTTCAAATTGGCTTATTTAAATTTTTTGACATAGCCAAATTATGATTTGACACATAGGTATTATATTTGCAATTTTTATTGCACCCCAACCTAAATTTTGACATGTCCACACATGTGAGAAGGAGTGGTGAATTGACAGGAAGTGATGACATATTATGTAATCACCTATAGTAGCATGTAATTATTAGATAAATGTACTTAAAAGGTAATTAAGAGATGATAAGTACCATGTACATACTTGAGTGTGCGAAGGATGCGATACAAAGATCGTGGAGAGAAAGTATCGTTTCACTTTTTTTTAAATAATTGAGCAATTAATGAAAGTGAAACGAAGTGACGTGAGGTAGAATGAAATGATGGAAGAGAGAGAAAAGGTGATACAGATGGATGGATGGGTGGATGGGTGAAGAAATGGATTTCCACTAAAGTGGAAATCTTTATTATGAAAAGTATGTACGTTAATTTAACCAAGAGGTGGGACGCAGGGTCCACCACTTCCAGCTGTAGGGAGCTCGTGTGCTAATTGCTACAAGAACTCTTCCTTGGAGGGTGGCTTATGATATAATCTAAGATGATGACCATTGACAAGTGACTTGAATCTGATAGGGTCAATGGTGGTGAGTTGAATATCTGCATTATGAATTACCTCATAAATGCCATACAGTCCTAGCCACCTTGTTTTCAATTTTCCTACATTGTCCTTATACTTTGAGTCATATAAAAATGCCCAGTCACCTGGCTGAAACTTCTTCTTATCATGCCATCTCATCTTTGGATTTTGCACTACCTCAATGTGGTGTAAAGCTACTCTTCTCTTCTTATCCAAAGCATTTAGCTGCATGAATCTCTCTTTCTATCCTAAGACTGTTCCTATGGCATAATCTGAGGCATCTGTGTGAATGTGGAAAGGGGTCTCCCAATTAGGTCTCTTCAAAATAGGAGAATGGTTCAAGGCTACCTTTAAATCAAAAAATGCTTTGTCACAGTCTTCTATCCATTATAATTCAATAGATTTTGTTAGGAGAGTGTACAATGGCAAGGGGAAATGGTCTTTCTTAGTGGTAGCTTTAAGTTCTTTGTAGTCAACACAAACTCGCCACTTCCCTCCCTTCTTTGGCAGGGTCACTAATGAAGACATCCACTAGTTGTCTGAAATAGGATAGATAAATCTAGCAGCTATCAATTTTTGTAATTTTGTTTTAATATTTTCTCTCCATGCAGGGTTGATTCTTCATTAAGGCTACCCCATAGATTGAAAATCATCTCTGAGGTAGATTCTATGAGTGCAGAGATTAGGATCCAGTCCCTTCATATCATGATAGTCCCATGCAAATGCATTCTGGTGAGACCTCATTAAGTCTACCAATTGTAACTGTTGTTCTTCACTTAACTTGTTATTAATATTCAAATATCCTCCCTCAGAAATATGTATTTGAATAATCAATTCTATTAGAGCTATTTTATTAACATACGGTACCTTGAGTTCACATGGAAGCATGGTATGTAATATGCTTATTGTTGCAGGAAGTTTATCTGCAGACATAGTGGTTGCAGGAAGAGTGGCTATAGGAAGATAGTCTGCAGGCAAAGTGGCTGCAGGAAGAAATGGTGGAACAGGAAGAAGTGTTTTCATAGGATTAGCAGAAACCAATGATGCTTCCCCAACTTCACAATGGTTCTAAATTATACTAGATAATGCTTCATCTTCATCTTGAAGCTGCAAGAAAGCACTTCTACCTAGCATCATGAGTTGTGCCACTAAGTTAACTTCATTGGCTTCATCACCAACATGTGGCCATAAAGAATCCTCTTCATTATGGGTTAGCTAAGCAGGAGGATAAAGAAAAATCTTTTTAGTATTCTTGCCATAAAAAATAGTCATATCACCTAACCAACACCCAATATAAGAATTTGTTGATGCTAACCATGGCCTTTCAAGAATGATAGGATATCCTCCTAGGGTGGCCTTAGGAAAGAGAATCATGAAGTCTGTTGGATACTTCCAAGAGTCTAGAATTACCATAAGTTCTTCTATTATATCGTCATGCCTCATAGTAGAACTACCAACAAGCTTCAAGACAATAGGAATAGGTCTCATGCTTGCAACATTTGGTTGTTGCAGGATGTCCTTAGTCATCACATTGATTGCTGTCCCTAAATCAATCAGAGCATTCTTCACTTGGATCTCATTTATGACATCTGCTACCATAGGGTTATCTGGATCATTGTACTTGGGAATGGTCACTTATCCAAGCATGATTTCAACAAGTTGTCCCATCACATGTACTATAGTCAAGTCCTTCTTTCTACCTAGCTTCTTGAAGCATGATTCCTTGATCATCTTGCCATATATAAGAACATCTTTTATGGCCTTGAATAGGGGTATCTAGACACAAATGTGTTTCAACTACTCCAAGATGCCAAAAGTTGTATCTTCCTTGTCTTCCTTATGCTTGGAAACTTCCAATCTTTGAGGAAATGGTGGCTCTAACTAAAACTGGTTCAAGATTTTTAGGTATAGTTGGCTGAATGAGATAATTTAGAGGTTCCTCTTCCTCTTCCACAGGTATCTCAGTGATGATGGGTGTGGAAGGTGTTGGTAAAGTAGTTCCTAAACACAAATAAATGCCACCGACACTCACAACACATGCAAGAAATTGATTTGGATTAGTAGAATATAATGGCTATTGTCATGGTTTGTTATTTAGGTTTGGTGTGGGATGATCTGGTAGATGAGTAGGTTTGAGTGTGTTGGAGCTTGAATTAGTAGGTGGAGGCATTATAGCAGACTGCTAGAGTTGGGAAGATCGGTGCATGCAACTGGCTATCTGGTCAAAAAAAGATAGTGGATCTGGTGGCATACCTTGTCTTGGAGCCCATGGCTTCCTTTGTGCAACAAAGTGGACTTGTTCTTCCTCTTTCTAAATTGTTTTGAACTCAGGTGGAATCTTGGTGTCAATTTTAGCTACCATCTTGCATCTGCAGTCCTTCTTTTGTTTGCAATGAGGGAAATATTCTATCAACATTGCCTCTACCTCCTCATATTTTTCTTTGGCTTGAAGTATATCTAGATGAGTAGCTAGATTGTTTGTAACTTCCTGCTTGAAATCTACCAATAGATTAGTGATCTCCATCCTTGAAACTTCACTAGTAGATGACTTACCCAGAGAGGATTGGTAAGCTTTTCCTTTCTTTAAAGCTGCTCTGGAATAGTTCTGACATATTTTCTTGATATCTTCCCAAGGAACTTGAGTGATATATTTTTCTACCATCATGTCCAAAGAATTAGTACAACTCTCAATGATTCCTCTCAAGAAAAATAGGTTTTTTAATTCTTCATTGAGTGTATGATGTGGAGATTCCTACAAGAAAAATAGAAACCTTGAAATGTAATCTTCAAAACTCTCATCTTTCTTTTGTTGCATCCTAAAGATATCACCTCCTCTAATATCACTACCCCTCCAATATTCCTTGTATTTTCCAAGGAACTTTGTCTTCATGTCCTCCCAAGTCTCCATGACATCCTTCCTAGACTCATAAACTATCCTAGTGCAGCTTCTTTTAAAGTGGTAGGAAATAGCTTAAGTGTATGAGCATTAGCGGTATAGTCATAGCTTTTGTAGAGCATGTCAAAATCAAACAATAAGGTATCACCCATGTCTTCTTGATGGATTCCCAAGGAAAAGGGGTTATCAATCTAGTGGAGGCTTCAAAAATAGTTAGATTATGATATACGTCAACAAAGGGAAATGGTTCTTCTTCTTCTTCTTCATTTCTGGGCAGATTTGGAATCTTAACTAGTTGTGGTATCAACTTAGCATCAGCTAGCTCAAACAAAGAATGAGAAAACGAATAGAAAATCATTACTCATATAAGAAAAGGGTATTCTAAGAACAACTCAAGAGAAGTTTTAAATAAGAGAAACTACCAATGACTCCAAAGAACTTCCTAGCTTGACACCATCCCCGACAATGACGCCAAAAATATCAGCCTCCTACAATGATTCAATAACTAATCCTTTACAACCATGATTCAAATATTGGACATCTAACCTAAATATCTATCTCAATCATCATGAAGGTGCATTTAACTTGTCAACCCAGGGACGTAAACTTGAAATGGGTCATCACTGTATGTGCACTAGGAACTCTTACTAGCCATGTCTACACTACAACTAAGAAAAACATAATACTGGAAAGTAAACTACTTGGAAATAAATAAAGCAAGACTAAGCATCAATTAACAACTATGCTAAGCTGAAACTCATAACAAGAATAAAGATTTGGACAAACAAACAGGGAAGTACTCTGTCTGCTTTGGTTGTAGGAACAGTCACAGAAGAGAATTCTAGTGGTTGTAAGAACATTCAATGCCAAATTTTGAACTAAGTAAAAAATAGGAGATAATAACTAAACTAATTACTCTAAAGAAAGGATTACTCACCAAGTGGGCCCCCTTGGATGACTATCCACTAAGACTAATACAAACTCAAATGCTTAAACTCATACTATCATTTCATTCATTGAAAAATGTGTAAACAGAGTAGCAACATGGTTGTATTGAAAATGGAGAATCCTTAATACATCATCAATATCATCTAACAACAACAATCAAGAACTAAGAACCTACAAGAAGAAGATTCAAATCCTTATTTAAACTACCAGCTAAATAGGGTGGTCAACTCCCACTAACCGAGAGGATGCCATTTAGGGAAAATGAGGAAAATAGTGATAGAGTGGTTACGTCTGCATGGAATCCAGTCATACATGCATGCCCAAACGTGGACTTAGCACTACAGTAACACCTGTGATTGCTAAATTCCATAAATAAAAGGTGGTTACAATTGACTCTCATGGGGAATCCACTACCACCATCCTTCAGTTGACTCCTTTGAATGATTTCCCTACATGACCATCTGACGGTTTCCTTTCTCAACTTAGCATCCATAAATTGTGTCTTGCATAGCAATGTCAGTACGCATAATAATTACACATCTATAATCACCTTAAAGAACATTCATCAACTATACACAAAATCAATATAGATAATCCACATAATATGCCAATGTCGTTAAAACTTCACAGAGATAAGGTTAAACCCAATGTCAATGATTTGAGGGAAACATTATGAAAAAATTAACACTTAACTACTAAATTTCATGACACTTCCAGCAAATGGACTATGGATTCTACCCAAAAATTTGACCAAAAACTTGGCTCATCACTTGCATTAAGAGAAATTGTGAAAGGAGAACTACATAAATTACTAGATGCAGGATTTATCTATCCCATTTCAGATAGTTAGTGGGTGTCTCCATTAGTGATTGTACCTAAGAAATGAGGGAAATGGTGATTTTGTGTTGATTATAGGGAACTTAATGTTGCCACCAAGAAGGATCACTTTCCTTTACCCTTCATTGATCAAGTTTTGGACACACTTGTAGGAAATCAATACTTCTCTTTTCTACATGGATTAAGCAGCTACAACCAGATCCAAATTGCACCAAAAGACCAGGAAAAGACCACATTTACCAATCCATGGGGGGCCTATTCCTATTTGATACTCCCATTTGGCTTGTGCAATGCACCTGCAACTTTCCAGAGGGAAGTCATTAGCATATTCTCAAAAATTTCTCATGATTGCATGGAAATCTAAATGGATGACTTCAACACTTATGGTGTTGATTTTCATCAAGCATTAGAAAATATCAAGAGAGTCCTATAGAGATTTGAAGACCAAAACTTGTCCTTAAATAGTGAAAAGTGCTTCATGATGATGCAAGAGGGTGTAGTTCTTTGCCACTACATCTCCCACAAGAGAATTCAAGTAGATCATGCAAAAATTGAAGTAATCACAAATTTTCCTACACCTGCAAAAAAAAAGGATGTTAGGAGTTTCTTGGGTCGTGTAGGATATTATAGGCGATTCATCAAATATTTTAGCAAGGTAGTAGCACCATTGTATACCCTTCTCACTAACGATGTTGAATTTCAGTGGACTCAAGCTTGTGACAAGGTATTTTCTGACTTGAAGGAAGCTTTGACTCATGCTCCTATACTCAAGGGACCTAACTGGGAGCTTCCTTTCCACATCCACACTGATGCATCAAATTATGCCATAGGAGGAGTCTTAGGACAAAAAGAGGGAGTTGTTGAAAATGCTATTTACTTTGTCAGCAAAAATTTATAAGGAGTTGAATTCAACTATATAGTGACAGAGAAAGAGATGTTGGCAGTAATCTATGCACTGAATAAATTCAAACATTACATAATAGGCTACCAAAGCTTTGTGCACACTAATCATGCAGCCATTATGTATTTCATGAATAAACCTTTGATCATAGGTAGAATGGAAATATGGTTATTGTTCATGCAGGAGTTTGATATAACCATTGTGGATAAGCCAGGGAAGGCTAATGTTGTTGCAGATTTTCTTTCAAGACTAACTACATCGGAAGACAATTAGCCTATAGATGACTCTTTTCCTGATGAGCATCTATTCTCCCTCAGTGTGCAAACACCCTGGTATGCTAACATAGCCAATTACTTGGTCACAAGTAGAGTTCCTTCTCACTTCTCCCCAAAAGAGAAAAGGGAAATCATTGAAAAATATTTTTCTTTCTCTTGGATTGTTGGATGTTTGTTTTATACTAGACTTGACCATGTCATGAGGAGATGTGTGAGAGAATATGAGAAATATGACATCTTGCATGCATGTCAAAATGAACCATGTGGAGGAAACTTTTCAGCCAAAAGGACATCAATGAAGATTTTGAACACAGGGTATTATTGGCCAACACTCCACAAGGATGCAAGAAGGTATACTAGAAAATGTGATAGATGTCAAAGAATGGGCAGACCAACTAGATCTGATGAGATGCCACTTTTCCCTTAGGTATTAATCATTGCCTTTGACAAGTGGGGATTGGATTTTGTGGGACCCATTGACCCTCCATCATATGGTAAGTCTTATATATTGGTATGCACTGATTATGTGACAAAATGGGTAGAAGTTAAGTCCATGAAGCGTGCAAGAGATAAAAAAGGTTGCAAAATTTCTTTATGAAGATATTTTCACAAGATATGGAGTCCCAAAGAGAAATAGCAACTAATCAAGGAGCTCAATTCACATCAACTCTTGTTGCAACACTAGTGAATGAGTACAATATACAACACAAGAAGCCTACTCCTTATCACCCCCAACCTAATGGCCAAGTTGAGGTGACCAACAGAGAAATTGAAGCCATTCTGACTAAAACAAGAGCTTTCCATAGAAAGGATTGGGCAAATAGATTACCAAAAGCTATTTGGGCCTATAGGACAACCTGAAAAACAACTACAAGCTTCACCCCATTTGAGTTACTATATGGAAAGATAGCTATGATTCCAGTCAAGTTTGAATATAGACTCTATGGACTATAGTAGATTTGGGGATGGATATTTCTGATGTACAGAGAGAAAGAATCATGTAGCTAAATGCTTTGGATGAGATAAGAAGAGCAACCCTGCAGCATATAGAAGTAGTACATAATTAGAGAATCAAGTGGCATGACAAATTTATCAAGGATAAGAAATTCAAACCAGGAGATTGGGCCTTGCTCTATGATTCAAGATACCAGGACAATGCAGGAAAATTACAGACAAGGTGGCTAGGACCATATGAAGTTGTTGAGGTCTTTCCTAATGGATTTGTTCAGCTTACCACCATTGACCTTGTTAGGTTCAAATTACTTGTCCATGGTCATCGCCTCATATTATACCACAAGCCAGCTTCCAAAGAAGAGTTCCTATAGCAATTCACCCAGCACTCAGAGCTTCCTATAGCTGAAGGCAATGGACCTAGTGTCCCTCTTGCTAGCTAATTAAGGCATGTACTTTTCAAAATAAATACTTTCACTTATGTGGAAGTCCATTTCTTCATCCATCCACCCATCCACCCATCCATTACCACCTTTCTCTCTCTTCCATCACTTCATTCCACCTCACCTCATTTCACTTCATTTATTGCTCAATTTATTCTCTAAAAAGGTGAGTTTTAATTTATTCATGATCTTTGCAACAAATCTTCCACACATTTAGGTATGTGCACATTAATTGCTATTTTTAATCATCTTTTAAGTGCATTCATTTAATCACTGTACATTAGTATAAATATTAATATAAATGCCATTATTACCTTTCAATCACCACTCCCATCTCACATGTGCGGGAACATTTCCAAATTTAGGTTGGGGGTAGGGGAAAGAAAAAGATACAAATATTTTGTGAATTTATTAGCCATGTGTCAAATCATATTAGGCTACATCAGAAAATTTAAAATGACCTGATTTGAAATCTGAGTGAAAGGACAACTTGCATGTGTTAAAGGACAATAACTACAGCTGCCATTTCTTCCTATCATAATTCCCCTTTATCACTCCTTTCTTGCCATTATTGACCCTATCGTAATCTTGAGTTGCAAGAAAAAAGGAAAATCAAAAGAAAGGAAATTCAGTCAACACTAGCACTAGAAATTTAGCAGGTTGGTACTAGAATTTAGCAGATACTATAGGAAAGTACATTTCATTTTCAAAGGGGAATTGTAGGAAAGAAGTTGTAGAGCATTTGTTTGATTTTAGGAGGTGGGTTAATTCAAAATGAATCCACAGTGCATGATATTTAACTATAGGATGCACAGTGCCTGGTAGAATTTAGAAACTGTGGATGGTTAGATTACTTCTTGAAGCTAGATGGATTTGCTTAAATCATTTCCCTTGGATTTGTCCAAACATTTTTAGAAGGAAAAGCCACAGTAAAAGGGTTGGAATTTGTTGCAACAGAGGAAATAATTGTAGAGGTAATAGGGTTACCTACTGATGGTGAAAATTACCCTGCTTCTAGAGATGCCATATCAGCTAGGGCTGAGTTTATAGAGCCAAACGACCCCCCATTGAGCATAGATAAATAGGGTGCAAAGAGAATATCTCTGCCCAAGCCATGGAAGCAGATAGTTGTGTATGTTATCAAATACATCATTTGTGAGGGTCACCAGTCAAATTTGCATTCTATCCACTTCAAGCTTTTGAATCACATAAGGCACGGAAGGAGGATGAATGTGCCTAACATGTTGTACATTCTTCTCTCAATTATGGTGATTGAGACCCAAAAAGGTAGGGATAATTCTATTTCCCACCATTTCTTGATTAAATTGTTAGTTGAAAAGCCTCTACATGATGTATCTGGGATGAATTGGGAAGAGTTTATAAATGTTGATCAAATTAGACCTGAGCACTTGCAACCTAGGGCCTTACCTCAATCTTGTAGGTCTAGCAGGAGAGTAAGCACAACTGAAGCCATTCCTAGTGCTTCAACCTCTAGTGTTAGCTCTAATGTGAATCCTCTTGTAGCAAAAGAAACCATAGAAATTAGTTCTTCTATAATAGAGCACTTACAAAAATAAAGCTCTTCATTAGATTCTAATGATGACATTCCACTTGAAACCCTGATGAAAACTAGGGCACAGTAGAGAGAGGTAGAAATGAGAAAAGGGAAGGTTAAAACATAGCCTATAGAAAGAAAAGTTCCAAGTTCTAAGAAGAGGAAGGTTGATACTGTTCATCCTGCAGCCAAAGAAAAATGTGAGAGACCTCCCAGGAAATCAAGACCAGTTAGGCATGTGATTGGTACACCTCCACAAGAAATCCCTAAACTTGGTGAGACCTCACATGAGGACCCTGAAGCTCCAATAGAGTAGGAGAATATTAAAGAAGAAGAATACATATTTAGGAGAGAAACAAATATAACACTGGTCAATCTTGCCAACTTTGCAGAAGAATTGGAGGAAAAAAAGGACTTCTTGCAGCATGAGCAAGAGGTCTTGTAGCAAGAAGCCCTACAGCAATAGCCAGAACTAGAGCAGGAGTTCCTGCAGCCACAAGAAGAACAAGAGTCCCTACAACAAAAGGAAAAAGAAACAACACCCTTGTAGCCAAAGATAACTAGATAGCCCGAGTCCATGCAGATAGTGCCATATGAAGAGCCACCACCAAAAATACTGGTAGGAATCCATAATTCTCTTGATTTTACATTACATACAACAATTTTAAATTTATGGAGGAAATACAAAGAAGAGAGGAGGAATGGAAAAATCAAAAATGGAAATTGGAGGAAATTCAAAAGAACGATGAAGAGATTAAGGATAAAAATGTAGAAATTGCCACCTTGAAGTAGAGGATGGATGATATGGTAGCTTTGACACAAAAGATTTTGGAATGTAGGACCCCTCCAAGGGTCTATGCTCTACTCCTGAAAGAGAAATATCTCTCTTTTAAGATGTCAAGAATTTCATCGGGTTTGAATCCTTCTATTGACACCCCCATAAAATTCTTCAATACTCTTAGGATTGTCTCACTTGAAATGAAGAATTTGCTATGTGAATTTTATTTACATAAGTATGTTGTCATAAAAGACCATGATTGGAATCCATTGTTGTATGTTGGGGATGTTCAATTGAGAGCATTCATGTCTTGGGTGCAAAATGAGATTAGTTGGGGACAACAACATGGTGCTTATAAGCAATTAGAGTCTGATATCCCTTTGCCTGTTAGAGTTGAATCAAGAAATGCAAGGGATATTTACAGAGAATGGCATAGAATGCTGCTCAAACCAAGTTATGGCAATAGGATTATGTCTTGGATTGAGGTAGTTTACAATGAGTATGAGGTAAAGACAATAGAAAAGGAGGAAACCATGGGGAGATGTTTATCACAAAGATGGGATAGTTTGACTAATGAGCTGAAACAGGTTGAGCCTCATTCCATCCACAATTATGTTGTAGCACTAAAAATAATTTATAGGTATATTGAGGTTAGGAGAACACAGGGGAGACTTTGGCTTCCCCTAACTTTCTAGCCACCCATGCTCATGTGGCCTGTGCCAAACTTTAGATTTTACTAGTTTGACGTTGCTACAGAGAAGCAAAGATGGAATAGGTTTGACAAATTGGGAGGATTCTATTGGGATCATGATTCATGCACTACAACCACTAATGTTGGACAACTCTCACTTGTAAATTTTAGACCCTTGACCAAGCAGAAGAACAACTCTTCCCCTACTCGAGGACCAACAAAATTTTAGGTTGTGGGGAGTGATGAGCCTAGTTTTTGGTCTACTTTTGGGTAGAATTCATAGTCTATTTGTTGGTTGATTTCATGAACTTTGATGATTAAATGTTGGTATTTTCATAATGTTTCCCTCAAACCATTGACATTTGACATTATCCTATCTCTACAAGCTTTAATGACATTTGGCATATTATTTGGGTTATCTATATTGATTTTTCATGTGATTAATGAATTATTCTTAGAGTGGTTATAGATGTGTAGTTATTATGCATGTTGACTTTTCCATGCAGATTGAATGTATGAAGTTGAGGAAGACATTGCCTACTTGGTACGCACCATAACATCCAGTTGAGGAATTGATCCAAGTCAAAGGTAGCTGATGACAAAAGACTCTTCATGCAACTGAACGTAACCACCTTTTAGTGGCATTTAATGATTGAGCATGCATGGGAATTACGGTTGTGCTAGATCTATGTTTGGACTTGCATGTCTGATCAGATTCCATGCATGTGTAACCGCCATCGCTCCACTTTTCCCTATTCTTCCTAAATGGCATCCTCCTAGTCATGGAGTTGATTTCCTTGTTTAGCTATAGTATAAATAATGATTTTATGCTCCTTCTTTAGGAGGTTGCACAATTTGATATTGTACTCTCATTCTCTAGTTTTAGTGATACAAATACATTACTCTCTTGTATACATGATTTATAGTTAATAAAATAAAGTTTTGAGTTTGAGCATTTGAGTTCTCATTAGTTTAGAGGATACTTATCCAAGGGGGCCCACTTGGTGAGTAATCTGTCTTCTTAGTTTAGCATTAGTTTAGAATTACTTGCTATTTAGTACTTAGTTAGAAGTCTGGCATCAATTGTTCCTATAGCCACTAGAATTCCACTATGTGACTATTCCTACAGCCAAAGCAGACATAGTAGTGTCTTGTTTGTTGCTCATATTTTTATTTTTTTTATGCATTTTAGCTTATCATTGTCATTGATTGATTTTGAGCATTTGTCTCTTTCCCTTTCAAGCAATTTACTTTCAATATTGTGTTTCTTAGTTGTAGAATGAAATGGCTACATTGAGTTCCTAGTGCACATATTGTGCTGACCCATTTCAATTTCACATCCATGGGTTGACAAGTTAAATGCACCTTCATGATGATTGAAATAACTAATCAGGTTAGATGTCCAATCTTTGAATCATGGTTATAAGGGCTTAGTTATCAAATAATTGTAGGAGGCCAACACTAGCTTTAACTTTGTATTATGATTTAATGGTGTGGACTACATTTTATCACACTTTTATGATGGTTCATTTTAATGAATGAATTTTTTTTATTGATTATGTGGGATTTGATGGGTCTTGGGGGAAGGGTCGACATTATTTGTTGGCTCCTTTTATGATTTGATTATTATTTCATACACATTAGGGTTTGTCCCCACCATCATTATTTGCTTGTAGTTGTAAACTAGGGTTTCATGTGTTGCATGATTTAGAGTCTAGAGGGGGGTGCTTTATTGAATCCTATAAAGGTTGAAAAATCATGCAAGTATGCAAGTCAATGGTATAATGACCTAACATCAATGGTGAAATATAAGCCCTAGTCATTCTCACCATGCCCTAACTTGTTTCAACTTCAAAATTGATAAGGGGGAAGTGGGTATCTTGTTGGGTTGTTTTGATTCATGTATTGGAATGTATGTTTAGGCTTTGATTCATTGTCGTGAACTAGGGACTTCAAATTTGAATCAAAATATGAAGACAACAACAAGTAGGTTTTCCACATGGGATAAAACATGGAAGAAATCTTGAAGAATGCTCAAAGTTGAGTCCACTCAAAGAATTCCCCGACCCTTGGATTTTTTGAGAATTAATCCTCTCAAAAAATACTGTCATGCAGATTTCCTAAATTCAACCACCTTGCAGATTTTTGAGGGTTGTTTGATGACATTTTTTAGAAGTATAGGTTTGAACCAGGCTTGAAATGCTTGATTTTGACTCTAGGAATGATTTCAAAGGACATTATCATCTTTGGAGACCTCACCACACCGCAAATTTCTTGAAGGAAGTTCCTTTGGAAGATCAACTCAACCTTGGATTCTCCGAGTCCATGTAGGTGTGGAAATCCTGAAGGTGTTGTGAGGAAATGAATGAAGTTCAGATGTAATGACACTAGTAATTTAGAAGAGATCATGCATCATTGAGGAGTATGGTTTGAAATTTTAACATGAACTAAGACAGACCCTTCAAGAATTCCATCCTAGGAGGGAATCTCTAAACCTTAATCTTATCAAAAAATTAGAGTCACCTTAGATTTTCTACAATTCCTCCTAGACCTTGAAAGCCTAAATTCTTGAAGGATTGAATCAAGTTTTGAATGGCACAGTGCCACCATTTGATGAGAGAGGATTATGTGTCATTTAGAATAAGTTGAAAATCCAAAATTTGTATGAAGGCCCTCTCAGGGATTTCATCAGGGCTCTAGTTCTTCTGGCTAATCCGCCTTAGGTCAATTTTTTTAAATTCCTGCCGACCCTTGAAATCTTGAGATGCATGTGATTTTAGGAGATTATCATTGGATTATAATATTAATAAATAGAATTAGAGGTTAATAAAGAACTCTTTTTGTATCTTCTTTTAATGTTAATTTGATCATGATTGGCATCTTGGTGATTATCATTATGTTTTTCTAATAGATGCGGGTAGATTTGAGTCTAGGAAACACTACTAAGACAAAGGATTCACTTGTGCAAGAAGAGGTCAAAAAGAGAGTAGAAAAAATGAAGTATGAATTCAAGGGGATATGCCTTAAGTCAAATATCTCTTTCACATGGTCCAAGATAACTAATACAAATATGGGGCATGTTGACTATGATGATTTATATCAAAGGATGTTTGGCAATGCACCTACCCAGTAGGCACAAATCATTACACGTGGACTTGGCTCTAGAAGCAGGTTTTCCACCCACATTGTTGTGCCCAGAATTAGTAGTAGAATGTGAAAAAAATTAAGATATTAAAAAGAGAATAATAGTGGGTCCACAAGGAAGGGTCATGGCCAATATGATTGAATAATATATAGCTGAAACCTTTAGTATTTCTTTCCTCCACAAGCTTATTAAGGAGATTAACATCAAAGAGGAAGAATATTTTTATGATAAGGATTCCTCTAGGGCTTTCAATGTGATGAATAGTTCCTGGATTACTAAACCAAAGCTACATTATTCCGAGCTCCCAAAGCAATTACATAGGAGTGACTTCAAGATGGAATACATTGATATTATCACACTTCTAGGTAGGGTGATGGGATTGGAAGAGGCTTTCACTTTTAGGACCTAGATTTTCTACACAATCACTCAGATCATGGGAGGAAAACATTATCACTAGGTAGGTATATTGAGTGATAATCTAGACATGCAATTGAGAAGTGTACAAGATACCAATGTCTTCATGATGACTTCTTATCTTGTTTACATGTAAGAAAGTAAGAACAAATATAAGGGCATGTGTTGCAAAGGAGTCCCTGGAAAGGACATAACATGGGATGTTTATCCTCAGCTCCAGTTAAAGACAACCAATTATAAGAGAATAGATATTGCTTTCTTCATGGACATCCCAAGATTACTGTAAGGTGTTCTTCATGTAAGAATTTTAGCAGAAGTAATGGAATTGATTAGGAGATATAGGAAGTGGTTTATCTAGTTTGAGATGTTTTCTTAAGCTACTGTAAGCTACTAAAGAAGGAGAAGAAACTCCTCAACCTACTAAGAAGAGGAAATTAGTGAATCGGGGTCAAAATATGGCCAAAGGGACAAAGACTTCTTAAGACTTAGCTATTTCTCCCAAAATTGTGGAAATTGAAAGTTATGGGGGAAGACCACAGGTGTATGTAAGGAGTAATTTTCCAAAGAAAAGGGTGTCCCCTATAGGAGAGTTAAGGGTTGAAGCTAAAATGGTGCATACTAAAGAGGCACCTACTGATGATCTTATGAAAGAAATAGTGAAATAGCTCAAGGAAACAATTCCCCTTCTTTATCCCCAACACAAGAAGTATCAAATAATCTAGAATATGAAGCCCTCATAGAGCATGAACAATTAGGTGGAGAAGGAGGAATCCCTAATAATTTTGATGAGGGGGTGCAAAAGGAGGAGGTATCAACTCTAAGGAATGGAAAATTGAGTGACCTCGTGCAAGAATTGAAGGAGAAGGAGGTAATAAGTAAGGAAGAAACATCAAAAGTTAATGTGGAAGTTCCTTCCCGACCTCTAATAAGTGAACATATTGATGTACCAAACTCGGAGGGTGGGCACAAGGATAAACAAGATGAAGGAGAGGAAAAACTGGAGAAGGGAGGAGATAGTAGAAATGTAGAGGATGTTACAGATGGCTCCCCAAAAGATCAATCAAAAGGTACAAAAACAAAGTAGCCTACTGCCCCAAAATGGTTAGAGAAAAGGTTGAAACAAAAGGCTATTATTGTGGAAGATGAAACTCCAAATTAGGACAAGTTCCTTGAAAACTAAGGACAACCTAAAGAGAGAAAAAGAGTTAGAACTATCTCCAAATTTGCAAGAGATGAATTTAATAATAGGATTAACCATGTTGTTGTTCCCATAGAAAATAAGTATAAGGATGAAATAAGACCTATAGACTATAAAGTGTAGACTACCAATCTAGTTGCATCCATGAAGGAACAAGAAAAGTAATATTTTCAGGAGTAATCTCAAGCTATTCTTTGGAGACTAGACAAGGAGAATTAGTAAAAGGAGGAATTAAAGAAATAATTGAGGGAGGTTCACAAGTATGTTCAACATCTGATCAAACCTCAGCAATCAAAAAGAAATGAAGGGCCTACCTTACATGAGGGATTGTTATCCAAGGAGACAGTTTCAGAAATTGAAAGGTTGAAGTCCTTTGTGAGAGATTCACAAGAATGGCTATAGAGTGTAAGCGATAGGGTTGATGAAATGATTGAGAAGGTACTGTATATGTAAGAGAGGTCATATTTTCTCTCCCAAGATATGGCTCGTTTTCTCACTGAATGCGAATATCCTGATGATGCAATTGTCAAGGATTTGGAGAAAGTACTTTCATTCCAATTAGAGGTTTTGGTGAAGGAGGGTGTCCTCAAAATGCATAACAATCACATAGTTATAATATGGATAGAAGCATTCAAATTCATAAATGAACTCAAAATGAAGGTACCAAAGAAAATATCTAAAGCCGAGACCATGGTAAAAGAGGTTTTTGATAGTTGCAATGCTTTTCTGGAAACTTTTTACTGGAAGGAAGAAGTTTGGGAAAAAAAATGATGTTGGTTAATTTGAGAAGTGGTGGCATGAGGTATATTCTCCAAGTATTGACGACCTAGTTGTCAAAGACCAATTGGAGGATGCTGCAATCTACATCTCTTGCTTGGATAGATATCAAAATTTGTATAGTGAATGGGAAAACACCTTGAATAAATATACAAGAGAGTTAAATTCAATAAAGGCATGGATTGATTTGATATCCACCCCAACCCAGGCCATCTTGGACCCAGTTCTTAAGAAAGTTAAATAAATTTCTAGAAGAAATGAGGGGGACAAAGGGGAGAAGGGTGAACCCTCTTGACTATCTGGGAGAATGAGTCATCAAAACCAATTTTTCATGCGAAGAAAAGTAATTTGGGCTTTGAATTATGTGCAAGATGGAATTATTCCAAAAGTTGACTTTTTGAGGTTGCCCTTCAATATTTTAATATAATTTTGAACTAGGGAATTTTAGGAGGGAAATGTGGATGACCTCCCTGGCCAACCTAAGATGTTAACCCTAATTTGGAGCCACCCTAAAATGTAATGTTATACATTGGGGTTTTCCCCTCATTTGTTAAGGTTAGACATTTTCAAAATAGTTGGATTTTTAGCTAAGATCTCTAAGAGGCACAATATTACTTGCGATACTTGAATTATTGTACATTTTGGTGAAGAAAATACAATTGAATACATTTTTCTTTGGTGTTCTTCTTTTTGTTATTTCTCCATGCATGGTTCTTGTGTTTCAGATTTTGATGAGTTTCTCTAAGTAAGTTATTTATTAGTGATCTTAGAGATAGTTGCAGTTTAATTGTGTTCATGATATTGTATTTTAAGTGTTTGAGCAACCCTTGGTCCATACTTTTAGCAGCTTGTTGATTGTAAGTTATTGTATAAAGTTAGCCTGGGCCTATATCTTGTTGTGCTAAGTTCAATTGTGGGTATTTATTCATTTCAATACCAAATTAGGGTTGATGTGTGAATGCTTCACAGTTTGAAAACATTTATGCCTTAAGAGATTGCACTATTTCTGTGATATTGTAGGTTTAATCTAGGTTTAGAAGGAATTGGTCTAAAGGGTTTCTCCATTTTAGATGTTATGTTAGCTTCATGATTGATAATTGGAGTTAGTTTAGAATAGATATCTCTTTAAACATTTATATTTTTTTATTTCTTTAAAATTTTAGTTAGTTTTAGGGTTTAAAATCATCATTACAAGATCACATTTGATGTACATTGAAGCTCCCAACATTTGTTTAGAAGGCCCCTTTTGGAAAACCAACAATTTTAACATTATCTCTGAGCTATTTTATTGCATTGTCAAAACCTAATATTAGAGACCTTGGGGTTATCTCTTGAAGCTTTCTAATAGATATTTACCATTCAAGAGAGATGGTATATCACATTTTTTCTAAGTTGTGCAGAAAACACCATCAAAAGATTGGCACTAGAAAGAGGGCTAATTCAACAAGCTGGAGAATTTTCTATCATCAATATCTTCTCAGATATTTAGGAGGTAAACGAGGTCTACAACATAAGGATATTTTTAGGATCTAGGAGCCCCAACTAGGTCAAGAAGGACCAAAGAGGGGGGATAATCATCATCTTCACCCATCTAGCCATCATCTTCCTCTTCCTCACTAGATTCTGAGCTAATTTCCACTAAACCTCATCCGTCATCCATTCAACAACCCCAAGCACAAGTTAATCAACCATTTCCACCTCCAACTCCACCAAATTAATTTATGGAAAATAATCCTTCACCTTTTCTCTTCAACAATTATAATGCCATGCCTACAAATCTAGAGCAATTTTGCACCAAGTTCCATGTTGGTGACTCTAAGAGGACAGCTAAAGAGCACATTAGAATTTTCTAGACTACCCTTACGTATAGGTGAATTAATCATGAGGATGTTGCATGCAATATTTTCCCATATTCCTTGGGTGAAGAGGCCTTTTACTGGTACAATCACTTACCAGTTGGCTCTATAAACGATTGGGCTGATATAGAGAATGCCATTCTTCTTAAGTTCAAAATTCCCATAAGTGCTAATGAGTTGTATCTTCAGTTCACTAAGGTCAAGAGAGAAGTCAATGAGCCAATAGGGTCTTTCAATAATAGGTTCCATCATTCCTATACCCAGCTACAAGCACCCTATGTTGTGGATGATGCCACAACAAGAGAAGTTTACTATGATGCATTGGATAGCCTTATTTATACTTTTATCAAGTGGAAGTACAATCCCCCTAATATTTTGTTGAATGCATATATAGATGTAGTTAAGGCAAGTACATATTTGAGACAACATTTTTTAGGACTCCAATCATGAATCCAGTCCCACAACTACCTATAGTTCGTCATCTAGGACCACCGTTAAATCAAATAGACTTTGTACCAAATTATTCACACAACGTAGGCCAAGAACCTTTTCCCTAATAGAAAACTAACATTCCCGAGCTATTTTCAAAACTTTGAGGCACTTAATTAGTCTTTAAATCAAGGTTCTCATGTATTTTATCTACAAAACTCTACAAATTCTATGTCAACACCATGTAAATCAGATAGGGAAATGTTAGATGAGCTGACATAACAAGTTAGGAAGTTGTCCACTAAGGTAACCTACTTGAGGAACCAGAATATCCAATTACAGGCTACTTAAAGAAGCATCCAATATAACTATAATAGAGATAATAGGGATAATAGAGAGTTGGGTTATAATAGAGATAGTAGGGAGTTTGTGCAAGGTTCTGGCCAAGGCTATGATAGAGGCCAGTCATTGGGAAAAAAATTGATAGGAGGCCACTACCAAGGAAAAATAGGGCCTAGAAAACTATATCTAACAATGGGGGGGTCCCTACACCACTAGATCAGCTTGGAAATCTAGAAAAGACTACTAGTATGGCCCTCCTAGTAGAAGTTGCTCTTAGGGGATATTATCAATTGCACAAGATAACCCAACACTCAAAATTTGAGTGTCCTAAGTTCCAAATAGTTGTAGCTATATTATAGATGGAGGTACAAGAAGCTATTGGAGGTCCTTTGTATGGTCAAGAAATAGTACCCTTAGATCCTTATGATTCACTGGTGTTGGTGTTGAACCATGCCCCTTTTCGAAGAGGAGAAGAGAATGGGCCCAAAGAAGAGTCCACAAAGAAAATTGAAGAATCAAAACAATTATATAATGGGGAGTCAATATCAGAGCTATTCAAAAATGGATCTATTGAAAATGGTCCTTTGGACCAATAAGAGAAAATAATAGATGAAGTTTAGATGTTTTACCAAAGGAATAGGTTGTATGATTTAAGAAATTGGTAGGTTGGTGGACCATTTACCACATCCAAACCTCCAAATAATTTCAACACTCCCCATAATCCCCATACTAGTAATAATCCCTCATATCCTCATGTTCCAAAGTAGTATTTCTATAGAGGAGGACCTTATGGTGCTTCAAAAGGAGAGGCTACCAAGGATTGGGAAGGAACATCTTTAAGGAGTAGCCAATCTGATATGATTGTGTTCCAGATGGGAGAGTAGGTCGTAGAGGATCTCAAGAAAGTGAAGGTGAGTCTTTCAACCTTTGAGTTACTAAGAGTTCCAGATATTTGGAGTGTTGTGTTGGAATATTTGAATGACCATGCATCCTCAAAGTTTTCACTGGGCTTTGTTGTCAATAAGGTTGGTTTTACTAAACCATTGGTTAGAGATGCAACCAAAAAAACATAGAATTCTTAGTTAGCTCCAAGTCAAAATACCCAACCTAACAAGGAGACACCTCAAGATCAGATAAAGGATAGAAATAAAGAAAAGGAGAATAGTCAAGTGGTCAAAATTGATTCTTCGATAAGTTTATTCCAAACCAAGTAGGATATTCCCCCTTTATTGATTTCCATTTGGATATTTGGCAAAAATCCACACAATTGTTTCTTAGATTTTGGTGCATCCACAAAAGTAATGCCATTATCTTTTTGTAAAGCTCTCAGAATCACCCCTACTCCCTCCTAGCATAAGGTGACTCAATTAGATGAAATTGAGGTGAGAATTGTAGGAGATTTAAACATTATCCCAATGTAGATAGCAGCAGATCCACAAGTGTAGTAGGTTATTAGTATCCAGGTGGCTGATATACCTGATGCCTATAGAATGATCCTTGGAAGAGACTTCACCAGGGTCTTTAATGGGTACACTTCAATAGATCACTCTCATATTTGGCTGCCATGGAAGGGAGTGCCAAATCATATTATGATTGAGAGAGATCCTAGACTGAGGTACTTGATTACTGAATATCAGAATACATCTAATGAAGTGTTGATTTATGAAGAAAGCTTAGGAAACTATATCCTAGTAGTTGTTGTTCAAGAGCCAGAAGTGGAGGAGGTGTTTATGATGCAAGACGTACCTAATGATTCAGTTTAATCCTCTGGTAGCATGGAGTAAATTGTAGAAATGGATGAATATTTTGAATTGGGTGATGGTAATATTTGATTATTTGACATTTTTTTAGGAATTTATTCAGAAATACATCGAGGACCAGATAAATTTGGGAAGACAAATGAACTTTCAAAATTTTTGCTACCCAACTTGTGTAGAGTGCACAATGCTTCCCATCATAATTTTGAGTGTTGTCTTTGCTAGACTATTGTAGATAAAATCAAGAGATACATCAATTTTCCCCCAACAGTTAGACTCAAAGTGCAAGAAGTACATCGAGACTAAAAAGGGACAGAGCCAGTTGTGAAAGAGGATCCTTCCTCTTATAGGAATGGGAGTAACATAGATTCTAAAGGTATTCCTTCTACAAAATTTTGGACTCTACAATTTTATGGATCAAAGTGTAAGCAAGGTGCAATAGTTGGCTTCGAATTGATAAGTCCATTAGGTGAAACCTTTTTTGCAGCTCATATATTGCAATTTTAGTGTACTAATTATGTTGTTGAGTTATGAGGCACTAATCCATGGATTGCTTATTGCTATGAAGAAGAATGTCAAGATTTTTCAAGTGGTTGGGGACTCGAAGTTAGTGGTGAAACAAGTTAGAAGGCAATATTACTATCATGGCTGGAGGATGACTAACTATTAGCATAGAGTGTGGGACTTGATTGAAGGCTTTGATGCATTTGACATCCATCTAATCCCAAGGGCCAAGAACCAATCTGTAAATGCTTTAACCCAAGAAACTAGTACATTGGAGCCTCTATCCTTATCTAGATTAAATAAATTCACCATTGAATTAACACCAATCCCTTCTATACCTGACAATGTTACAAACTTCCAAGTATTTGAGGCTGAAAACCATATCCTAGACTTCATAACCAGTTTTTATGTGTTCAATTCACAAGTGATTGATGAAATGGAACCTCAGGAAGCAGAGTTAGAAATGGAAGGAGTTCTCAATATGAAAACAAACACAATCCCAAGAGGAATGGTATAGCTAGAGAGGACTTTGACCTAGATAGGATAAAGGATCAAGATCAACAGACTAAAATAGATTCAATAGACAGTTAGTGTCATACCTACATGGGAACTTTTGATAATGTCAAGAATGTGTTCATTGGAAAGGTATGTACTCCGGAAGAAAGGAAAGGTTTTGTAGATGCATTAAATGCCTATGAGGATGTCATAGCATGGAGTTATGAAGATCTAAAGACTTATGACACCTCCATTATTACACACACTATCCCCTTGAAACCTAAAACAAGACTTTTTTGGTAGAGGCAGAGGCCTATTAATGCATTGGTAGAACCAATAATTTAGAAGGAGGTGCAAAAATAATTATCTACTTGAATCATATTCACAGTTAGACACTTCACATGGGTGGCCAATTTGGTTACAGTCCATAAGAATAATGGGGAGATAAGATTATGTGTGGATTTTAGAAACCTCAATCAAGCTTCTAAAAAGAACAACTATTTGGTTCCTTCATTGGATGAGGATTTGTAGATTATGAACATATCCAAAATGATGTCCTTCCTAGATGGTTACTCTGGTTATAATCAATTCATGGTCCAATATGAAGATAGAAATAAGACAGCCTTCACCACCAAGTGGGGGAAATTTTCCTATAGGAAAATATCCTTTGGGTTGAATAATGTAGGGGCCACATTCTAAAGGGAAATGGATATTGCTTTTAAGGACATCATAGGAAAATTTATTATAATTTATATGGATGATCTGACAATTTTCTCTAAAAATAGAGGTGACCACATTTCAGATTTGTGCAAAGTATTTTAGAGATGTAGAGAATTTGACATCTCCCTTAATCCTAAGAAGCGCATATTCAAAGTAACTAAAGGAAATCTCCTCGTACATATCATTTATGAGCATGGAATTTCAATTTATCCCAACAAAATTTATCCTATCCTAAAAATACAGCCACTAGCCAACAAGAAGGAGATGAACTCCTTCTTCATAAATATTAACTTTGTTCAAAAATTTATCATGGGATTTGCAAGAATAGTAAAGTCACTTAATGAAATGCTGAAGTAAGACACAAAGAGAGCTATAGCCACTGCACTAGTGCTGATGAGTCCTAATTATCCAAAGCCATTTTATATATACTCCTTTGCATCAGAACATTCTTACGCAAGCATGCTAACCTAGAAATCAGATGAAGGAAATGAGCATCCTATAGCTTTCATGAGCACTCCTCTCAGGGATTTGGAGCTAAGATATCCAAATGTGGAAAAAAAATATCATGCTTTAGTTTGAGGGGTTAAGAAGTTTAGACATTATATCCTAAGGAATAAGGTTTTTTCTATTGTACCTTACCCTATCGTGAAGCTCCTGTTGATTCAAAATGAGATGGGAGAAAGAAGATCCAAGTGGGTTACCATGTTACAAGGGTATGATATAGAAATTCAACCCATGAAGCTTGTAAGGGGACAAGATTTAACACGTACAATGGCTAAAACAGGACCAAATATTTCTGCACAATAGTATCACCTTCAAGATGTCTCTCGAGATGAATGGTACAATGATATTGTTTATTATTTGCTGAACTAGAAATGTCCTAATCATTTGAACATACTACAATGAAGAGTCTTGCACTTGAAAACTGACAGTTCCATGCTATAAGGAGGAATTTTGTACAAGAAGAATCATGAGGGTTTCTATTTTTGGTGCTTGGGAAAAGAGGAAGCAGTTTGTGTGATGACAAAATTTCATGACAATTATGGAATAGGCCATTGTTCTAGACCCACTATCGCACATCAGATCCTGAGGGTAGGGTATTACTAGCCCACTTTATTTAAGGATACACACAACCATGAGAGTACTTGTTATGTATTTCACACATGTGCTACTAAGGAGGAATGTTCTGCTCTTCCACTATAGCTAGTTATCAAGGTAAAACCCTTTGCATAGTGGGGTATGGACTTCATCAGCCCAATCAGCCCACCATCCTCTATAGGACATAGGTATATCCTTACTATTACTAATTATTTCACTAGGTGGACTGAAGCTATCACTTGCAAATAATGTACTGTTGAGGTAGTGATCAATTTCCTTGAATTAGGTGTCATTAATCACTTTGATTGTCCTTTTCCTTCGGTATGTGACAATGGTTATGCATTCTCTTCTTTGAAATTCTTAGGCTGGGCATTTGATCATAGCATTGTTATTAATTTTTCCTCAAACTACTACCCTCAGGAAAGTAGTCCATGAATAAGAACCTTCTAACCATGATCCGTAAGTTACTTGATAGGAGTCCTAAGGATTGGCATACTCAATTGAGATTTTCCTTGTGGACAGATCATACATGAAAGAAGACATCCTTAGGTACATCTCAATATCACCTTGTGTATGGATTTGAGCCTATACTCCCTATCTAGTTAAGGATTCCCACTCTCCAGTTCATCAATGAGTATTACGAGGAAGGAGAGCATTTAGAGGCCCATCTAGGTGAACTGTTATAGTTCAAGGAGAAGAGGGATACAACCTTAGAAAACTTTGCCAAACATTAGGGTGTTGTTAGAAGGTGGTTTGATTGTAAGGCTAAGGTCAAGGCCTTTCAGATTTCAAATTGGTCTTGTATTGGGATAAGGCACATGAGAAAAATGAGGAGCACAGTAAGTTTGACAAGCTATGGTTGGCCCCTATCAAATTTTTGAGATCCTAGGAGACAATGATTTTCCTCTAGAGAATCTCACCAATGAAGATGTCCCATTTCCAGTCAATGGGAAACATTTAAAGCATTATTTATTTTCTTGATTTTTTTTCTATCTCATCTTTATAAATAGTTAGAGTAGGTGTTTTCTTTCTTTCAGTTTTTCTGGCTCAGTTTGCTTTCACTTTTTTCCTTGGTTAGTTTAGGTGTTTTTGTTTTTTTTTTACTTTGGCTTTGGGGTGTCCCTATTCTCTTGTTTGGGGAGGTTTCAAACTTGCACAACAACTCTTTTATTACATGGGACTATTCTGAGTATTTCCCTTACAAAATTTAATCATTTTTTTGGATCGGATGGCGAAGGTCCATCATTTAGTGTCACATGATCTAAATGTATAAAGTGGATAGGTCATTGGATTAAGTTGGTTACAAAATGTGCTCAAATATTACATCTAAACATATCTTAAGAACCCCGAGGTTGCTATTATGTGCCTTGTGAGATCTGGTTAAGTGAAAAATCTTAATTCTACTTCAATTCCACTATGATTCTTAGCCCTGAGTGTGAACATCATTGTTCACGAGTTGAAATAAAAAGAAGTGAAAAGAAGAGAATATCAAAAAGAAAAGAAAAGTATTGAACATCAAAAGGAAATTCAACTTATCAAGAGGAGCCAAATATCTTGATCGGGGCTATGGATGCCTAGCTTGCAATAGAGCAATGTTCAGGAGAATCACAATGATAACCTCATTGGGGCTATGGATGCCTGACTAGCAGTGAGGCTCTATCCAAGTTGCTTTTGGAGTCAAAATCTTTATGTAGCTTAACATGACTAAACTTGGTTTCCCTATAATAGCCAAGGGAGGTAAATGAATACATCTTCATGCACTGGGATTTCCAGAATAGGAAGGACACACTTGTCCATTGATTTTGAGGCTTTAGTTTATGGGTGACCAGATGCGGGGGTTGGAACTAGAGATTCTAGGTTCTTGATTCCATTTTTTCATTGAAATTTTCTAGAGCATTTCCCCAACAAAATCGCCATTTGATGTACATTTTTGCACACACGCCCCACCCGAGGTAGGCACCCTTATTTTTCTTATCTTTGTTCCTTGTTTTTGCTTTAGGTTTGACCTTCTCCCCTTAAGGGATAGGTCCCTCTAAATTTTGACCTTTTGCTTCACTTGGAAAAATTGAGGTTTAATCTACATTTAGGGTGCTTTAATGTAGCTTTTGATCTCAATTCATCATTAGAACTCCATGCGTTTATCTAAATTTCCATCTAGGGGAAAAATTGGCTAAGTTTGGGTGAAGTTTGGATATTCTACCTTTGGATGGATTTTTTGAGTGACGAGTCATCTCAGAAAATCCGAGGTAGCTTGGAGTTTCTATGGTCTAATCCCTTTAGAGAATCTAGCCTCACTTGAATTTTCTAAATCTGCCAACTTGTCACATTTTCGAGTCTTCAGAGGTCTTGTCATCGCATTTAAGAGTCGTTAGTGGGTGCAATTAATGTGATATTAAGGGGTTATTTGGGGACTTTTTGAGTGATATTATATCATTTTAAGTTGTGACTTATTTAATTCGAGGAGCTTTTTCTTTCTCAAAGATTGGTGATTTCATTTGGTGTGTCAACCCTGCTATTGTTGTTTGGCTTGAATTCATAGGTGCATTTGGTTACTTGTATTTTGGCCTTTTCTCTCTAAAGGTAGGGTTTTACCCCTCTTTTGCTTTATGATTGTGACCTAGCTTTAACTTTGTATGATGATTTAATGGTGTGGCCTACATTTTATCACACTTTTATGATGGTTCATGTTAATGAATGTGCATTTTTTATTGATTATGTGGGATTTGATGGGTCTTGTGGGAAGGGTCGACATTATTTATTAGCTCCTTTCAGGATTTGATTATCATTTCCTACACATTAGGGTTCGTCACTGCCATCTTATCTACTTATAGTTGTAAACTAGGGATTCATGTGTTACGTGATTTAGAGTCTAGAGGGGGGGCGCTTAATTGAATCCTATTAAGGCTGCAAATTCATTCAAGTATGCAAATCAATGGTGGATGTGCAGGATCATGATGGGCCAAAAAGTGGCGATATGATGGGTATGCATAGGATATGTGGTTGATGACTTTTTTTTACCCAAAATTGATGAAACGAAAAGGATTTTTAAAGGATATTCTCACCTTTCCACCAATATAGATTATGCTTTACTTTTAATTTAATAAATAATTATTATTCATTTTCTATTTGAATTACGACTAAAGTCCTGATTGATAGGTTGATTGAAAAACATCTATAGCTTTCAAATGATATCACATATTTTGAATCCAAAACATGCACAACATTCTATGCTTCACATACTATAGGATTGAAAAAAGATAAATTTCATGAATTTTTTACCAAGTTAAGGTGGTCAGACATACGAGTTTTTATATTTTTTAAAAGTTGTAATGAAAAATTCATAATTAATTATTTACTTGGAAAAAAATTACAAAAATATATGCATCACATCAGGACATGAGTCTCTACTTATATCTAAAATCTTATAAAAATATATTATTTTATTGTGGTTAGGGTTGTCAAACAGACACCTACTACTTATTTTTTCCCTCAAATTTAATTGTTACTGCATTGAAATTTCAAATTTTCACCAAATAGATTTTTTTTTTCAAATAAACCTAGTAGTTTAGAAACTACATTCAATTTTCTACCGATTCTATTCTTACATATTTTTGAAATAATATAGATAACTTATTCAAATTTTTATGTCAAGTTTCCTAACTCTGGTTTTTCTAAATTTTTTGCCACTTAATGGCTTGTTTTTCCATCATGATCTTACACATACCTTGGTATAATGACCTAACATAAATGGTCAAATATAAAATCTAGTCATTCTCACCACTCCCTAACTTGTTTCAACTTCAAAATCAATAAGGGGGAAGCGGGAATCTTGTTGGGTTGTTTCAATTCATGTCTTGGAATGTATGTTTAGGCTTTGATTTGTGGGCGTGAATGAGGAACTTCAAATTTGAATTGAAATATGAAGACAACAACACTTAGGTTTTTTGCATGGAAAATAACATGGAAGAAATCTTGAAGAATGCTTGAAGTTGAGTCCACTCGGAGAATTCGTTGACCCTTGGATTTTCTAAGGATTAATCCTCTCAAAATATCCTATGTCATCCGACCACCTTGCAAATTTTTGAGGGTTGTTAGGAAACGTTTTTCCCAAGTCTAGGTTTGAACTGAGCTTCAAATGCTTGATTTTGACTCTAGGAATTATTTCAAAGGACATCATCATCTTTGGAGACTTCGCCACACCGTGGATTTCCCAAAGGAAGTTCCTTCAAAAAATCCACTCAACCTTGGATTCTCCAAGTCCATGCAGGTGTGGAAATCCTAAAGGTGTTGTGAGGAAATGAATGAAGTTTAGATATGATGAAACTAGTAATTGAGAAGTGATCATGTGTCATTGAGGAGTATGGTTTGTAAATTAAACATGAACTAAGATGGACCCTTCAGGAATTCCATCCTAGGATGAAATCTCTGAACCTTAATCCGTTTAGAAAATCAGAGGAATCTTACTCTCCGCAACTCTTCCTACACCTCGAAAGCCTGAATTCTTGAAGGATTGAATCAAGTTTTGAATGCAGTGCAACCAGTTGACGAGAGAGGATAATGTGTCATTTAGAAGAAGTTGGAAATTCAAAATTTGTATGAAGGCCCTCTCAGGGATTTTATCTTGGGGCAGATTTTCTAGGCTCTAGTTCTTCTAGGGAATCCACCTTAGGTCAAATTTTTCAAAATTTTTGTCGACCCTTGAAATCTCAAGATGCATGTGCTTTTTAGGAAATTATCATCAGATTTTAAGATTAATAAAGAGAATTAGAGGTTAATAAATAACATGTTCTGTATCTAGTTTTTAATGTTAATTTGTTCATGATTGGCATCTTGGTGATTATTTTTATTTTTTTCTAAAAGATGCAGGAATATTTGAATCCAAGAAATTCTACCAAGACAAAGGCTTCACTTATGCAATAAGAGGTCAAGAAGAGAGCTGAAAGAATGAAGTACAACTTTAAGGGAATATGGTCTGAGTCAAATATATCTTCCACATGGTCTAGGATAGCTGATACAAGTATGGGGCATGTTGACTACGATGATTTCCATCAAAGGATATTTGTTAATGCACCTACCCAATAGGCACAAATCATTACACACATGGGATTGGCTCAAGAAGCAGGGTTTCCACCCACATTGTTGTGCCCAGGATTAGTATTAGAAAGTGCAAAAAGTTATGATGCTAATAAGAGAATAATAGTGGGTCCACAAGGAAGGGTCATGGCCAATCTAACTAAAGAATCTATAGTTGAAACCTTCAGTATTGCTTCCCACCACGAGCTTATTAAGGATATTAACATGAAAGAGGTAGAGGAGTTTTATGTTAAGGATTCCTTTAGGGTTTTGGATATGATGAACAGTTCCTAGATTGCTAAACCAAATCCACATTATTCCAAGCTCCCAAAGCAATTACATAGGAGTGACTTAAAAATGGAATACCATGATATTATCACACTGCTAGATAGGGTGATGGGATTGGAAGAGTCTTTCACTTTAAGGACCTAAATGTTCTACCCAATCACTCAGATCATGGGACGAAAACATTATCACTGTGTAGGTATATTGAGTGACAATCTAGACATGCAATTGAGAAGTGTACAAGTTACCAATGTGTTCACGATGACTTATTATCTTGTTTACATGTTGGCAAGTAAGAATAAATATAAGGGCTTGATTTGCAAAGGGATCCCTAGAAAGGACAAAATATGGGATGTTTATCCTCAACTCTAGTTCAAGATAACCAGTTATAGGAGAGAAAATGATACTTTCTTCATGTACATCCCAAGATTATTGCAAGGTTCTCTTCATGTAAGAATTTCAAAAGATGCAATGGAATTGATCAAGAGATATGGGAAGTGGTTTATCTAGTTTTATATTTTTTCCTATATCAGAATACAAGGAAATACCATAGTGCCAATTAGAGTGCCAAGATATCCCACCAAGAGACTCATTTTGTTGGATGTGATAAGAAAAATGGTTGCCTTTGAGACTGTTTTCCAATATTTACATAGGAAAGGCCTTGGAGGTGAATTTCCAATGAGAATTGGTACCCTAGAAGCCTTCCCTTCACTCCAAAGTGCCAACTATTTAGAAAAGGAAATGGTACAAATTAAGTTATATTGACACACCCATAGGGGAAATTTTCACCCTTATGGAAAGGCACAAAATTTATCCACTAGAGAATGTAGAAACAAGGATCGCATATAAGATTATTGGGCTAATAGTAGAGATGAGTTTGAAGTTATAAGAAGGTTTTCCAGGTTACCCTTGAAACTCATCATACTTTACAAAGTGGATCAAGTACAAGATCATGTGGATGATGATGAAGATATCATGACTATGATCCCTACAAAAACCAACCTCTGCCACATGTTAATTGGTTGGAAGAGGAAGTAGTTGATCTTGATCAGGTGACTGACCTAGTAAGGAGATATTCTAAGTTGTGGGTCAAATGCAAGGTCTTGGAGTTACATATAGATGGTAGAAAGTTCACTTATGAATTGATGGGGAATCTCAAATCCCATTTGGAGGACATAGAGGAAACCAAAGATGATGTTACAGAGCCTTAGCATGAAGATGATCAAGAAGAAAATAGGCATCTCACTCTAAAGAGAAGGACAAGGAGTTAGGCCTAGGTAAAGAAAGCTGAGAAGCAGCCCATGTCTAAGGAAAAGAAAACTTCCAAGGAAGCTACTAAAGAAGTAAAAGAAACTCCTCAACCTACAAAAAAGAGGAAACTAGTGACTGAGGGTCTTTAGATGGCCAAAAGGACAAAGACTACTGAAGACTCAACTATTTCTCTCAAATTGTGGAAATTGAAATTTCTTGGGAGAAACCATAGGTGTATGTAAGGAGGAATTCACCAAAGTAGAGGGTATCCCCTTTGGGAGAGTCAAGGGTTGAAGCCGAAAGGGTCAATATTGAAGAGTCACCTATTGATGATCTTATAAAAGAAACAAAGAAAGAAGCTCTAGGAAATAATTCCCCTTCTTTATCCCCAACACAAAATGTATCAAATAATCTAGAAGATGAATCCCTCAGAGAGCATGAACAATCAGGTGGAGAAGGAGGCATCCTTGATAATTTTGATAAGGGGGTGCAAGATGAGGAGGTATCAACTCTAAGGAATGGAAAATTGAGTGACCTCATGTAGGAATTGAAGGAGAAAGAGGTAATAAGTAAGGAAGAAACAAAAGAAGTTATTGTGGAAATTCCTTCTCGACCTCTAATAAGTAAACATATTGATGTACCACACTCAAACGGTGGGCATGAGGATAAACAAAATGAAGGAGAGGAACAACCAAAAAAGGGAGGAGATAGTAGGTAGAGGATGTTATAGATGATTCCCTAAAGGATCAATCAAAATTTATAGAAATAGAGAAACCTTCTGCCCCAGAATGGTTAGAGAAAATTTTGAAACAAAAGGCTATTATTGTGGAAGATGAAACTCCAAATTGGGACAAGTTCCTTGAAAATTGTGGGAAACCTAAACAGAGAAAAAGAGCTAGAACTGTCTTCAAATTTGTAAGAGATGAATTTAATAATAGGATTATCCATGTTGTTGTTCCCGCATAAAATAAGTATAAGGATGAAATAAGACATACAAACTACAAAGTGTAGACTATCAATCTAGGTCCATCGATGAAGGAACAAGAAAAGGAAGATTTTTTAGGAGTCGTCTCAAGCTATTCTTAGGAGACTAAAAAAGGAGACTTAGGAAAAGTAGAAATTTTATAGACAATTGAGGGAGGTTCACAAGTATGTTCAACATCTGATCAAACCTCTACAATCACAAAGCAATGAAGGGCCTACCTTCCCTGAGGAATTGTTATCCAAGCAGGCAGTTTCAAAAATGAAAAGGTTGGAGTCCTCTGTAAGAGATACACAAGAATGACAGAAGAGTGTAAGCGATAGGGGTGATGAAATTATTGAGAAGGTACTATAGATGTTTGAGAGGTCATATTTTCTCTCCCGGGATATGACTCATTTTCTCACTAAATGCAAAGATCTTGATGATGCAATTATCTAGGAGTTGGAGAAAGTACTTGCAGTCCCAATGGAGGTTTTGGTGATGGAAGGTGTCCTCACAATACAGAACACTCACATAGTTATAAGATGGATAGAAGCCTTCAACTTCATAAATGATCTCAAAATGAAGGTACCAAAGAAAATATCTAAAGCCTAGAAAAAGGTAAAAGAGGTTTTTGACAGTTACAATGCTTTTCTCGAAATTGTTACTGGAAGAAGTTTGGGTAGAAAAAATTGAATGTGGGTGAATTTTAGAAGTGGTGGCATGATGCATATTCTCCAAGTATTGAGGGCCCAGTTGTCAAAGACCAATTGGGGGATGCTGCAATCTACATCTCTTGCCTGAATAGATATAAAAATTTATATGTTGACTATGGAAAGACCTTGAATAAATATATAGGAGAGTTAAATTCAATAAAGGAAAGGATTGATTTGATATCTAGCCCAACCCAAGCCGACCTGGACCAAGTTCTTAAGAAATTTAAAGAAATTTTTGGAAGAAATGAGGTGGACAAAGGTGAGAAGGGTGACTCGGCTTGACTATCTTGGAGAATGTGTCATCAACACCAATTTTGCATGTGAAGACAAGTCGATTAGGCCTTGAATTATTTTCCATATGGAGTATTTATTATAGAAGTTAAATTTTTGAGACCGTCCTTTAGTATTTTATTGTAATCTTGAACTAGATAATTTTAGGAGGGAAATGTGGCCAACCTCCCTAGACAACCTAAGATGTTAAACCTAATTTGGGGCCTCCCTAAAATGTAATGTTATAAATTGGGGTTTTCCCCTCATTTGTTAAGGTTAGACATTTTCAAAATAGTTGGAGTTTTAGCTAAGAGCTCTAAGAGGCATAGTAGTACTTGTGATACTTGAATTGTTGCACATTTTGGTGAAACAGATACAATTGAAGACATTGTTCTTTGGTGTTATTATTTTTGTTATTTCTCCATGCATGGTTCTTGTGTTTCATATTTTGATGAATTTCTCTAAGTAAGTTATTTATGAACAATCTTAGAAATAGTTGTAGTTCAATTGTGTTCATGGGGTGCTGTCACAATAGTGGTTTACAATTCCTGAGAGGAACGAATTTTAGCTGAAATCACATATTTTTAGAAAATATAATGATTTAAGCCTTAAAATGTTCTATTTTAAGGATTCCAATTGAAGAGGGTTTGATCAAATCACCTTAGATCAAACCCCCTTGGATAGAACCTCGCTAGTTTTAAACCATACCTATAAATGCGTCTCCTTTACACCGATCAAAATGCTAATAAAAAATCACTTTTGATTTAGCTTTTGGGGGATCAAATGAATTCATTTAAAATTTATTTCAAATGATTATGGTATTCCTCAGAACAAGCTATCCAATGAATATAATTTTAATATGTTTTGGTTTTGCTATGTATTTGTTTT
This sequence comes from Sequoia sempervirens, assembly GCA_007258455.2. Classification (NCBI taxonomy): domain Eukaryota; kingdom Viridiplantae; phylum Streptophyta; class Pinopsida; order Cupressales; family Cupressaceae; genus Sequoia; species Sequoia sempervirens. The sequence continues at coordinate 74,492,163 of VDFB02179234.1, forward strand.
TTAAGTTTTATTAAACATAGGTTTTTCATCGAAAATGAATTTCTTTTTTCTTCACATTTGGAAAAATAGAAGATTATCAAAAAAAAAATTTGAAAAATATGAGTGCACTAGATATTGAAGTCCTTGATCCAACAAAAAAATTAAATTAAATTTTGACATATACAAAAAAGTTACGCTATCTGATCACTGTGGTCTGAATTGTAATTCATTTGACTTTGAAACTTTATTAAGGAAAAAATATTCAATAAAAACTATTTAACCAAGTGGAAGCACTAGATATTAGAGTTACAAATCTAAATTTGAAAGAATTATAATTTTATTCTTTATGGAAAAAAATTTATGTGTTATACAGTGTGCGTCACTTTTTTAAAATGTTGTTTTCTGAAAAAAATCAATTTTTGTGGGAGATGGAAAAAGAAGTGCAATTTGATTCCAAAAATTTTGAAAAAAATATTTTTAGAATCTAAAAACAAAACTTTATGAGACTCTATTTTGCACCATCTTCAAATTCCTCACGGTTTAGCCGCTATAGGTGCCCGAATGTGAAGATTTAGTTAAAAATAATAATTTCAGTGTCCAGTTTGGCCAAAAATTGTAAACCACTATTATGGGATCACCCCATGATATGGTATTTTAAGTTTGTGAGCAACCCTTGGTCCATACTTTTAGTAGCTTGTTGATTGTAAGTTGTTGTGTAAAGTTAGTCTAGGCCTATATCTTATTTTGTTGAGTTCAATTGTGGCTATTTATTCATTTCAATACCAAATTAGGGTTGATGTGTGAATTCTTCACAGTTTGAAAAAATTTATGCCTTAGCAAATTGCACTATTTCTATGATATCACAGGTTCAATTTGGGTTTAGCAAGAACTGGTCTGAAGGGTTAGTCCATTTTAGATGTTTTGTTGTCTTCATTAATGATCTTTGGAGGTATTTTAGAATAGATGTCTCTTTAACCCTTTATCTTTTTTTATTTCATTAAAATCTAAGTTATTACACCATCACATTTGATGTGCATTAAATCTCTCAACATTTGTAAGGCCCCTTGTGGAAAACCAAAAATTTCAACATTATCTCTGAGGTGTTTTATTGCATTGTCAAAACTTGACATTAGAGATCTTGGGGTTACCTCTTGAAGCTTGCTAATAGAGATTTACCTTTTGAGAGAGATAGAATATCACATTCTATTTGAGTTTTTGTTGTACACAAAACACCATCAACAATGATCTCCTACGTTCTTTGAAAATATTGTGAGGTCATCCAAGTAGATGATAATACATTTTCCTATCAAATCTTGGAAAGCATAATCCATAGCTCTCTAGAACATAGCTCTGACATTTATCAACCCAAATGGAATCCTTCTGCAAGGAAAAGTTCCCCACTTCAAGGTGAATGTTGTCTTCATCTAATCTTCCTTCACTACCATTACCTAATTGTATCCAAAGAATCCATCTAATAATGACATTATCTTTGAACTATTGACAATCTGAAACACATCTTCTAGCAAAGGTAATGGATAATTATCTTTTTCAGATGCCATGTTAAGATTCTAGAAATCTACACATAGCCATATGTCTCCATTCTTCTTCCTTATAGACACTAAGTTTTCCACCCAAGTAGAATGTCTAGTAGGAAATATTATTTAGGCCAACAAAAGCTTTTGGACTTAATTTTGGATCAGAGGTTTGAAGAGCACATTTATAGGTTGTTGCTTTACATTAGGCATTCAAGGATTGTATGAGTACTGAAAGAAGTATCATAGGTTTTCAAGTCTTTGTTTGTCCATGCTAAAACTTTCCAATAATATTTGAGTGCCTGAGTGATATTCCTTCTTTCTTCTTTAGTACTGAACCATAGAATTTTGGTACCTAGGACTCTCTAACTCTTCTAGGGTTTTTCACCTAAAAGGATAGAGTAGGGACAAAAATGCTAAAGGGTTCATTCAAATTATGTAATGTGTTGTGCATTTTTTGCACACACGCTCCACTGAAAGCAGGGATCCTCTTTCACTTTCACTCTTTGTGTTTTTCCTCCCCTTCGATTTTGGGGTTTTGCTTTGCCTTGGCATGTGCTTAATATGTTTATCTTGCTTTCCCAAGTGTTTTCCCCAAGTTGCATATTGAAAATCTTATGTTTTGGGAAAAGTTCAAGTTTTTACCCTAGTTTAGGATTTTCTGGTCTGTCCGAATTTTCCTAGATTTCTATCGAACTCTAGTTTCAATGCTACAGTTTGGGTTTTTGAGCTAGTTCGGGATTGTCCACCCCATCCATATTTTCCTGAATTGCACTTGAAGTCTGGCTCATCCTATTTTATACTGCAGTTCAGAGATTTTGGCCTTCGATGAATTCCACCTAGGTCATATTTTTCCAGATTTTGTTTCACTTTCAAGTTCCCGAATTTCTCCATTCCATCTTGTTTGCACTATTAGTGCACCTGGGTAAGATTTCTGAGGTTGAATTTAAAGGGACTTGGGATCACTTGCTCTCATCTTTGTTGTGCATTTGTTCTTACATCTAAGATTGCATGAGTTAAAGCCTGAATTTCTTGATTTGCTTACTGGTGTGTGGATTTCTGGTGTTTCAAGTTGATTTGGTCGCTAGGGCATTTGAGTTAGTAGCTCATTACATTTATGGTTGAATTTGATATATTCATAGTATGTGGTTTTGGTCGATGAGACACTAAATCGTGTCTCCTTGATGCCAGAGTGTTCGATCACAGAACTTGTCAACAAGACAAATGCTATCGGCAGGGATCACTCTGAACTCACTCATCTCACCACTGACTTCTAAACATTTCGTTGGCAGGAGTCATAGCGATATGCATCAAGAATAGTTGCATCGGTGAGACATCTACCGTCGCCATGAGATATAAGTTTCATTCCAATAGACCAAAGGTCATGCCGATCTCTAGGTTTTTGCCTAACTTTGAAATTTTCCTTTTTGCCTAGATTTTCTTGGAAATGTGCTGGTGTTCAGAGTTTTCTGCTCTTCACGGAATTCCGGCCCGCCTAGTTTTTTTTTAATTTTCTGCCAAGTATTGTGCCACTTGAGATGCTTGATGGAAGAATGATTTGGATGATGAATGCTTGATATTTTATGCTTAATTTAATAGATTACAATGATTCATGTATTCTTTTTTTCATTTGGATAATCTATTGTTGATATTGGTGCCTCATCGAGAGAATCCACCTTGTTCAGAATTTTCCAAAATTCCTCCCAGGCTAGTTTTCCCCGGTTAGCTCGAAATCCCAAACTTCTTAGTTTTGATGCTTAAGGGTTAATTTAATAGTTTTATCATGATTTTTAGCTAATACTTTGATGAAATGTTTTTAACAATCAAATTTTCATGTTGGAATTTGATGGATGCAGGCTGAGTCTAGCAAGGCAGTGGCCAGAAAGGCTAAGAGAGACACAGAGCGATCCTGCATCATTGAGGCAGAAAGAATGAAGTTGTACGTAAAGATTAGGATTCCTGATAGAAACATAGCCTCAATCTAGTTTGAGGTTTCAGACACCAATACATGAGGAGGTCTACATCATTGAGTACTTCCATCAAAGAATATGGAGGTTTGGAAAATCTGGACAATGTTGGATTCCCTGATACACAGATTCCCCGAAAGAATGTAGCTTAGGAAAGTACTTCTATGCAGAAGTTCCCTGAGGACTCTAGATTCCCGAGCAGTATAAATCCAACATCTTGTGCATTCTATGGGTTTCTGAGATCCACAAGCTGATGAAGTGGCACGAGGGAAGCAATGCTAAGTCTAGCGATTCAAATCAAGGAATATATTATGGCAATGAACGATATTGTTGATGAACCAAGGCATCTTAGTCTAGAGTGATTGAGGAAGTGGTGGCGGGATTTTTACTCTCCAGTCAATGAAAGATCCAGTAACTGAATGCAAGTTGGATGATGCAGTGACCTATAGTGCAATCATTAATAAATATCGGTCCAACAAGATAGATTGAGATAATATGTAAAGGATAGGATGGAGCACACGAAAGATAAGGACAGGGAGGAAGTAGTTAATGCAATGTTGCATTGAGCCTTGTGTTTCTCTATTATTCCACTTCTTCATTAAATGTGGTGGATCGAATTGGTGGGAGATACTAGGCCGGCATGGTTGGTGTATATGCATTTAATGCATTTTTTTTTTTACATTTTGTTTTGATTTCCTCTAGGCTGACTTATTTTTGTGGCCAGTTGTTATTGTAAATTCTTAGACCGACGCACTTTGGTTTTTTCTATAAATATGGCCTTTCGCCTCATTTGTAAGGGCTGGAGAAATTGAATGTTAAAGTGAATTCAGTAGTAGAGTAGGAGTTGGAGTTAGGAATTAGTTGTTTCTTAAGCAAATATTGTAATAGAAAATTGGAATTGTTGCTACAATGGATAATTTGATGCAATTAATGACATTGTGACTTGGTGCCATACTTGTGTTATTCTTATTTGGCATGGTTCTCGTTATTCTATCTTTAAAATTGCTTTGAAAATAGTTGATGTATGTTAGATTTAGAATTAGATTGGTTTAATGGTGTTCGTTATTTGATACTTGAAGTGTTTGTAGCAATCTATGGTCTATATTCCCAACAACTATTTGATTGTAGTTGTTTGGAAAAGTTAGCTTGGACCACATTTTCATTGTGTTTAGTTCGATTATGAAGATTATTCATTTCAGTTGCAATAGGATTGTCTTGAATGAATGTCCATGATTTGAAAATCTTTAACACCTCAGAAGATTGGACCATTTCTGTAAGATTGAAGATTTCTCTGGGTTGAGCAAGAATTGGTTTTTTAGGGATTGGTCCATTTCAAGTATTTTCTCATTTACATTATTAATCTTAAAAATAGTTTTAAATTTAGATAACTCTTCAAAACCCTTATCTTTTGCATTTTCTTTTATCATTAGGGTTAGATCTATGATTTAAAGTATCATAGTATTACAAGATCTGATACGTTATCAAGATTCAGTCTTTTCTTGTAGTAAGGCCCCATTGTGATTACTAGCATTTTCACATTTATCACTGAGTTGTTTATGCATTGTCAAGACATGCCATTCGAGACCTTGGGGTTATCTCTTGAGGCCTATTGATAGAGATTTACCTTTTAAGAGAGATAGGATATTATATTATGTTTGAGTTGTGCAAAAAACACCATCAAGAAATTGGCTCTAGAAGGAGGGCTTGAATAAGCAAGCTGGATCAATTTCTGTCTGCCATCTCTCCTAAAAGATTCAGAAGAAGAAACAGATCTACTCTAGGAGAGGATGAATTTCAGGAATTTCTAGACCCTACTAGGTCAAGGAGGACCAACAAAAGGGGAGAATCATCATCTGCCCAACCACCTCCATCATCTCCATCATTCTCATCTTTGTCAAGTTCATCTTCATTTGAGTCTGAGTACATTCCCATCCAACAAGCTCAACTAATCATAAATAATCCATTACCACCCCCACCTCCACCAATGCCTTCCCTAGCTAATAACCCATCTCCCTTGAGTTTCGCTAATTACAATGTCATGCCTAAGAACCCTGAGCACTTTTGTTCAAAGTTCCATGTTAATGATCCTAATAGAACTGCTGAAGTACACATCAGGATCTTTCAGACTAGCCTCAAGGATAGGGGAATCAATCATGAGGATGTAGCATGTAGACTCTTTCCTTATTCCTTAGGAGAGGATGCATTCTATTGGTATAATCACTTACCTGTCGGGTCTATCCACCATTGGACTGAACTAGAGACTGCATTTCTGTAGAAGTTTAGGATTCCCATTAGTTCCAATGAGCTCTATCATCAGTTCACTAATGTTAAGAGAGAAGTCAATGAGCCTATAGGGTCCTTTGACAATAGGTTTCATCGTGCCTATACCTGACTATAGGCCCCCTATGCTATTGATGATTCCATTGCTTTAGAAGTCTATTATAAGGGTCTTGACAGTTTGACAACCACCTTGATGAAATGGAGAAATAATCCTCCTAATACCCTACTTGATGCATATGCCAAAGTTGTAAAGGTTAGCACTGCCTTAAGACAACATTTGTCTAGACCTTTGCCATCATTAGGACCCACTGCTCACCCTGGACAAGTCCCAACTCTCAATCAGGCTCTCACTAATCATGCCCCAATCATGAATCTGGTTCCTCAGTTTCCTATGGTCCCTCACACAGGGCCTCCAGTGATTCAAATGCCACCTATAGTCAGCTATCCCTAGCAAAGTGTGAATTAGCCTCTTCATCCATAATCTTATGCTAGCTACACCTGATATCTATAGAATTCTAAAGTTTTGAATTAGTCATTGAATACCAGCACTGCAGTAGGATATGCCCAAAATAATGTGAGCCAACCTCCATATAGAAGTATTGACCAGGAGAGACTAGATGAATTGTCTAAACAAGTGAAGAAGCTAAATATGGAGGTGACTTACCTTAGGAACCAGAACAATCAGCTTCAAGTTGCTTAAAGAGGTATGCAGTCTAATTATAGCAAAGAAAATCAAGAAAATCAACAAGGACAGAACTATGATAGGGGGCAAAATTATGATAAAGGACAATCCTCGGGCCAAAATTTTGATAGAGGTCAAGCTGGTGGATAAGGTTTTGACAAAAGACAGCCACCTAGACAAAATAGGACTTGGAATACAAGTCCTAACAATGGAGGAGTCCCTACTCCATTGGATCAACTAGTCAATCAGCTAGTTAATCAAGAGAAGCCTCCTAATGGTGTATTTTTAGCTGAGGATGCATTATCAGGATGGTGTAGGCTCCATAAAACAAGTCAACATTCTAAGTTAGAATGTCCAAAGTTCTAGATTGTTGCTTCAATCTTTCAGTATGAGGTATAAAATAATACTAGTGGTCAGGAAATTGTGCTCTCTACCCCTTATGATTCACCTGTGCTAGTGTTGAATCATGCTCCTTTCCCCCTTCGTGAAGAAAATGGTCCAGAAGAAAAGTCCAACAGGCAGGGGGAGACTGTGGATCAGGTGTGCAATGGGCAGGAGGTTGCACAATTGTTCAATGGAAATATAGTAACTGACAATGTCCCCTTGGATGAAGAAGAAGCTTATGTTGAAGAGGTACAGACTTTCTAGAGGCCTGTTAAGAAGTATGATTTGAGAGACATGCCAGATAGACATCCACCGACTGGAGGCCCCTTCACCACCTCCATTCCACCAAACAACTTCACCACTCCTTCAGATCCTAATGCCAGCAATAATACATCATATCCTCATGTGTCTAAGTAGTATCTTTCAAAGGAAGGACAAGAATAGATGAACATGACAAAAGGAAGAAGTATTGGAGCAAACAAAGATAGGGTGGTGGAATATCCAAAAGAGACTCCTACTGATCTAAGTGAAGAACAATTGGCTATATATGTTGTAGAGGAACTCAAGAAGCTAAAGGTAAGTCTCTCTAAATTTGAGTTATTGAGAGTTCTAACCATTAGGAATGTAGTTCTAGGAGCTTATAATGTAAGTTCCATATCACAAGATAGATTAGTAAGTGAAAGTATTAGTAAAGGATCTAGCTCTCAAATAGTAGGAAGTAAAAATCAAACTCATAATCAAGTTCATGTGCCTCTTGGAGATAAAGGGAAAGAGAGAGATAGAACTCAGGTTGCTCAAGTAGATACTCCCTTAACTCTATCTTAAGGGAAAATAGAGACTCCTCCATTCCTGATTTTTGTCTGCATATTTGGTAAGAACTTGCATAATTGTTTGTTAGATTTTGGTGCCTCTACCAACGTAATTCCCTTTGGTGTTTGACGAGCTTTGGGTATTACTCCTACTAATTCTCAAAATAAATTTACATAATTGGATAGAACTAAAATTAATGTTGTAGGGGAATTAAACATGATTCATATGTAGGTTGCCTCTGATCCTAGGATTCAATGGGTCATTAATATACAAGTGGATGATATACTTGATGCTTATGGCCTAATTTTGGGAAGAAACTTCACCAGAGCCTTGAATGGATATGTATAAACTGATAACTCTCATATGTGGCTTCCTTGGAATGGAGTGCCAAACCAGATTATAATTGAAAGAGAACCTAGGATGAAGTATATGATCACAGAATATCAAAACACCTCCAATGAAATTCTGATAACAGAGGTGAGTATGCAAAATTATGTGCTTGCAGCCCCTTTTGAGGAGTCAGACACATAAGAGTACCTTATGTTGCATACAATTCTGGCTGATTTCATGGAAGAATCTGGTAGCACTGGTGCTTTGGTGGAACCAGTTGAGAATGATGATAACCCTGAGGATAATCAGGTCAGCCTACTAGATAATTTTCAAGAATTTATTCAACAATGTATTGAAAACTAGATTCATCTGGGTAGAGGAATGAATTTTGAAGAACTACTCTTGCCCAACTCGTGTAGAGTTCACAATGCTTCTCACTCAGAGTTGGAGTGCTGCTTATGTTAGATAGTAGTAGAGCAAGTGCAGAATTGTATAAACCCCACTCCAACAGTTAGTATTAATGTGAAAAGTACTAAAGAGGACCCTAGAGGGAAGAAAGTGACGCTATCTAAGGTGTCCTCCAGTAGTAATAGTACAAGAGATACAACAACAAATTTTTTAGTTGTTGGTTGTTGGACTTTGAGATTTGATGGATCCAAGTCAAAGCAAGGAGCTGGGGCAAGATTTGAATTAATTAGTCCAAAAGGTAAGACTTTCTTTGCTGCTCATAGACTCCAGTTCCATTGTACAAATAATGTAGCAGAGTATGAAGCTTTGATTCATGGGCTATTTATGGCATTAAGAAAAAAGGTTAGGATATTGCAAGTCTTTGGAGACTCTGAGTTAGTGGTCAAACAAGTCAGGAAGTAGTACTCATGTCATGATAGAAGGATGACTAACTATAGGCATATAGTATGGGACCTTATTGAAGGATTTGATTCCTTCAACATTCAATTATACCACATCATAGGAATCAAACAAAAAATTCCCTTTCTCAGGTGGCCAACACTTTGCAACTTTTGTCTTTTTCTGGATTGAAGAAGTTCACTTTAGAATTGACCCTGGTGCCTTCAGTACCTGACAATGTTACCAATTTATAGGTATTTGAAGATGATAAGAATATTCTAGATTTTATCATAGGTACAGATGTCTTTGCTTCTCATATTATTGATGAAATGAACCCCAAGAAGCACAGATGGATTTGGAAGGGGTAATTAACTTTAAAACTAATACTATTCCAAGGGGAATGGTATAGCTAGAAAGGATTTTCGATCTGGATAAGGTCAGAAATCAAGAACAAGGCTAAGAAACAATCCATCAGTGGGAAATGTGAGACACACAATATGGGAACTCAAGATGATATTAAGAATGTCTTCAATAGTAAGGTATGTGCCCCAAAGGATAGAAAAGGAATAATTGATGCAATACATAGATATGAGGATGTGATAGCTTGGAGTTATGAAGACTTGAAAACATATGACACATTAATTATAACTCATACTATCCCTCTAAAAATAGGAGTAAGACCCTTTAGGTAAAGAAATAGACCAATTAACACCCTAATAGAGCCTATAATTCAGAAGGAAGTGCAGAAACTATTGTTTTCTAGGATCATATTCCCCGTCAAACATTCAACTTGGGTTGCCAACTTGGTTCCTGTGAGAAAAAAGAATGGGGAAATCAGACAGTGTGTGGATTTTAGGAACCTAAATCGGGCATCTTAGAAGGATAATTATCCAGTCCCCTCACTAGATGAGGTACTCCAGATTGTCAATGGATCTCAGATGATGTATTTTTTGGATGGCTATTCTAGGTATAATCAAGTTATGGTACAATATGAGGACAGACATAAAACTACCTTCATCACTAAGTGGGGTACTTTTTCCTACAGGAGGATGCCCTTCAGTTTGATTAATGTTGGAGCCACATTCCAAAGGGAAATGGACATTTCTTTCAAGGAAATCATTATCTATATGGATGATTTGATAGTCTTTTCCATGAAGAGAGGTGATCACATAATAGATTTATGCAAGGTGTTCTAGAAATGTAGAGAGTTTGGCATATCTCTCAATCCAAATAAGTGTATCTTTGGAGTTATCGAAGGAAAATTGCCAAGACATGTTATCTCAGATAAAGGAATTGCTATTGATCTTGAATGAGTGGAGGCCATACTCAAGATTCAGTCACCAGCCAACAAAAAAGAGATGAGGTCATTCTTTGGTAAAATAAACTTTGTAAGGAAGTTTATCACAAGATTTGTTGAGATAGTCAAACCATTGAATGCAATGTTGAAGCAATAAGTTAAAATTGAATGGAGTGCAAAGGAAAAAGAAGCATTTGTAGAGATTAAAAGGGATGTTGTTGATGCACCAGTACTAGTAAGCCCTGATTATGATAAGCCCTTTTACATATATTCATTTGCTTCTGATCATTCTTATGCTGGCATGTTAACTCATAAATTTGATCAGGGGAATAAACACCCCATAGAATTTATGAGTGCACCCTTGAAAGATGAAGAATTAAGATATTCGAGTGTGGAGAAACAAGCCTATGCCTTAGTTAAGGTTGTGAAGAAGTTTAGGCACTATATTCTCATGAAAAAGGTCCTTGCAATGGTTCTTGATCTTGTAGTAAAGTTGTTACTGATGCAAAATGAACTGGGTGAAAAAAGAGCCAAGTGGGTGACCATGTTGCAGGAATATGATATAGAAATTCAACCCATGAAACTGGTGAGAGGACAAGGACTTACCTGAACAATGGCAGAAATGGGTCATGACTTGGCAACTCATCACTATAATCTTGAAGAGGTCTCTCTAGGAAACTGGTATGATGCAATCGTTCATTATCTATTAAACCAACAATGCCCAGACCACCTTAATTCCATCCAAAGGAGGGAATTACGCTTAAAAGGTAACAGTTTCATGCTAAAGTGAGCTATTTTGTATAAAATGAATCATGAAGGTGTCTATCTGAGGTGTCTAGGAAGGCAAGAGGCTGACAGAGTGATAACTGAGTTTCATGAAAAGTATGGTACTGGTCATGGTTCTGCAATATCCACTGCTAACCAGATTCTGAGGGCTAGTTATTACTAGCCAACACTATTCAAGGATTTCCATAACCATGTTGGAACGTGTCATATTTGTCAAACTACAGCAACTAGAGAGAAGCATGTAGCACTCCCACTTTAACCAGTCTTTGAGGTAAAACCCTTTACACAGTGGGGAATGGACTTCATTGGTCCAATCAATCCACCTTCCTCTGTGGGACACAGGTACATTCTTACTATTACTGATTATTTCACAAGATGGACTGAAGCTCTTACATGCAAGCAGTGTACCTCTGAGGTTGTAATTAGTTTCATTGAATCAGGTATCATCAATCATTTTGGGTGTCCCATGTATTTGGTTTGTGATAATGGTCTTGCATTTACATCATTAAGGTTTTCTAATTGGGCCTTTGATCATGAGATTATAATTAAATTTGCATCCAATTACTATCCTTAGGGTGATGGATTAGCTGAGTCTTCCACTAAAACTTTGTTGATAGTCATCCATAAACTACTAGAAAGCAATCCTAAGGACTAGCACACCCAGCTCTGATTTTCTCTCTGGGTAGATTGTACAAGATGCAAGGCCTCCATAGGAACTTCTCCTTATCACTTGGTATGTGGTCTTGAACCCGTGTTTCCCATTTAACTCAAAATCCCCATCTTATAGTTCATCAATGAATATTATGATGAAGGGAGCACATGAGAGGCCAAATTAGTTGAGTTGTTACACCTTGAGGAGAAAAGAGATGAAGCCCTTGAAAACTTTGCCAAACATCAGGGAACAACCAAGAGATGGTTTGATAGGAGGGCCAAGGTAAAGGCCTTTAGAATCTCTAACTAGGCTCTTTACTGGGACAAACCTCATGACCGTAAGGGAGAGCATGGTAAATTTGACAAACTGTGGCTTGGTCCTTACCAAATTTTAGAGATCCTGGGAGATAATGCTTTTTGCTTAAAGAATCTCAAAGGGGAGGACATTCCACTGCTTGTCAATTGGAAGTACCTGAAGCATTATTTATAGTCTTCAGTTTTTCACAGCTCCTCCTTTGTATATAGTTAGTTTCAGTTTCTTTTCTATCGTTTTGTTTTGTTAGAGTAGGTTTCCTTTCTGCTTTCTCGTTTGCTTTGGCTGGCTTGGTCATTTTTTGGTTTTTCTCTTTCTTTTGGCTTCCTACTTTCTTTGAGGTGTTTCGTTGCATCTGCTAATATTTGTGGTAATGTCTAGGTGATGTTCTAGGTATTTCCTTTACAAACTTTGATCATTTTTTGGAATCACTTGGTGAAAATCCTTTTTTTAGTGTCACATGTACTTAATGTTCTTAGAAGAAGAGCCGCAGGGTTAGGTAAAATCTGAAATACCCTTGGGTCTTACATTTTGAAATAAATCTTAAGAAATTCTTAGGTTGCATAGGGTCCTTATGAAGACTGGTCAGGTGAAAAATCCTTTTTTCTGCTTCAGTGCCACTGTGGTTCTCATCCATGAGTGTGAACTTTAGTGTTCGCAGGTTGAAATAAAGTGAAAAGAAATATCAAAAGAAAGAGAAGAAAATGTTGAAAATTAAAAGAATTAATTCAACTTATTAGGAGCATCTGAATATCTCTATCAGGGCTATAGACGCCTGGCTGGCAGTAGAGGTATGTTCAAGAGAACCACAACGATAACCTCATCAGGGCTATGGATGCCTGACTGGCAACAAGGCTCTATCCAGGATGCTTTTGAGGTTAGAATTATTTATTTATCCTATTCAGGCCTAATATGGCCTTTATTGTAACTAAGGAAGGTAATGAATGCACGTGCACACACTTTGACCCTAGTGTAGGAAAGGTTTACAAACTCATGGGTTCTAAAGCTTAATCTGAATAGTGATTTGGTGGATGGATTGATACCAAAGATTCTGGGTTCATGATTCTTGTTTGTCATCGAAATGCTCTGGAGCATTTCCCTAGCAGAGTCACCAATTTTTGTGCAGTTTTCGCACACACACTACTAAAAGTAGGGACCCTCTTTCACTTTCGCTCTTTGTGTTTTTCCCCCCCTTCGATTTTGGGATTTTTCTTTGCCTTGGAATGTGCTTAATATGTTTATCTTGCTTTCCCAAGTGTTTTCCAAAAGTTGCATATTGAAAATCCTATGTTTTTGGTGAAGTTCGGGTTTTTACCCTAGTTTGGGATTTTCCGGTCTGTTTGGATTTTCCTAGATTTCTTTTGAACTCCAGTTTCAATGTTGTTGTTCAGGTTTTTGAGCTAGTTTGGGATTGTCCACCCCATCCATATTTTCCCTGATTGCACTCGAAGTCCAGCTCATCTTGTTTTATACTACAGTTCAGAGATTTCTGGCCTTCGCAGAATTCCGCCTTGGTCAGATTTTTTTGTTTTCCATTTCACCATCAGGTTCCCAACTTTCTCCATTTTGTCTTGTCTACACCATTAGTGCACCTTGGTAAGATTTTTTAGGTCAAATTTAAAGGGATTTTGGATCACTTTCTCTCATCTTTGTTGTGCATTTTTTCTTACATCTGAGATTACATGAGTTGGAGCTTGAATTTCTTGATTTTCTTGCTAGTGCATGGATTTCTAGCATTTCAAGTTGACTTGGTCACTAGGGCATCCGAGTTAGCAGCTCATTATGTTTGTGGTTGAATTTGATCTATTCATGGTATGTGGTTTTGGTCCTGACTTTCAAGTTGCTATTGATTTTTGATGCTTTCTGATTTAAATCCGTCTCAAAGCTAGGATCTATGTGATTGATGATTGAATATGTTAAACTATGGTTGTGTTTAGGGTTCGAGGATTCTCAATTCTTATCTGGTATTTTTTCCTCGTTCATTTGGTCAAAACATTCAACTATATCGCATGTCGGTGAGACACTAAATCGTGTCTCCTCGATGCCAAAGTGTCTGATCACAGAACCTATCGACAAGACAAATGCTATCGGCAAGGATCACTCTGAACTCACTCATCTCATTCATGAATCCCAAACATTCCATTGGTAGGAGTCACAGTGATATGCATCTGGAATAGCTTCATTAGTTATACATCTACTATCGTCGTTAGATATAAGTTTCATTCCGACAAACCAAAGGTCACTCTGATCTCTGGGTTTTTTCCTAACTTTAGGATTTTCCTTTCTGGCCAGATTTTCCTGGATTCCTTTAGTTTCCTGGAAATGTGCTAGTGTTTGGAGTTTTGTGCTCTTCAAGGAATTCCAGTCCGTTCAGTTTTTTTTGAATTTTCTACTAAGTATTGTGCCACTTGAGATGCTTGATGGAAGAATGATTTTGGATGATGAATGCTTGATATTCTATGCTTAATTTAATAGATTACAATGATTCATGCATTATTTTGTTCATTTTGATAATCTATTATTGATATTGGTACCTCATCGGGAGAATCAGCCTAGTTCATAATTTTTTGAAATTCTTCCCAGGCTGGTTTTCCCCTATTAGCTTGAAATCCCGAACTTCTTAGTTTTGATGCTTAAGGGTTGATTTAATAGTTTTATCATGATTTTGAGCTAACACTTTGATGAAATTTTTTCAACAATCAGATTTTCATGTTTGAATTTGATGGATGCAGGTTGATTCTAGCAAGTTAGCGGCTAGAAAGGCTAAGAGAGACACAAAGGGATCCTCCATCACTAAGGCAGAAAAAATGAGTAAAGAGTAGGATTCTTGAGAGAAAGATAACCTCAGTTTGGTCTGAGGTTTCATACACCAATACATGAGGATGTCTACATCATTGAAGACTACCGTCGAAGAATATGGAGGTTTGGAAAATCTGGACAATGCCGGATTCCCTGAGAGGTGGATTCCCGAAATAATGTAGCTCAGGAAAATCCTTCTACACGGAAGTTCCTTGAGGACTCTAGATCCCAGAGCGGTAGAAATCCGCCATCTTGTACATTCTACAGGTTTCTAAGATCTGCAAGCTGATGAAGTGGCATAAGGGAAGCAATGCTAAGTTTAACAATTCAAATCAAGGAATATATTGTGGAAATGAATGATATTGTTGATGAACAAAGGCATCTTAGTCCGAAATGATTGAGGAAGTGGTGGTGGGATGTTTACTCTCCAGTAAATGAAAGATCCAATAACTGAATGCAAGTTGGATGACGTAGTGACCTACAATGCAATCATTAATAAATATTGGTCCAACAAGATAGATTGAGATAATACGTAAAGGATAGGATGGAGCGCACCAAAGATAAGGATGGGGAGGAAGTAGTTAATGCAATGTTGCATCTAGCCTTGTGTTTCTCTATTATTTTACTTCTTTTTTAAATGCGGTGGATCGAACTGGTGGGAGATCCTAGGTCGGAATGGTTGGTGTATATACATTCAATGCATTTTTTTCTACTTTTGTTTTGATTTCCTCTAGGCTGACTTATTTTTGTGGTCAGTTGTTATTGAAATTCTTAGGCCGATGCACTTTGGTGTTTTTTCTATAAATATGGCCTTTCACCTCATTTGTAAGGGCTGGAGAAATTGAATGTTAGAGCGAATTCAACAGTAGAGTAGGAGTTGGAGTTAGGAATTAGTTGTTTCCTAAGCAAATATTGTAACAGAAAACTTGAATTGTTGCTACAGTGGATAATTTGATGCAAGTAATGACATTGTGACTTGGTGCCATACTTGTGTTATTCTTATCTGGCATGGTCCTTGTTATTCTATCTTTAAAATTGCTTTAAAAATAGTTGATGTATGTTAGATTTAGAATTAGATTGGTTTAATGGTGTTCACGATTTGATAATTGAAGTGTTTGTAGCAATCATTGGTCTATACTCCCAGCAACTATCTGATTGTAGTTGTTTGGTAAAGTCAGCCTGGACCACATATTCATTGTGTTTAGTTTGATTGTGAAGATTATTCATTTTAGTTTCAATAGGATTGTCTTGAATGAATGTTCATGATTTGAAAATCTTTAATGCCTCAGAAGATTGCACTGTTTCTGTATGATTGCAAATTTATCTAGGTTGAGAAGGAATTGGTTTTTAAGAGATTGGTCCATTTCAAGTATTTTCTCATTTGCATTATTAATCTTAGGAATAGTTTTAAATTTAGATAACTCTTCAAAACCCTTATCTTTTTCATTTTCTTTTATCATTAGGGTTAGATCTAGGATTTTAAGTATCATAGTATTGCAAGATCTGATATGTTATTAAGATTCAGTCTTTTCTTGTGGTAAGTTCCCATTGTGATTACCAACATTTTCACATTTATCACTGAGTTGTTTATGCATTGTCAAGACCTAGCATTAGAGACCTTGGGGTTATCTCTTGAGGCTTGCTAATAGAGATTTACCTTTCAAGAGAGATAGGATATTATATTCTATTTGAGTTGTTCCTATGCAGAAAACACCATCAACATTATGTATGATGTTATTATGCTTAAATGGAATGATCTAAATGCAATTATGTTATATAAATGATTGATTATGAATGCAAAATCTAGAATTTATTCTATGTTTGAAAACACAATCTTGTTTGCAAAAAGCTTAAAAGAGTGAACAAAAATGCAAACTAGACCAAACATAAGGCTATTTTTTAGAATGTGTGCACTTGAGAAACTAGATAAGACTGTAAAAAAATCAGGAAAATTGATGAAGTCTGAATTTGAGCTGAATGGGACTCATTCACCACCCTAGGGAAATCAGTCCCAGTTATGGGAATTTCTGCACATAAGTTGCTTTCTGTCAATCAGGAACCAAGATTTGTATCTAACTCAAAATTGCACCTCAAGAGGGACTCATTTTACATGCATGGTAAATTATTCCACTTTTAAACTTCTACAACTTCGTATTTCTATTATGCACCTTAACACCTGCACAACAATTTCTGAAAGAAACCTGACTCAGGATCTCAGAAAATACCTACAAAATAGCTTAAAATTGTTTGTCTAATGGGGGGTTTTCCTTGGTCAAACCCCAAGTTGGGTAATTAAACCTTGTATGGAGAAAAATCTACATAAAACCCTAGCCTTAGTTGTGTTAAAGACTAGGAAAATCTGAAATGTGACAAAATCCCTATTCTATTGTTCTAGAATAAGAAATGTAAATATGATTTGTGTGATGCAAGATCTCAATCCTAGAAACCTTACAACACATGAAAAATGGAAATGAAATGACATGAAAATTACAAACAAACAAAATGCAAACCTTAATATGAAGATAAAGTGAAAATTGAAGATGCAATCAATATGAAACCAAGCCCTTAGGTGTGATTTGGTGGCTAGTTGCACCTCCTCAACCTAGATTTCTTCATGGTTCACCATAGTTATCCATAATCAACCCTTTGCAATGTTGGATCTTGAAAAAAAGAGTTAGTTTCAAGACCTACAAAAACCCTAGTTTGCTGCCCTAAAACTTTAACTTTTGCTAATGAGACTCGTTGTAGAAGACTTGACTTTAGAAATTGCTTTTGAAAAATGACCAAAAGATGTGTAAAATGACTTAAAATAAGTATTTATAAGCAAAAACACCTTATTTTCCCATTATTTAGACCTAAGAGGTTGACATTCACCAGAAATTTAAGTTAAATTAATCAAATTCCTGCTCAAAATTGAATTTTCACTCAAAGGGGAATCATTTGCCACCCTTGGCGAATGGGTCCCACCAGAGGGGACTCATTCGCCCAAGGTGGAAAATGGGTCCCACTAATTTTTGAAGGTGGGTTTTCAAGGTATGAAAGAATTGTGTTGTTTGTTGGGATTTAGGTGATTTCTTAGGTAAAATGGTCATCTAGATAAAAACTAATGGGTCTTAGGGGCCTATAAATGTTGTTTTAAAGGATAAATGATGCAAAGGGACTCAAAAGTGGCTCAAATTACACATGAAATTGTCTCTTTTCTCAAGAGGGTCCAATTTTCTATAGTGCAAGTACACACCTTTGCTATAAGCACATTCTTAGGATCTTCTTTAGTATATAAATTATAAAATTCAAAATTCCCTCCATCACTCTAGGGTAGGTATTTCTATCAAACTATCTAATTTATATCAAATAGTCTCTCCAAATCAATTATCCCTTTCAGAATATTGTTATCTTTAGCTTGAGTTAATTCTTCATCTTAAATTTTTCCATTTGTGTGATCTATTTCTTTGATTATTTGTTCTTCAAAGATACCAAAGTTAGTAATAAATTCTAATCTTTTCCAATCATCTTTGAACACCTGCAAATTTGTAACATTATCAGGAATCGAAGGTAGCTACACTAGCTCAACTGTAAATCTTCTCAAATCTGAAGCATCTAAAGGTTCTAGAGCACTAGTATTAGTAGGTAAAGCATCAACTATTTGATTAAACCTTCGTGGAATATGGGTAATGTTGAAAGCATCAAAATATTCTATTGAATCCCACACTCTATGTCAATAACTAGACAATCACTTGTAATGTAAAATGTACTACTTTTGAACTTGTCTGACTACCAACTTGAAATCACCAAACACCTTAAGAATCTTTACTTTCTTCTTGATTGTGAGCATCAAACCATCAATGAGGGCTTCATATTCTGCCACATTGTTAGTACATTGAAATTGCAATCAATAAGCAACAAGAAAATGTGTAGCTTGTTGACTAATGAGCTCAACTCCAATTCCAATTCCTTGATTTTATTTATATCCATCAAACCTAATGATCTAGGCTTGATCATCAGTAGCTACAAACTTATCATTCCTAAGATTTGTTGAATCAAGATTTCTACCCTGTGTAACCTATACTTTATCTCCATATATTTCTAGTTCAAAAATTTTAAGCTTCGTATGTTCTAGACAGTGTTGGCTTTCAATATTTTGAATGATTTCCAAGCACATCATGCAACCATCTTTTGAATGTGTATAATTATGTAACCTGTACCAATCTTGCAACAAATTTTTTTTTAGTGAATCTTTAATTTTCTTGCTCTTTCAAGCTTTTATAACAATGTTCTTCCAAAATTTATCATAATGACTACTTTCTTCTTCGAAATAATTATAATCTGATTCAATGAATACATCAGTTCTAGGAGTTATCTGATTATGCTCTTCAAAATTGCACATGAATACTTCTTCTATTTTAACTCCTGAGCTTCAAATGTTATAAACCCCTGGTTCTACATCTATTTATAGAATTTCATTCTATTGATTGTAATCAGTGATCACGTATTTCATACGTGGTTCTCTTTCAATTCTAATTTGATTAGGAACTCCTTTCCATGGCAACCAAATATGTGAGAAATCTATGGCCATATATCCATTCAAATTCTTTGACCAATCCCTACTCAATAGAATATCATAAGTATCAAGTATCTCAACAACCTAAATATCTATATAATACCAAATCTTAGGATCCAACACTAGTTGCATATGAATATTGGTTAATTTTCTGACTACATTTACTTCTATTTTGTCAAGTTGAGTAACTTTCTTTAGAGAACTCACCAAAGCTAGCCCTAGAATTTTCCATATGGACAAAGACATCCCATTAGTAAACACTCTAGATTCTACTAAACAATTATGAAGATTTTTACCAAATATCCTTAGTGTGAGGAAGAATGGTAGGGACTCTATTTTCCCTTTATAAAAGGCAACATGCACATCCACCAAAGGGACATTTTCTTTTTATTTTTCCTTAATGAGGTTATCTTTCGCCTAAGATTCTCTAAATTTGTTTCTTTTGGAAGATCTTATAAGGTATTCAAGAAATTTTTCCTAATTATAGATGTTTGAAGCAATTCTGATAAAGAAAGGCCGATTTTACCCTTTTGATCTCTTCCACTAAATAATTAGTCAAATTTTTTTGATTAGTCAAATCTACTTTTCACTTCCTGAAACATTTGATGAATTATATTGAGAGGTCACCTTGGGTAACCTTGGAGTATTATTTGATTTATTATTTGGTGGAGTGTTAAAGTTGTTGGGAAAATTTGACAAGGTCAACCCATTGAGTTTGTTCCCACCGTTTGTATTACTTCTCAGGTTATAGCTATGCACTTTTTGATATTGTTCAAAAGCATGAATTTTGTCAGATTTGTCTTGAGGTTCATTTTCATCTTTATAAGGAAACATATAAGTTTCTAAAGTCATGGCTGAACTGTCTCCTTCATGTTCATGAGTATGACTACTGAAAAAATCAGGTGACTCAAAACGTTCATAAATTTCAAGGACCAAAGAAGAATTATATCCTACTTGAACTAATTCATTTCCCTTAAGAGGATGAGAGCCACAATTTTTGTTGTAGTGTAGTAGCCAAGAAAATATATAAAGTAGTTTTAAACTGTGGACAATCCACTCTAGAATGAGCATTTGTATTATGGATTCTACACTTCTTATTCATCGAAAGTTCAAATAATTTCACATTTGAAGTGAATCTATTGATGGAGGGATTAATGTTATCTAAAGGTTTGTATATTCCTCCATTATTCAGTTGTGTGTTCCAAGGTCTAGGTGGTCTAGGAGAGTTGTACGCTTGACTTTGCAAACTTTGATTATTATTTAGAGAATATAAATTTTTATTTCTTGATTGCATGACCTCTATGGTTAACCCTTTAAGTTGAGTTATGATTTCTCTAATTTCTTCCTTGTCATCTAGAATTTTGACATTTTGACTTTCTTGAGTCTCTGAGAAGAATTTTTTTTTGTTAGGATGTAGCTCTATGATAGCTAGACTAGGGTGAGGGACTATAGCTTGACTATTTCTTGGTTGAAAGAGAGTGTTATGAGGAAACGTCCTATTTTGGACAACTAAAGAAAAATAATTAGAGGTTAACAAATGATTTAATAAGACTCCATTCACATTCAGAGTAGAATAATTATTCAATCTATTTCTGCCATTTACTAATGATCCACTTTTGAGATGTTTCATTTCTAATTTGACACTTATGGCTTCAACATAAAATTTTGGTAAGTTAATGGGATGATTTTCCCTTCTTTTCACAAACATAGTAGTTAAAGGATCTACTATTGTATAATAAACTACAATGGCGAATCAATTATCCACTACATAAGATGCTTGGCTAGAATAAGCCTTATGAAACCTATAATTAAAATTAGTTATAGGTTCACCATCAAACCTCTTGATCTGAGTCAATTGGTGATATAACAAGGCAGGATCAACCAGTGTTCTAAATTTGGCCAAAAATTGATTTTCTAAATCTTTCCAAGATCGAGCTGAATTATGAGGTAGGCTGATATACGATTGGTAAACTTCATCATTTAAAGTATAAGGGAACAATATACATAAAACATCCCCATGTTGCATCCTTTCTCTAAAACATGTATCCTTGAAGATACTGATGTGTTCTTATGCATCCTTATGTAGATAATATTTAGGACATAACTTGTCAATATTTTTTGGAAGATCATTATACACAACAAATTGGATCAGTGACTCTATATTCAAGAAATCCATTGCTATGGGAGATGGTGGTTGTATAATAGTAGTCAAATTTTGTGAATTTTCACTTACACTTCCATACTTTTGAGGTCTAGATGATGTTCGACCACTAAGCTTGACCAAAGTCACATAAAGATCACTAGACTAGGATCTAGTGACTGTATGAAAATCTAGTTTCAAATCTAACAAAACAAAAAGAAAAATGAAGAGGCCCTCCTTCTAGTGCTAGTTCTTGTTGATCATGATGTTAGTTGTAACAATAGTGCAAATAAAATCCCTACAGGAAAACCGTGAAGAACTTATCTTTACTTGAAAGACTGAACCAAGGCAACCTAAGAGTCTAAGGAAAGGGGAAGGTTTACTTAGCTTAATCCCAAGGCTTTGGTAGTTAGGTCTTGACCATACTAGGTTTACTTTAGGGTATGATGTGATATTGTTGTTAATCTTGAAGGGTATATAGTTATTTCTAGTTCTTAAATGAATCATAGGAATGAAATGGAAGATTTTTAGTCCAATCATTAAACAATTTCATGAAATCAATAGATTTGTAATAATGTTTCATGAATATCAAAAAAAAAATTCTATCACTTACATAGATTTAGCTTTAAGAATTAAAAAATTTCATGGAAATGAAATATTTGCAATAATATTTGCATTCATTCACTTCTTTTTTCTGAATTTAACATCTAATCTAAAATAAATTATAAAAAATACTTGAAAATTAATATTGCTCCTCGGTATTCCCCATGCATGCCCCAAGATTTAATCAAATCAAAGCAAACCTATCTATATATCACCAAATTGCTTCACAGCTAGGCATAGAACATTGTGAGCTTTTAAAGAAGGGGGTTTAGTTTGGACACTGAGTAGGTTCTCTATCCACCCTTAAATGACGTAGCATACAGTATTGTTTGGCTAAACAAACAAACCATCTAAAAAAGATTCATGGGATTGGTAGCTTTCAAATTAGATTCAATATTGATCAAGTTCTATGTCAATACAAGGTTTTAATCCAGAATGATTCATAAAATAGGAAAAAAGAACTTGGATCTTTGAACATCCACAAATTCTGAACTTGAAATAAAAGTAAAGCATCAAACGACCTTCTATAGGAACAAGGCCCAAAAGTTTCAAACTTAAGTCCCAAAGGGAATCATCAAAAACAAATCAAAAGATAGCATGTGGTAGATGTTAGTTTTCATTAGAATCTTCCAAACAAAATTCAAAGCTTTGACTTCTTTAGCAACATCAATCTTTAACTCCAAGCTTCGATATGCAACACTCCACACAAAACAAGGCCACTGGTATTCCTTAGAATAATAGATGGGAAACATACACTAGACCAGGAACAACCTACAAAATTAACTTCAATAATATATCCTTGTAATACTTCTGGTATCCAATATCTGGTTATTCACTACCTTGTCTCAAGTTCTGGGTCTAGGAGCCCTTCTCCATCTTTCTTCGATTGATATTCTTAGAAGGCAGTTAATACTTGATGCATATGTTGTTTTGAAATTCCTTGAATTACGTTGTAGTTGTACTTGAGCTTGGTATAATATTCTGATATATGGAGGATATTTGCATTCCTCTACATTTTCTTTGTTTCATACTTAACCATAGTGTTTTTGCAATGTATAATTTCATTGACAACTTCCTGATTTAGTGACTAAATAGGATCTTTGTTTACTCTTTCAATCCATTCCTTAAAATATTTTACTTCCTTACTCTCCTATCCTAGTGTATGAGGATCACAATCCTATCATGCTAGCATTTCAATGAAATCTTTATCTCTATCAATCAATTTATTGTATCTCTTGATGACTTTTTCAAATCCTTCTATACATTGTACCAAAGTGTCACCTTCCCAACTTAATTGTTTCTTCCATTTTTCACATATTAGAACTTCTTGTTCCAAGATTATCTTCTATCTTATCAATTCCTAGACATCTTTCTAAATGAGAGCTTCTAAGCTTTTCCTTTGAGCATCAATTTTCTCTTGGTGAAATCTGCATTTTCCTTCCAATATTTTGGAATTTTCAAACCAACAATATGCCTCTTTGTACTTCCCAATCTATGATTATCTCTTCTCCTTTCCTTACCCAATACTTGATATATTCTTCAAATACTTTCATTTTGTGGTAAAGTGTTGTGATAGCATCCACCTGCTCCTATGACATGAGTATTGGATTGTGAGGCAATTTAATTTGTGCTTGTTCAGATTGGGCTAATGATTTTATAAAATTCTCTATGTTGGCAGTCTATTCTTTTAGCTTTCTTTTGTTTTGTTTAATTTTATGTACCCTGTCAATAGTTTTATCATAGTTCCTCTTCATTACTTCTAATTCATGTCCCCAGGATGAATTTCCAACATTGATACTTGTCACCATGTACTCTATAGGTGTTATTTCATGTTTTATTTTATCCACTACTAGAGTAGCTATATGGAGTGTTCTCCCTCCATCTGCATTCTTCTACATAACATGTTTCATCTTCACTTTCTCCCTAGTTTTTGGAGTCTCCACTTATTCCATTAATATTTTGATACCTAGAGGTACTAATTCCACTTCCAATGCAAAAGCTAATTCTCTAATCCACCAATCTAGTGCATCTTCATTATATTCTACCTCTATAACATTTAGTTGTTCCTAGGTTTCAATACACTCAATAAATTCTCCTCGAGCATTTTGAACCTTATCCATCACATCCTCTAAAACTATAACATATTCAACATTCACTGGCATGGATTCTGGATTACCAAGGTTCAACAATTTCTCTTCATCTCCAAGACTTATATTTTCCTGTCTAGCCATGTGTTTAGTATCAGTCCCTAGGACACCACTTTCTTCACATCCTGTCACATCAAGATTCTCTTCATCTCCTACCCCATCACCCAAGGTTTTTGAAGGTTGTCTATCTTCAATTTCAACTTGGTCTTCCTTTGACTTTTTAAGAAACACATAATTTTTTAACATAATTTTGATCATTCCCTAGTAGAGGCTGGGAATCAATTGTATCTTCGACAGTAATATCATCAATATGATCCTATCTTGGAATCTCCCCTACTTTCATTTCAACAAGAATTTTAGGGTTCCTCACCTTTGGGGATTGAGTGTTCCACTTATGGATTCTTCTTCAACATTCATAGGAATTGACCATGTATCTAGAATCTCTTCCACCACTAATTGTACCATGGGCTTATCTTTATACTTCTTTTCCTTTACTTGTTCCCACCTAGCAACCCATTTCTCCATATTTTCTTTTATTTGTTCTTCATCTAGCTATGAACTCTTGTGTATGACCACAGGAGTCTTCCCTAGTTTCTGTGTATGAGTATTCTCTTTCATTCATGCCTCTTTATCAATCATAGGTTGAGTCTTTAGATTTTTAGTAGAAGAAGATGCCACTCTAGGCTTCACTATTATTCAAACCTTACCTAGTCTAGTTTCTTTATGTTGACTAGTTGGTTTCAATGAAACTCCTTGGCTTGAAGCATCATGAGTTTTCCCTTCAATATGGGAGCAGTTATAGCTTCTCTACCAACTTTTCTCTTTTTCTTAGCAGGTTCCTCATGCTCAGATAATTTTCTTCTCTTTTTTTCTTCTTTGTATCGAGTGAGTATGTGGGCCTCATCCTATCTTTTCTCAAAGCTTTACAAAATTCCTCTATCCACCAATTAGTCCGCATTAAAATTGGTTCATAAAATTCCTCAATAGATATTATTTCTCCGCTTTCATAATCTAGATCCAGAATAGGTTCATCATAGACCCTGGTTTCATTATAAGTTGGGTTCAATACTTCAACACCATCTTCTTCCAATTGATCTAGAATGTAATGGATCTTAAGAATCTGCGTCAACCACAATTTCAATCTTTCATATAATCTTTGCCTTACTTTATGTTCATCATCACAATAGAGCTAGTAATCTTCTAAATGATAAACATGAGCATGCTTATTGGCTATACGCTTGGAAATATTCCATTCTCGGTCATAGTTAATTCTTTGGAGTGGGAAGAACTCCATCTTGTACATTCTTATCTCACAAAAATTAGTTGCTTTAACCACTTTTCATTTTTAGTTCCCCATTACAATGGGAAGTTTGAGAGAACTTTTATTATGTGTTGTGTTGTAAAGAGCATGAGATGACTTCAACTGTCTTACCAATTCCAATAGTAACAATTTTTCTGTAGGGCACCTGAGCAACATGAAGGGATATCCTTCAAACCCTTCCACCCTAATGTATGTGAAAGTGGGAAATTGAATGTACCAACTTCCAACATATTTAATATTTCTTTGTGCTTCTAGAGATAGACTTTTAGGTTTTTCACCTTCCACTATTCTTACCAGCTTCATAGAAAATACATCATTGACTCTCTGATAATGCTCCTTATATTCATCAATAGTAATTTGGGGTAAATGAGCATATATCATACTATTCCTGCTTCTCTGCCCAAGGTGCCGACACTATTCAACCCTTGCTTGTTTTCCCTTAAGGCATAGGAATAGATCACATATTGGGACATAGAAAAATATCTTGACTTTAGAAATTCCTTTATTTGATCATGTAACTTGTCACTGATAAAACCTCCCCAGTGCATTTGCACAGGGCCTTCCATTAATTTGGCTATGATTACAAACATCCATGGTTCAAACTTACTAACATCTCACAATCTAGCTATCATGTTTAGCATAGTTATAACATATTGAACATCTGGGTTGAACATAGATCTTAGAATTGGTTTAGTTTTTTTTTTAATTTTCTCCTGACACCATTGGGTACTTATAATTCTTTTTTTTTCTCTTTGGCACTCAGGTAGGTTTTATCCTTCATCTTTACATCTATAGGGTTCATCTAAGGAAATGTGAGAATCCCAAATGTATATACAATTCCTTTCTCAGAGAGATCTATGTAGATTCTTCCTTCCTCAACAACTCTCTTATCTAGATTATAGAAAGTTAAGCATTCCATAATCAGTTTAGGGGCCTCCATTGTTGGTAGAAACCCTCTTGCTAAATGTAACTCACTTGCTATAACATTCTTTGTACATTGAGAGGAATTTTCTTACTAGGCCTATGCGATAAATTCAACATCAAAGAACCATCCTAAATGGGTATCATTATTTATTCCACCAATTGGTACAACTTGTGAAGTGAAATATTTAAATTTATTTTATGGCCTTGCTTTGGAATTACTCATTTTTCTCAGTGTGTTCTGCATTTTTAGATATGTGCCTTGTGTGTGAGTTAGGGTTAAATTTAACCAGTCATCTTAAACGATTCATAAAACCTTTTGATTCACCATTTGGTTAAATTTACATCAAAATAATCAATATTTCAGCTATTAAGGGAAATACCATTATCTTGAGACTTACATGTGTAAAATAATTAATAGAATTTTCCTTATTTGAGACATACCTAGTTTTGCTAAAGATAACAATCTTTTTTAGAATGCAACTTTGAAACCCTTGGTAGTTGTATTCTTAGTTTCTTGAGATTTACCTTTCCTTTCACACCATAATATCAGTCTCATTCATTCAATGTCCTTTGCAAATTTATAGTATAGCGCGAGGTAAAGTGTTATAAAAGCAACTGCATGCTCAAGGTGGTACCAAGTACATGTGTATAGTTCACCACATTCATTAATAACCTATTACAATGCATTAATTTCTTGAATAAAGGTGCAATCATGTTGGGTTAGGGTTCAAATTACAAACACCTTGGTTTCTGCATAGGCCCACCACTAGAGAAGAAGATGGTGCGGATGTGTCTTTTATTTTTATGAGGAAAAGGCATTTTGGATATATGATCGTTGATTATCACTAGGATTTTCAATCTCTAATACCGAACCTTTGAAAGATTACTGGGAACCGGGACACTTACTTCCAAGCCTATGAAAACTAGCAGCAGAGAGAGGAACCAAGATTGGGTTCAAGCAAGATCAAAAGTGATTCAATCAATTTGCAATAGAACCTCTAGTTTTTTACCTCCTATTAAAGAAAAAGAAAAGCAACCATTGGGCTAGCCAATGAAGAAAAGAAGGAAAACACTGAGATGGTTCATCCAGGTGATGACTTACGAAGTGGGAACTAGGACCAATCAAAGATACATCTTTGAAACAACCATAACAATTTTGAGAATTTGGATCTAGTAAATTAATAGAACTTCAAAAAGGAACTACAACACCAAATCCTAGAAAGAAAAAGGACTTAAGCAAAGACCAAGAATATTGAAATGAGATTTTCATTTTACTAATTTCCCGCAAAAATGACACACCAAAGCAAGCAAAAGAAAAGGAAAGAAAAGAGATAGCAAAGAAAAGGTGGGTCCACATTTTTCCAAGGAGCAAAATGGGGCATGTTATGAGACCACACAAAAACAACCACCTGAAACTCAAGAACATCTTCATGATGTGCAACCAAACACACTAGCACAATCATCCAACATACCAAAAAACCTTGCATAATGACTCAACACTTGAAAATTTGAAAGAGGGTAGATACAGATGATATGAGCATGTTCCCATAGCTACAACACTAGAAAATTTACTGTGGAGAAATGCAAATCAGTCTCATTTCTTCTAGACAACACTGCTTCGTAGTTCACACACTAGTGAGCACAACTTCATTTGCAGCATGATCCAAAACATAAAACTCTAGATACAATACCTCTAAACACCTCTAATAAACATATCCAAACCACACAATCATAGCTTCAATAGTAAAGAAATGTGGAGCACAAACCAAAAAACCACTTAGCCACACTGAACTCTCTTTTATTCAAATTTTCTCAAAAGCACTTGGAAACCTAGAACCACAAACACCAACTAAACATCTACAAAACCTTTTCAACATATCAACCACACAAGAGGTTGATATAAACAAGCACTTACTCATCATTATTACATTAGAGGTTGACACTAGTGACAATACTAATGACGATATAATGCACCCAACATAGTTAGTTCCTTAAGGGTTGGCATCAATGCAACAATGATTTATTGACATCAATGACAACATAAGTTTCCAAAAAAAATTTATACCTTTTTGTAGAAACCAAATCATTGATTTTCAAGTTGTGTGTGAAAGCATGAAGTTAAGTCCAATTAAGGTGGAAGCTTCAGACTTAGAAAAAAAACTGAAATTGGGAAAAATGAAATGGGATCCCGTTATTTAACAAATAGGATCCCATTTAAAAAAAAAGGATCTTGTTTTAAAATGGGATCTTGTCTTGTAAAATGTAAAATATTAAAAAGTCAAGATCTCATTTTAAAAGCATAAGAGTTTAATTTTTTATGAAATGGGATCTTGGTTCTACAAGACATGATCCCATTTTTAAAATTTGATTTTTTGGGTAGCTTTTTTCTTTTTTCTTTTATTCAAGAAAAGGCTTCAGGACTTGAATGTAAGCTTTGGAGTTGGCTTGACATGCAATTTGAAGGTCATGCCAATGTCATAAGAAAATAGTGACTTTTGACACATGTTTGAAGACCCTTTTTGTAAAAAGTTTTGTCTAAATTAAAACCGGCTCATAAGCTTGAAATACCAGGGGTTTTTAGTATTTTAATAAATTTTAATTTTTTATTTTTTTTAAATGAATTGTACAAAAGTGTACTTCAAACAATTCTTTTCAATTTGAAAAAAAATCAAAATTTGTTAAGTTTAGGACATCTTATCCGTGACATACACAATGATTTTTCAAAACAACAAATATGACCAATAAAAAATTAACAAAAAATAGTTTAATAAAATATTACAAAAAAAATTGAAAATGTGCTTTAGTGAGTTGCAAATATTTTTCCAAAAGGATTTTTAAAAATATGATTATTTAGGTCAAAATATGGGGTTAAGTGCAAAAAGATGGGGTGCCAAAAAGGGGGACTTAAGTGGCCACCTTTTTTTTTCTGAAATCAGGAAATACTGACCTTGGATGTGAAATTGAGGATAGTTACATTCAAAATTTCTTTTTTTAGCATTTTTAAAATTCCTTCAATGAGAAATTAGCTAACAGTATTTAGTTAATGCATAATTTTTCTTATAATTTTTTAATGAATATTTATTTTTTAACTAATTCTCAAAGTGGACACTTCCTAAAAAATAAAATTTTGGTCATGCTACCCGTATAAATTTTGGAAACTAATTGAAATTTTATTTTTTCTTTTTCTTTTTAATTTTTAGAATGGAGTCTAGTTTCTAAAAATGTAATTTATTTGAAATTTTGAAGAACAATTAATTTATAATGAAAAAAACACCAAACACTACGTTTTTCCAAAATAGAGACACGCAAACAAAAGAAATTATAGATGAAAGGCTTAACATTGTCAAAAAGTGAAAAAAATTACATCGTTGGATAGCTAAGAGAGAGCCTAACATTACCTAGGTGTTTGATTTGTTCGACATTAAAACACGTGCAATCTTGATGGTGAGTATGAACCCGATTATGTGAAATATTGTAGAATTTGTAAAAAAACACATCGTTGGTCATTGGGAAGGACCTCCAAGCCTTTAGGTTGGTATTCCAAGGAAAATACCAAGCCTAAGGCTTTGGGATTTCCAAAGAAAGATATAACATGAGCATGTTATAATGTGCTCCCATTATATCTTAGTTTTGACATGGTTTTTTGCATTTGTGCGGGACATGTCTAGTAAGACATAATGTGAATGCAGTATAATGTACTCATGTTATGTCTTGCTTTATGTTAAATGCTACTCTATTGAATGTTTGTTTATATATTTCTATGTTTGTATGTAAATTTATGCATGTATGTCATGTATGTATGTAGGTATGCATGCTTGTATGTATGCATGTATGCCTGTATGTATGTATTTATCAATGCATTCATGTATGTATGCCTATATGTATGTAATATTATATCTACATAAGTAAATTTATAATTGTATGTATTTTTGTATGTCTTTAGAGGGAGGGAGAATTTTAAGAGAGAGAGAGAGAGTTGTCTAGGTAGGGTGGGAGCAAGAGAGAGAGGGGTAGAGAGGTAGTGAGAGAGAGTAATGAGAGAGGGAGAGAGGGTGGAAAGGAGATTCTAAGAGATAGTGAGTGGTACAGAAGGGGTTGGAGTGAGAGGGACTTAGATAGGTATGGTGGGAGGGATAGAGGGATAGAGAGAGAGAGAGATAGGGGCGGGAGAGATAATTGAGAGAGAGGGAGAGAGAGAAGGTGGGGAGAGAAAGAGAGAGAGGAAAGAAAGAGAGAGTTATGTAGGTAGGGTGCTAGAGGGAGAGACTTGAGAGTGTGAGGGGGGTTGAGAGGGAGAAACTCAATAGATAGGTAGTGAGAGAGAGTGGGAGAGAGAGGGAGTGGGAGAGAGAGGGAGTGTGAGAGTGAGAGACCTGAGAGAGGGAGAGGGTGTGGGAGGGAGTGACTTATGAGAGGGAGAGATATAGGGGGTGGAGTGAGAGGGACTTATCTAGGTAGGGTGGGAGGGATAGATAGAGAGAGGGGAGAGAGAGAGAGATATCTAGGTAGGCTTCCAGAGGGAGAGACTTGAGAGAGAGAGGGGTGGGAGGGAGAGACCTAAGAGAGGGAGAGAGGGAGTGGGAGAGAGAGGGAGTGATGGAGAGGTAGTGGGAGGGAGATAGAGAGAGAGAGATAGAGGGAGTGAGAGAGAGTGGTAGGGATTGATTAAGCGATAGGTATGTAGAAAGAGGGAGAGGGCAGATAGAGAAAATTAGAGAGGGTAGGAGAGAGGGAGGGAGAAAGAGGAGAGATGTATAGATAGAGAGAAATGGATAGGGGTTGACGGTATAGGGTTGATGGATTAGGGTGGAAGACCTATAGGGTTGATGGATTAGGGTTGAGATTAGAGGGTATTGGGTTGAGGGTAGAGGGTAGGAGGTTTAAGGGTTTAGGGTTAAAGGATTTAGGGTTGAGAGCTTAGGGTTGAGGGTAGAGGGTTTAGTGTATAGGCTTGAAGGTATATGGTTGAAGGATTAGGTTGAGGGTCCAATGTAAATGGTAGAGGGTAGAGGGGTTGATGGTTTTGGGTTTAAGGGTTCAGGGTTCAGGGTTGAGATATTAAGGGTTGAGGGTTGAGAATTGAGGGTTGAGGGTTTAATGTATAGGGTAGAGGATAGAGGGTAGAGGGTTTAAGGGTTTAGGATAATTTAAGGGTTGAGGGTTGATGGTTTAAGGTTGAGGGTAGAGGATTGAGGGTATAATGTTGAGGGATTAGGGTTGAGGGTCCAATGTATAGGATAAAGGGTATAGGGGTTGAGGGATGAGGGTAGAGGGTAGACGATTGAAGGTTTAAGGGTTGAGGGATTAAGGGTTGAGAGATTAAGGGTTGAGGGTTTATGGATTAGGGTATTTTTTTTTTCAGTTTAAGGATTTAAGGGTTGAGGGTAGAGGGTATTGGGTAGAGGGTTTAAGGGTTTAGGGTTTAAGGGTTGAGGGTTGAGGGTTAAGGGTTTAGGGTTTAGTGTTTAAGGGTTTAAGGGTTCAGGGTTCAGAGTTCAGGGTTCAGGGATTAGGGTAGAAAGGGAAGGATGGATGGATGGAGAGATGGAGGGAGAAGTGAGATAGAGAGGAGAGAAGAGTAGGGAGGGATATATATACATATGAGGGTTGAGGATCCAATGTATAGGGTAGAGGGTTGAGAATTGAGGGTATAGGGTTGAGGACCTATAGTTTTTATTGTTCAAGGTATTGGGTTGAGGGTATAGGGTTGAGGGATTAGGGTTGAGGGTACATATGGTTGAAGGATTATGATTGAGGGTCCAATGTTTAGGGTAGAGGGTATCAAGGTTGATAGTTTAGGTTTTTTGGGTTGAGGATTGAGGGATTAATGGTTGAAGATTGAGAATTGATGATTGAGGGTTTAATGTATAGGGTAGAGGGTAGAGGGTAAAGGGTTTGAGGGTTTAGGGTTTAAGGGTTGAGGGTTTAGGGTTTAAGGTTGAGGGTATAATATTGAGGGTATAGGGTTGGAGGATTATGGTTGAGGGTCCAATGTATAGGGTAGAAGGGTATAGAGGTTGAGGGATTAGTTTTTAAGTGTTGAAGGTTGAGGTATTAGGGTAGATAGTTTACTTGGATTTAAGGGTTTAAGGGTTGAATGTAGAGGGTATTATGTTGAGGGTAGAGGGTAGAGGGTTTAATGGTTTAGGGTATAATGGTTGAGTGTTGAGGGTTTATGGTTTAGGGTTGAGTGTTTAAGGGTTTAAGGGTTGAGGTTATACGATTGAGGGATTAGGGTAGAGATGGAGGGATGAATGGAGGGAGAGATGAAGGGATAAGTGAGATAGAGAGGAGAGAAGAGGAGGGAGGGTCAAATATATATGAGGGTTGAGGATCCAATGTATAGGGTAGATGGTTGAGAATTGAGGGTATAGGGTTGAGGACATATAGGGTTGATGGTTTAGGATATTGGGTTTAGGGTATATGGTTGAGGGATGAGGGTTGAGGGTAGAGGGTAGAATGTTTAAGGGTTTAGGGTTTAAGGGTTGAGGGTTGAGGGTAGAGGGTAAAGGGTAGAGGTTTTAGGGTATAGGGTATACATTTGAGGGTACATGGTTGAAGGATTAGGGTTGAAGGTCCAATGTATAGGGTAGATGGTATAGGGGTTGAGGGTTGAGGGATTAAGTGTTGAGGGTTGAGAATTGAGGGCTCAAGGTTTAATGTATAGGGTAGAGGGTAGAGGGTTTAAGGGTTTAGGGTTTAAGGGGTTTAGGGTTTAGGGTTTAGTGTAGAGGGTTGAGGGTATAAGGTTGAGGGATTAGGGTTAAGTGCCTATTATATAAGGTAGAGGGTATAGGGGTTAAGGTACTAGGGTTTAGTGGTGGAGGGTTGAGGGTAGAGGGTAGATGGTTGAGAGTTTAAGGGTAGAGGGATTAGGGTAGATAGTTTACTTGGGTTTAAGGGTTTAAGGGTTTAAAGGTTGAGGGATTAGGGTTGTGGGTAGAGGATATTTGGTTGAGGGTAGAGGGTAGATGTTTTAAGTGTTTATGGTTTAAGGGCTAAGGGTTGAGGGTTTAGGGTTAAGGGTTGAGTGTTCAAGGGTTTAAAGGTTTAGGGTATAGAGTTGAGGGTATATATGGTTGAAGGATTAGGGTTGAGGGTCCAATTTAAATGGTAGAGGGTATTGGGGTTTAGGGTTTGGGGGTTGGGGATTGGGGGATTAAGGGTTGACCATTGAGAATTGAGGGTTGATGGTTTAATTTATAGGGTATAGGCTAGAGGGTAGAGGGTTTAAGGGTTGAGGGTTGAGGTATTAAGGTTGAGGGTAGAGGATTAAGGGTACAGGGTTAAGGGATTAGGGTTGAGGCTCCAATGTATAGGGTAGAGGGTATAGGGGTTTAGGGATTAGGGCTTAAGGGTTGAGGGTAGAGTGTTGAGGGATTAAGGTAGAGATTTTAGTTGGGTTTAATGTTTTAGGGATTAGGTTTGAGGAATTAGGGTTGAGGGTAGATGATATTGGGTTGAGGGTAGAGGGTAGAGGGTTTAATGGTTGAGGATTGAGGGTTGAGAATTGAGGGTTGAGGGTAGAGGGTTTAAGAGTTTAGGGTTTAAGGGTTGAAGGTTGTGGTTTTAGGGTTTATATTAGAGGGTTGATGGTATAGGGTTGGGGGTATATTGTATAGGGTAGAGGGTATAAGGATTGAGGTATTAGGGTTTAAGGCTTGAGGGTTGAGGGTAGAGGGTTGAGGGTTAAGGGATTAGGGTAGAGATTTTAATTGGGTTTAAGGGTTTAAGGGTTGAGGATAGAGGTTATTGGGTTGAGCATAGAGGGTAGAGGGTTTAAAAGTTGAGGGTTGAGGGTTTAGGGTTTAGGGTTAAGTAATCAAGGGTTTAAGGGTTGAGGGTATATAGTTGAGGGATTAGTGTAGAGATGGAGGGATGGAGGGAGGGAGATATAGAGGGATAAGTGAGATAGAGATGAGATAAGAGGAGGGAAGGCAAAGATATATGATGGTTGAGGATCCAATGTATAGGGTAGAGGGTTGAGAATTATAGGTATAGGTTTGAGGACCTATAAGGTTGATGGTTTGGGGTATTGGGTTAAGGGTATATGATGAGGGATGTGGGTTGAGGGTAGAGGGTAGAAGGCTTAAGGGTTTAGGATTTAAGGGTTTAGGGTTGAGAGTTTAGGGTTGAGGGTAGAAGGTTTAGAGTTTAGGGTATAAGTTTGAGGGTATGTGGCTGAAGGATTAGGGTTGGGGGTCCAATGTATAGGGTAGAGGGTATAGGGGTTGAGGGTTGAGGGTTGAGGGATTAAGGGTTGAGGGTTGAGAATTGAGGGTTGAGGGTTTAATGTATAGGGTAGAGGGTTTAATGGTTTAGGGTTTAAGGGTTGAGGGTTTAGGGTTAAGGGTTTAGGGTATGGGGTTGAGGGTTGAGGGTTGAGGGTTGAGGGTTGAGGGTTGAGGATTTAGGGTTTAGGGTTGAGGGTTGAGGGATTAGGGTTGATGGTCCATTATATCAGGTATAGGGTATATAGGTTGAGGGATTATGGTTTAAGGGTTTATGGTAGAGGGTAGAGGGTAGAGGGTTTAAGGGCTAAGAGTTGAGGATTTAGGGTATTTCTTGAGTGGGATAAAGGGTAGAGAGAGTCATAGAGGGATTGAGTGGGATAGAAGTTATATTGGAGAGAGATAGAGGGAGTGAGTGAGTGAGAGAGAGGGAGTGGGAGAGAGATATAGGGTAGAGGGTAGAGGGTATAGTGATAATGGTAGAGGGGAGAGAGATAGGAGTGAGTGAGTGAGTGAGAGAAAATAGACTTGAGAGAGGGAGAGGGTGTAGGAGGGAGACTTGAGAGAGATAGAGGGATGGAGGGAGTGGGAGAGAGATAGTGGGTAGAGGGTAGAGGGTTAAGGGTTGAGGGAGAGAGATAGAAGGAGTGAGTAGGAGATAGATAAAGGGTAGAGCATAGAGGGTTTAAGGGTAAAGGGTAGAGGGGAGAGAGATAGGAGTGATTGATTGAGAGAGATATACTTGAGAGAGGGAGAGGGGGTAGAATGGATAGAATTGAGAGTGAGAGAGGTGGAGGGAGTGGGAGAGAAATAGAGGGTAGAGGGTAGATGGTTTAAGGGTTAAGGGTAGAGTGTAGAGGGTAGAGGGTTTAATGGTTAAGGGTAGAGGGAAGAGGGTTAAGGGTAGAGGGAGAGAGATAGAAGGAGTGAGTGAGTGAGAGAAAGAGAGAGAGTTGAGAGAGGGAGAGGGGGTAGGAGGGAGAGAGTTTAGAGAGAGAGAGGGAGGGATTGGGAGAGAGATAGAGGGTAGGGTGTAGAGTGTTTAAGGGTTTAAGGGTTAAGGGTAGAGGGTAAAGGGTTAAGGGGAGAGGGGAGAGATATAGGAGTGAGTGGGAGAGAGATAAAGGGTAGAGGGTAGAGGGTTAAGGGTAGAGGGGAGAGAGATAGAAGGAGTGAGTGAGAGAGAGAGAGAGACTTGAGAGAGGGAGAGGGGGTTAGGATGGAGAGACTTGAGAGAGAGAGAGGGAGGGAGTGGGAAAGAGATAGTGGGTAGAGGGTAGAGGGTAGAAGATAGAGAGAAAGAGAAAGAAAAGAAACCTATAAAAATTAATGTTCTCATAACGCAATCACTTTTTGAAGTAGTAGAGATGGTCATTATTTTAGCAAGACATAACGTGCTCACATTATAATGTGAGCACATTATAACATGAGCTCATTATAATGCAAGGAAATTTTTTCTCACTCTAAAAATGGTAAAAAAATCAATATACTCATGATCTAAAGGCTCACATTTTGCATATTCTCCTATTTCTACATGTGTTCCAACAAAAAAAAAAGGCTTTTTAATGATTTTGTGAAGTGTGCATGCATGTTTTTCACATTCGACCACCTTTTTCATGATCTTTCCACCATCGTTGCATGAAATGGCAGAGTTTTCATGTTTAAAGGCATATAATATCAATTCAAGTCTAAATTACATTGAAGAGTGATATACAATTGAATTTTGGAGGGGAACAAGCTTTTGAAAAAGTCAAATTGTTGAGTTTGAAGAAAGAAGAAGCAAAGGATACATAATTGGGTAGAACTTCTCCATTTGAAACTCTAGTTTTTTAGGTATGTGAAGTCTTTACAAATTTTCATTCATTTTATTTTGGATTGCTTTGATTTTTGTTATTTTGAATATTCCATTTTTTCATTGTGTTTGTCATTATAACCTTAGCTTTTCAATGCACATTTTAAATTACACAATTCTTTACACTTTTAAACCACATCTTTGAGAGGCATTTTTTTAAACAATTGACTTACCTTGTGTATGCTTCCACATTTTGTATACACATATATATGACATAAGTTATAAGGAAGTAAATAATACATTATTTCTCAATCCTTTACTATGGATGTGCATACCACTCTCCAAATCTTTCATTTTGGTATAGGCATAGGGGATGTTGGAAAATGTAGTTGAAATTGGTTTTACACCTACAATTTACATATGCTTGAAATTTTATAAATCCTTTTCAATAAATATATTTTGTACATATCCTTCAATCATTCTAGTCCATGAGGACATATCGCATTGAGGTATTTGTCAAACAATTATACCAAGTAGATGATTTCCTTGTCTATGCTACCAAATTTTCCATACACGTTTACCAAAGCATTTTATCAAACAAAATAGACAAAGAAATCAATTGTTTGAAGAAATGCCTCAAAGACATTGAGTCTCATGGTGATGTACATTTTATCAACTAGCCGATTTCATTTTCTATGCTACAAAATTTTCCATACATGTATCTACAAAATTGGAATATACTCCTTCCACATTAATAGATCTTTGAATCTATTTTTGTTTTCATCTCTATTTCTAAATTTACCTCATCACTTATGTTGTGATATATTTTAATTGTTTCCTTGATTAGTCTACCTACAAGGGATTCTAACCCTTCTCACCATTGTTTCAAGATAGTTTATTCAAGGCTAAGTTAGCAACATAGGGAAAGGTGTAGCCTATCTTGCAATCATGGCATGCCACAAGACAATGCAATAGGGTTGACAAGGTAGGGGCAGCATGAGAAAATGCCTCAAATTGAATCTTTTAGTGATGTAAATCACTATGAGACCCCATTTCTATGAGGAATTTTCTCACACTTCCCCTACCTTGTCAACCCTACTACATTTGCAAGCTAGTGAGGTCACTAGCTTGCCAATATGGTAGGGTTGACAAGGTAGGGGCAGCATGAGAAAATGCCTCATAGAAATAGGGTCTCATGGTGATACTATGAGACCCCATTTCTATGAGGCATTTTTTCATGCTACCCCTACCTTGTCAAACCTACTAAATTGGAAAGTTGGTGAGGTCACTATCTTGCCAATGCAGTAGGGTTGACAAGGTAGGGGTAACATATGCCTCATAGAAATGGGGTAATGTGGCATTCCATGATTGCAAGATAGGCTCAAAATGGAAGAACAGACAATGAATTTGAATTATTTGACAATAATTTTTGTGTAGAAATGTATGCAAAATGTGGTACCATTGACAAGCTAGTGAGCTCACTAGCTTGCCAATTTGATAGGGTTGACAAGGTAGGGGCAACATATGCCTCATATAAATGGGGTCTCATGATGATGTACTAACTTTCCAATTCAGTAGGGTTGACAAGGTAGGGGTAGCATATGCCTCATAGAAATGGGATCTCAAAATGGCGTACAACCATGAGATTCCATTTCTATGAGGCATACACTGCCCCTACCTTGTCAACCCTACCAAATTAGCAAGCTAGTGAGCTCAAAAACTTGCCAATTCTATAGGGTTGACAAAGTAGGGGAGATGTGAAATAATTGCTCATAGAAATGGGGACTCATGATGATGTAAATCACCATGAGTCCCCATTTCTATGAGGCATTTTTTCATGCTGCCCCTACCTTGTCAACTCTACCAAATTAGAAAGCTTGTGAGCTCACTATCTTGCTAATGATAAAATGATTTTTCTGATGGAATTCCTTAAAGAAATGTGGTAATGTGGCATCCCATGATTACAAGATAGGCTCAAAATGGAAGCAAAGACAAGGAATTTGAATTGTTTGACAATAATTTTTTCATAGAAATGTATGCAAAATGTGGTAGCATTGGCAAGCTAGTGAGATCACTAGCTTTCCAATGCTCACATGAATTTTTGGTTGGAATTCCTTAAAGAAATTTGGTAATGTGGCATACTATGATTGCAAGATAGGCTCAAAATGGAAGAATGAACAAGGCATGTGAATTGTTTGACAATAATGTTTTCATTGACATGTATGCAAAATGTGGTACCTTTGACAAGATAGTGAGCTCATTAGCTTGCTAATTCGGTATGGTTCACAAGGTAGGGGTAGCATATGCCTCATAGAAATGGGGCCCCATTTCTATGAGGCATACATTACCCCTACTTTGTCAACCCTACTAAATTGGCAAGCTAGTGAACTTAGAAGCTTTCCAATTTGGTAGGATTGACAAGGTAGGGGCAGCTTGAAATAATTACTCATATAAATGGGGACTCATGGTGATGTAGATCACCATGAGTCTCCATTTCTATGAGGCATTTT
Source organism: Sequoia sempervirens (assembly GCA_007258455.2). NCBI lineage: Eukaryota > Viridiplantae > Streptophyta > Pinopsida > Cupressales > Cupressaceae > Sequoia > Sequoia sempervirens. The sequence goes on from VDFB02179234.1 coordinate 74,531,045, forward strand.
TTCACTTTGTCCCTACCTTTTCAATCCTACCAAATTGGCAAGATTGTGAGCTCACTAGCTTGCTAATGTTCACATGATTTTTTAATGGAATTCATTAAAAAAATGTGGTAATGTGTCATGCCGTGATTGCAAGATAGGCTCAAAATGGAAGCATGTACAAGGCATTTGAATTGTTTGACAAAGTGTGGTAGAAATGACAAGCTATTGAGCTCACTAGCTTTCCAATGTGGTAGGGGAAGTTTATGCCTCATAGAAATGGGGTCTCATGGTGATGTTAATCACTGTGAGACCCCATTTCTATAAGGCATACGCTTCCCCTACCGCATTGGCAAGCTAGTGAGCTCACTAGCTTGTCACTGGTACCAGATTTTGCATACATGTCTATGAAAATATTATTGTCAAAAAATTCACATGCCTTGTCCATGCTTCCATTTTGAGCCTATCTTGCAATCATGGCATGCCACATTACCACATTTCTTTAAGGAACTCCATCAGAAAAATTCATTTGACCTTTGTCTATTCTAGAAATACTCTTCTATAGGATGATTGTAAGTTTTTGTATGAAGCCTTCAATGACATATATTTTATTTATTTGTATGGATTCATTTTTTAGGAACTAATATTTATCTCATTACCATGCTATAGGTAAAATTATCCACCATGCCAAGGAAACAAACAAGGAATAAACCAATAGACGAAGAGTATGAAACCAATAAAGCAAAAAAATAGAGAACAAATGAGGACATATCATGAGAAGAATAAATTGGATACGATTGATGAAAACAAGCCAATTGAAGAGGAACCTCAACCATCAAAAAGAGAAAAGGAATTGGTGGCACCAATGGAAAAATGAAAAAGCATCGTAGTAAGAAAAATTTGAATATCGTATTTGGAGACACACCCTCTATCATAAGTGAATACAAAGAGACACCATTAACCACAAGTGAATATGGAGGGACACCATCTACCACAAGTGAATATAGGACACCATCTACCACAGGTGAATATGAACGGACACTATCCACCACATCTCAAGTTGAGAGTACATCATCACTCAGATTTGATGAAGAAGGTATTCCATCATCCCCATGTCAACCTCAAGGTATGTCATCTATTCCACCCTCAATCGAAGGTACATGATCTAGCCCACCTAACTTAAATATTGATGAAATTCCTAATGTTGAGATGTATGTACCTAGGATAACACCACCTAGAATATTCTATAGAAAGCCAAAGTATTTGATTAATATTGAAGAGGATATTTTGTAGCACATGGAAGCTAAGTAGAAAGTATAGAAACATCAAATGCTTCAAGTGAAAACACTATTGTGAAGAATATAATGGATTCATATGAGAGTGTGGGTAAGACCTCATGCTCAAAGGATAGTAATGTCACCTGATGTGCCATTACATCAACTTTGGTAAGTAGTCAAACAAGGAGATTTCATCTCATTAGAAAGATGAGTGAACAATTGAGAATTAATAGAAAAACTTTATCAAGAGTTATTCAAAGGAGGCAAAGAATTGATGGAACTGATTCAAATGAATTATGGACATTATCAAGGAGACTCCCATGAAAATATAAAAAATTTGTTGAAGCATTGAGAACAATAATGGAAGAATATTGGAAGAATAACACTGGGGCATCTTTGAATCAAAGGGATGTGGTAAGAAGGAGAATCGGTAGTTAGAACTATGAGCCACACCTAAAGCATTTTTTGGATACAACTCAAACCCAATTTTTTCATAAATTTCAATAGGATTATTCTCAGATTCAAATTTTTCAAAGATATTTTGAAATGATAAAAAAAATTTATGTCAAGATAAATCACACACGTACACTATTTTTTGTTGTAGACTACATGTTGAACTCTCTAACCATTATGATGTTTATCATTCTATATGTTTAGATTTGCATACTAATGATGTTTTACAGGATTGTGGCATAGAAGCCCCAACATCTTCAAGAGAGTTCTTATCAAAAAATTTATGTCAAATAGAGGATGGCCAAATATTCTATAGGAAACTATGCTTGGATGGTTCATGTCAGCGTTGTGGTGGCTTGCAACGTAAGCTAGTATGTCAACATATGGAAATCACACATGATGTGGGAAAGCAACTAGTAGAGTTTGAGAAGTATAAAATAGTGGCATACATTAAAAAAGCTGATAATCAAGAAAAAAGGTGTGATTTTGTTATTTAGAAGATTTTGTATTAGTTTATGTCTATGTTTCATGACAATATAGTGTATGAGTATGCAATGCATACCCATAGAGCCCGATGGTTGGACACACAATTCAAGTTATGCAAGGAAACCTTTCTAGTTGGTAGCTTAGTTTCATTGGTTGATTTTGTAGAGACCTACACTCTACAACCATAGTGTGAGGTGTAGTCACAATATTACAACTCCACACATGTTTCAATATTTGTGCACATAGAATTTATTCATATAGATGATAGTATAGAGGACCAAAGGAAGGTATTGAGGGAGTATCAATTTTATATTAGTGATGATCGTACACATTCTCTAGAGTTTGTACAAGGTCTCTTCTAGTTGTTCTATAGTGATTTGGCTCAGAGGGGCATATCATATGATTGACATATAATATTGTTGCATAACTATGCAGCATAGTTCAAGAACTCGTGCATGTTCTACTGGTTGAGTAGGATGCATGTCATTACAGGTGTTCAACATATGTGGACATTTTGTGAGGTTAGGCATGGAAAGGGGGAGCATGATGGTATAGGAAAGTGTGTGAAAAGAGCATTAGCATGAGAAGAGTTCAAGTATAAAGACAATGCAAAGTTGAAAGATGCAAAATCAATCATCGAGTGGTGTAATGCTTCGATGGGTCCAGTTAATGAAGGTACATCTTCATTTCATAGATTTTTTTTGGTTGATGGATGATACTAACATTGCACCATATGAGGATTTTTGTACATTGACAGGATCGAGTGAGATACACTCTTCCCTTAGCTCATAGGTAGTTTCATGGAGTTTCAATACAAAGAAGATGGCATGGTTTTTTTCTTCATGTAAAATGCAAGCCTGGGATGATTGTGAGTCAAAAGAGTGGGTTGAGAAATGGTCATTAAGTTAACTTAGCCCACGTCACTTGTATCACCTTCCAACAGCAATGGAACTAACATAGATGGATTCATCGGTTGACTTTGACCACATATCAAATCTAGTTCAACCAGGTAATATATCTTCTTGCATAGTTTTTTAAATTCCTATTGTTGTCTTATTTTGTAGTGTATTTGTAATGTTGACTAATTTCATCTAATTTGCTGCATATATCAATGTAGGTCATGTTTATGCAATTATTACAGATGAAGACAATGAAGAGGTAATGAACTATTACTTTGTGTCGTTGTGTTGAGGCCAAAAGGAAATTGGAGGCCCTAGTTATAGATGGAGAAAACATCAAATGCCCTATCAGCTCAATTGTTTTTACTGTAATGTGGATTAGAAGGCACCCACATAAGAGTGTTAAATATTGGTTATTTTAGGACTTTGACATACATCCAAAGATTCTTCATTACTTGAACCTTGTCATGGAATCCAATGTTTTTTTGACCAAATATGGGGGTAGACCTTTGAACAAGACCTTGTTGAAGGTTCATGAGTTTGATGATGAGGAAATACTTGACACAATAAAGAGTAGAGTAGACTGGAATGGTTTGTTGGATTAATTTGTAAGTATGCACATTGGTTCTTATTAATTGATACTTGTATGCACAATAATTTGTATGATGCTAATGCTATGATGAAAATGCTATCATGTAATGTTTATATCATGTATGTAGGTGATTGATTAAGTTATCATACTTGCAAATGTGGCACACTTTATGTTTAGAACTGTGGAAAAGGATATAGAGTTCAATGTTATTATTTTTTTCTCAAAAATATTCAAAAAAATGTAGGATATTCTCAATAGATTAGTAAACTAAGTGGAAGATTAAATTGTGTTGTTTTTATAATAGGTTACAATTTTCCAAAAGGTTGGAAAGTAATATTTTGGTTACGTTCTATTCATGTTCTATTCATAAGAGTTTTTTGTGTGCAATAGGTATCTTGGAACTCCCAATCAAGATGCATGGCCAAGAGTGACTAAGTTGAGAGACTGGCATGCCTATCCTCAATGGAAGCATCAAGATTTAAACCTTGATATTCCTGAGTTGGAACCAAATGGTGTGGATTTGTTGTCTGTAAGTTCCTTCCATCTATTTTCATTTAATTTCCATTTTGGATGCTCTTTCTTTTTCTTCTTTTACTTTGCCTATTTGTAAGTAACCTACTAAAATTTGATTGGTGTTCCCTTGCAGAAAATGTTGATTTATTAGCCATCCTAGAGAATCTCAACCAAAAAAGAAGTGAAAAATCCTTATTTTGATGATCTTGAAAAATATCAATTATGATTTTAAGACATTATAAAAGTGTGTGTGAAGCTTAGTGAGGGAATTTCAAGTTATTCATTTGAAGTTAACCTTATCATGAGCACCTATGATATAGACATTATAAGAGCATCTTGAATTTCAAGTTATTCAATTCATGAGAGGTGTTGTGTGAAATAGGTATCTTGGAATTCCCAATGAAGATGCATGACCAAGAGTGACTAAGTTGAGAGACTGGTATTCCTATTCTTAATGGAAGCATCAAGATCTATGCCTTGTTGTTCTCGACTTGGAACCAAATAGTATGGACTTGTTATCTATAAGTGCCTTCCATCTATTTTCATTTAATTTCCATTATGGATGGTCTTTATTTTTCTTCTTTTACTTTTCCTATTTGTAAGTAAACTACTAAAAATTGATTGGTGTCTCCTTGTAGAAAATGTTGATTTAAGAGCCATCCAAGAGAATCTCAGCCAAAAAAGCAATTTTGATTTGAAGCCATTATAAAAGAGTGTGTGAAGATAAGCAAGGGAATCTCAAGTTATTAATTTGAAGTTAAGCTCATCATGAGCACCTATGGTGTAGGCATTATAATAGAATCTTGAATTTATGAGTGACATTGTAAAAGATCTGTGAGAACGGAGTACCTAAGGCATTGTGCCTACAAGTACAAACACTTGGGTTTTAGAATGGTGTATGAAGCATATTAGACAATTGTAGCACAAATAGAAGAATTAGGATAGTCAAATAAATCTAATTTTATTGTAAACATCATATTATTAATATAGTGAGTGTAATAACCATTGATGGTTACTAATCATTGTTTTTCTTCTTTTATTCTCTCCCTATTATAACTAGCACCAATTGACTAACTTATTATAAAAACTTCATTTATTAAAATAAATCAACCTAATGATTATATATAAATATCAATATAGCATATATTCTATTCACATAAACATTTGTAATGGTATTTACTCAAATTTTGAAATTTATTTCTACCCTCAAACATTTGTAATTTATTCAATGTAACCCTTAATAGTCGAAATTGCCAAAGGGTAGCAATATTTGATGACCTGTTACCCAAATACTATGTTAGTTATAGGACCTCCATTTGAAGCATTTGGATAATGTAGGTAACCTCTAAAATAAATTATCTCAGTTTCTGTTATCTCAGATTCATTTTTTCGTGGTGTCCAATTTTGACTTGATGGAAAAGGTGTCAATTGCAAGTAGTGTAAAGTTGCAAAGTGGTGCAACTTTCATTGTGCAACTCCTGTGACAAAATGGACTATTCCAATGTGTCTGGATGGGTACATTTATGCTAGGCATGGTCCTCTTTCACACCCAAACATACCAAATCACTCTAAGCTACGTTCAATCAGCTCGATCCCTTAAGGGTCCAAAGTGCAAAAGGGCAGCAATCTTTGACGAGATATTACTTAGAAATTGTGATGTTTATGAACTCTCTATCTAAGCCTATGGGATCAAATTGATCCACTCTACAATAACCTCTCAGTTTTTTTTATCTCAGAACCATTTTCCTGTGGTGCCTAGTTTCCACTTGATGGAAATACTGTCAAATGCAAGCACTATAAAGTTGCAAAGTGGTGCAAATTTTGTTCTGCAACTTGTGTGACAAAATGGACTATTACAACACATTTGGATGGGTAATTTTACACTAGGTATGGTCCTCTTTCACACCCAAATAGGTCAAATTGCTCGGAGCTATGTTCAATTGGCTTGATCCCTTAAGGGTCCAAAGTGCAAAAAAGCAACAATGTTTGATGGGCTATTACTTGGAAATCATGATTCCTACAAAATTTTCATCTAATCCTATAGGATCATGATGGGCCCCTAATATAACCTCTCTCGGTTTGTTTTATCTTGTAGTCATTTTCCCATGGTGTCTAGTTTTCACTTGATGAAAAAAGTGTCAAATGCAAGCAGTGTAAAGTTGCAAAGTGATGCAACTTTTGTTATGTAACTCATGTGACTAAACAGATAGTTCCAATGCATCCAAATGGGTAATTTTACACTAGGAATGGTCCTCTTTCACACCCAAACATGTCGAATCTCTTTGAGCTACGTTCAACCGACTCGATCCCTTAAGGGTCCAAAGTGCAAAAGGGAAGCAATCTTTGATGGGCTATTACTTGGAAACCATGATGCTTATGAACTCTCCATTTGAGCCTACATGATCATGTTGGACCCCTCTACAATAACCTCTCTCAGTTTTTGTTATCTCAGAGTCATTTTCCCGTGGTGTCCAGTTTGCACTTGATGGAAAAAGTGTAAAATGCAAGTAGCGTAGAGTTGCAAAGTAGTACAACTTTCGTTTTGCAACTCGTGTGACTAAAAAAATTGTTCCAATGCATCTAGATGGGTATGTTTACACTAGGAATGGTCTTGTTTCATACCCAAACATGTCGAATCACTCTAAGCTATGTTCAACTGGCTCGATCCCTTAAGGGTCCAAAGTGCAAAAGGGAAATAATATTTTATGGGATATTACTTAGAAACCATGACACTTACAAACTCTCTATCTGAGCCTATGCAATCACGTTGGGCTCCTCTACAATAACCACTCTCAATTTTTGTTACCTCGGATTCATTTTCCCGTGGTGTCCAATTTTCACTTGATGGAAAAAGTGTCAAATGCAAGCAATGCAAAGTTGCAAAGTGGTCTAACTTTTGTTTTGCAACTCATGTGATCAAATTAACTATTCCAACACATATGGATAGGTAGGTTTATACTAGGCATGGTTCTCTTTCACACCCAAACACGTTGAATCACTTTGAGCTATGTTCAACTAGCTCTATCCCTTAAGGGTCCAAAGTGTAAAAGGGAAACAATCTTTGATGGGCTATTACTCAGTAACTGTGATACTTATGAACTCTCCATTTCAGCCTATGGGATCATGTTGGGACTCTATACAATAACCTCTCTTAGTTTTTGTTATCTCAGAGTTGTTTTCCTGTGGTGTCCAATTTTCACTTGATAAAAAAAAGTTTCAAATGCAAGAAGTTTAAAGTTGCAAAGTGGTACAAATTTTATTCTACAACTCGTGTGACCAAAAAAACTATTCCAATGCATCCAGATGGGTACATTTATGCTAGGAATGGTTCTCTTTCACACCCAAACACGTTGAATCACTCTGAGCTACATTCAACGACTCAATCTCTTAAGGCTCCAAAGTGTAAATGGGCAACAATCTTTGATGGTATATTACTCAAAAATCATGATGCTTACAAACTCTCCATATAAGTCTACAAGATCACATTGGGCCCCTCTATAATAACCTCTCTCAATTTTTGTTATCTTAAAGTCATTTTCCTGTGGTTTCCTATTTTTCAGTTGATGGAAAAAGTGTCAAATGCAAGCAGTGTAAAGTTGCAAAGTGATGCAACTTTCGTTTTACAACTCGTGTGACCAAAAAATGTTCCAACATATCTAGATGGGTATGTTTATGCTAGGAATAGTCCTCTTTTTCACCCAAACATGTTGAATCACTCTGAGCTATGTTCAATCGTGTCAATCCGGTGAGGGTCTAAAGTGAAAAATGGATGCAACCTTTGATAGGATACTACTCAAAAACCATGACACTTATGAAATCTCCATCTAAGCCTATGAGATCACATTGAGATCCTCTAAAATAACCTCTCTCAGTTTTTTTATCTTGGAGTCATTTTCTTGTGGTGTCTAGTTTTCACTTGATGGAAAAAGTGTCAAATGCAAGCAGTGTAAAGTTGCAAAGTGGTGCGACTTTTGTTCTACAACTCATGTGACCAAAAAAATTATTCCAACATGTCCTAATAGGTACATTTACACTAGGAATGGTCCTCTTTCACACCCAAACACATTGAATCTCTCTGAGCTACGTTCAACTAGCTTGATCCCTTATGATGGCATGCAAAATAATCGAAAAGAGAAAAATTCACATGACAATTGAGAAGCCTGAGTTTTCCACACCAAAATCATATGATCATCCTCAAGTATACCAAGTTCAAGATACCTTTTAATTATCCTCCTTTCCCTTACAACAATATACAACCAATTCTAAATGCGTACAATGGTGGAACTTGGAAAGATTTTATTTTTCCTCAATTAACAACTTAGGTTGTGAAGCATTTTTTCATTTTCATTTGAAATGATTTTCTATGCTTAAAAATTCGATTCTAATAAAAACAAGTGATGCTCTCATGTGCATTTATTATTTGGTGTGATAAATAAAGTTTTCACCCAATTCCATTTGTTATTTGTATTTTAAATCAAAATACTTTCTCCCAAGTCCATTTCCTATATAAGAAATAATATTGCAAATAGTTGACATGTACATCTTTCGACGTGTTTATATGGTCATGGATCAAGAACATAACAATTCATTTTGTACTATGAGGATTATGCTATGAATTTTTTTAAAGATTATTCAAGATAAATGTTTGTATGATAATGTGTCAAGAAGTTAACTACTCATCATCTGTTATGAATATTATGTTTTGCAAGTGTTGTGAAGATTATATATCATTTTCTTAATTGAGTTGTTCCAATCAAAAGGTTAAATATACTAGAATCTTTTTATGAAACATCTCATGGAATACCAATTGAAAACATGTTTTGTTTTTCTTTTAGATAAAGCATTTGATTGAACTCTTTTAATTAAACTAAATTGAGATACATAATAACAAGGTAGCATTAGGAAATACATTGCTCAAGGATCTTAAATAAGCCTTCTTACCAACTTTGAAAAATCATGATAAGCCCATGGTTGAAAATTTTGTAGTCATCAAAGCGGGTACTATTTCTATATTATATAGATCATAATTCTTCTTTATCTTTAAGATCTTCTAATTTTGGCAATGGTTTCACCAAGCTGTGAAGGGTGAACTATTCTTTATTTAGTTATGCCTATGTGGGTTCATTTTCCTTAGCTCTCGTTGCAATTTTGGGTGGATTATTGCTTTCAAAGTATTGGGAATGCTTTGCCTATTTTCTAGTTGGCAGTTGCCATTCTAGAAGGCTCATCTCTTGATTTATATATATATTATACTGATTCTTAATCAATTATCAAGTTGATAATCAGTGCATTTATTTATAGTTAATCTTTTCTTTTCAATTTATGCAATTTTCTAATTTGTAACTCTACTAGTATTCTTAGAAATATTGAAGTTTTTAGCATCAACTAATATAGATTTTTAGCATCAATCAATAATTATTCAAGACAAACCATGAAGGACAATAATGATCAATGCTAGGGCTAACCAGCTAATAAGTATACATGTGAATAAGGGAAGCACAAGTACTCAAATACATGTAAGCCTTGAAGTATACACATGAATACATAATATAAACAAATTAATAAAAAGTATATGAAAGAAAACATGTAACTCGCAAAGTATATATTAAAATACACGTAATTCACAAAGTATACACTTGAATACACATAACTCATATCTATTGAACCATGGATTTATAATAAAAATATGGACACCATCGATGAAAAAGATATGTATTAACCAAATAGCCATGTAGGAATACATCAATATATGTTGATATAAGTATTAAATATATACAAAATAGCCATATAGGCTTACGAGAATGCCATATAGGCATACAATGTCAAATATATGCAATACAAAATATGTACAAAAATTCCATATAAGCATACAACAAAGGGATCCTGAATCAAAAGTCATTGCTCCCCATGCTCTCGAAATACCCTCTTGCCCTTTGCATGTCAATCAAATGGTGATAGGTTTGTCACTCATTTATTCTAATGTTGAGGAGTGCTCCTCATGCTCCTCCTAGGGTTTAGTTATTGGTCAAGCCTTATTTGTTACAATAACAAGTAAAGACAATAATATATAGAAATTACATTATTAAAATGATATATTTAACAAAATAATCACTTATTTCCATCTGATGATCACTCTCCTCTAGGGAAATATTCAAATGCCCATGTTGAGGTATAATGAAGCCCTATAGAAACCATCCAATGAGAAATTAAACTATGAATCAATAATGGTTTGATTTTTCACTAATAGCTATAACAACAAATGCAAATTGAAATTTAGTAATCTACCTCATACATCTATTGTTGAACAGTCTAGATAACTAAGAGGGGGGGTGAATTAGCTATCCTAAAACAATTTTTTTGACTTTAATTAA